>OZ018397.1:19432007-19558333 GCA_963969525.1 Ontholestes murinus | reverse complement strand
ATAAGTTAACGTTCGTGGACTTACTTCAGAGTTTTTAAAAACAATTTATTATTACGACGGACATGTACAGAGTACGAGTTCTAACTATACAATTAATTCTAATAAGGAAATACGGGCTATTTATAATATAATTCTTACAAGCTAGGCAAAATATATGATAGACTAAGCATAAATATAATTAATGCGCAATAAAATAATAATATTCATATTAAATGAAACAAAGGATTGTTTATATAACACTACACTCATTGTTCGTAATCAAAAGGAGCGTTATTGTGGACGGCAGGTAACTCCTCCACCCTTAGACTTTTGCTCCCCCTGGAAGATGAAGTTCGTAGGCCTGGGGTTGGTCTACTTCGGGAGTTGTTCCTTGTCTTCGTTTCCATTTGTAGAACAGGAACAATGCTCCTCCACATATGTTGATGTAGATTACTATGGTCCACATACTGGGCCTGACGAAATCCCAATCATTTTGGATCGTTGGTAGGGGTTGAACTGCGGGTGTATCTTGAAGGGTTAATCGGCGAAGCTTTATCCTGAAGTCAGTTAGATTTTGATTATTAATTTTTATTTTAACATTATTAATTAACACAGGACCTCCCGAACTTGAGTCTTGTATATGCAGTTCATTGTTTTTATAGATTATTAAGCACTTGTTTGGTTTTATTAAATATACACCACTTAGTTCCCTAATTTCAGTTTGTTTTTGACACTTAATTTTTATTTGGTCTTTATGTGGAAACACTAGCAGGAACTGTTGAGTGTGAGGCAGGTGCTCCAGGTGATTACCAAAAATCTCCAGTTTTGTGAATTGGCAATCGTCCACTTTTCCAGATTTAATAATATTTTCTTCGCATTTAATCGAAGTTGACAGCGGCAAGTGAGATGGGCATTGGTAGTACAATTTGGTTTTTGTACATCCATTATTCAGAGGTATAATCTTATTATCAGATTTTAAAACGTAATTTGTGTTTGGTACAATGGTCAAGTAATCCGATTCAATTTTTGTAGGAATTGAATTTAGATAATATAGTTCAAAATTTATTTCATAATTAATTGGAATTGATATAAAATACTGAATTATCATTTCTTTAATTAAACAATTTACTTTGGATATAGATTCAAAATTTAATATGTTATCTAGCCTTACGTCAAAAGGTAATTGGTTTCCGTAGAATCCCGAGATAGTTTGCAGAATACTTAGAAATTCGGATGGCTTTATAATACTAGGGTGAATCGCGTGTAATTTACAAAACATAATCGAATTTTCTATTGTTTGAAATATATTTTGGATTGTCGTATACGATATTATCAATTGATTAAAGATGTCTTTTATAAAGAGTACATGTTGATGATCGATTTCTCCTTTTAGAATAGCATGCAATTGCATAATTCTCGATTTCAATAAGTTTTCATTATGTTCAATACTTTTTAATGTTTTGTTAAACTTACTAATAATTTCATTGTTAAGACTATACCCAAATTTTATTTGATTTTCGATTTGATTTTGATTATTTTTAAGGTGGTTTAACATATTTTCAAATTTTGTACCGTCATTGGAATCTAAATTTCCGGTAACGGTTTTTATTACGGTGCCTAACCCGTTGATAAGCCCTCTTTTATTTCGGCTTCTTTTTGTAACTTTAAATTGTTGGAATTTATCGTTCAAATCCTCTTTTAAATAATTCAATATATTTTCATAATTCTGAAAATCCCTCTGAAATGTCGATATGTTTCTAATTGTTAATTGCAATTGATTATATTGCCCATTTAGTTTCTTAAATTCATCATACATTGTACTAATGTTATAATAATGGATACATGTGTGCTCACTTTTTTCTAATTTTGCCGGCCCTAAATTTATTGGTAGTATGCCTAGATTACTTGTAATATTTCTAACTTCTATGGCTCGCGTTACTGCGACCATGATGGACCTGGAACGGAATCATCAATTTTAATTTTACCTAAATAAATATTTACTTTTATATTGGAATTGCCAAAAATGTAATTTAACATGGCATTTACTTTATCGTAATTGAGTTTATCTAATCCGCAACCTATTTTTGGAATTGCGAGATTTTTAATATTTCTTTTGTTACAGAAATCTTTTAATGTTACCAAAGTTTGAAATAAATCTTTGTGGGTTGGTTTATTAAAATATTTGTTTTTAGTAATTAAATATATTATATGCCGATTTTCGTTTTTTAAGAAACATAAAGAGTGGACCTTAGGCCTTTGTGCTTTTAATTTATCTATTTGTCCAAACCTAATTTTAAAGTCATGTGCTATACCCGAATTCATATTTAAATCAGCACTAACACAATGTGCAAGGGAAAACTCTTTTGGTGCTGTAAATAGATTATCTTGAATCTCAGTTATATTGTTAGCTACATTATTATCATTTTTATAACTATTCATAAAATTTATGTAGGATAGTTCGATACTGTCCTCAATTTTATTTTTCTTATCATCACTTAATTTACGGGGTCTTTTAATGTTTGAAAGATGTATCTTTTCTACTTGATTATGATGAGACCTTTTAATTTTCGCGGTTTTTAATTCTTCATTTTTTGATTCAATTATTTCCGGTTTATACTTAATTTTTGTTTTCGATTGTTTTTGCCGATTTTTTATAAATACTTTATCATTAATATTTGGTAGATCTTCTCTTTTTTCATTTTGTTTATTTATTGTTTTCTCCTTATTTTCAACAAGCTTTTCATTAATTGTAGTATACATTAATCTTACTTTTTCTTTATGATTTGTAACGTAGTTGTTTAAAATTTTGTTTTCTATCTTAATATCAAATGGGGAATTATTTTCTAAGTGACCTGAAATAATTTCAATGGGTTTTAACCTCGTGACTGAATGAATTGAGTTGTTGTATCCTAAAACAGCGTATAATATTTTTGTTTCTGCTGACTCTGATTTTAATGATTTTTGAGCATTTAGGACTCGAACGTGTTCAATTATTGTTGAATGAACTCTTTCAATTAATCCATTTGATTCTGGATGTTGGCTACTTATAAAATGTAATTTAATTTTATGTAACTCTAATAATTCCTTTATTAATGAATTTTTGAACTCTAGATGGTTATCAGCTACAATTTGTGCTGGTATAGCGTGATGTGAAAAGAAACGAATTAATTTGTTTGCAATTTCGACAGCTTGATAAGATTCTAATTGGTACATTTGTGCGTATTTAGAGAAGGCATCTACAATAGTTAAAAATTTGGATCCCTCGATCGCGATACAGTCGATATGAATGATTTCAAAGGGTTTCACCGGTGTAGGTGTAATATTAAATTTTAATTTTAGTGGATTTCTGTCATATTTACTTGACAAACATATTTCACAATTATTTATGAAATTTTGGACTGTATTTTTCATATTAGGCCAATAAAAATATCTTTTAATTTCAGCATATGTTTCGTCAATGCCTCTATGATTTAATTTACTATCGTGGTACAATTTGACAGTGTTAATAGTCTCATCTTCATTTTCGATATCTAATAATTTTTCTGTACATTTTACCAAATTTAGTTGTGAGTTTTTGAAATAAGTTTGAATTACAACACAAAATTTTTCATATACATCGCTATCAAAATATAAGTGATATTTTACCTTTGGAGCAATATATTCTTTAATAAAATCTATTACATCTTTCTCAAAATTGTTTTTGGAAAATTGAACATGAATGCGTAACTTTTTATTATTATATAAGACCTCTCGTTTTGGTTTTGCTGGTGAATAATTTACTTCACTAATTATAATTTGATTATCGCCAATATTTACAGGCTTTTCTAAAATTGGGATGGTGGTAATAGGGTTTTCAAGATTTGAGTGAACCGTTTCACCATCATTATCATTTATTAATTCATCTAAAAAGTCATCTATGTTATCTTGATCACCAACTTCGGCAATTATTGATTGATTATCGTCTTCAATTACATTATTATTATCAAGAAGTGATTCGTCAAAATTATCTACATAATATTTGTCAGTATGGTCTGTTATGTGATTAAGTTCAACTCTTGATAGAGCATCAGCATTTTTATTCATTGCATTTATATGTGATCGGTTTAAAAACTGATCAGATTTATATAATCTAAACCTATTTTGATTATTAATATTATAGCTATTATTAATATTCCTACTTATTTTCTTTTTATTGAGCACATTAGTTTGTTGTACTTTACTATTATTTGAATCAAATAAATTATTTCTACTAACAGTTTTATTACTATTACGTTTCTGATATTTATTATTATTTCGCACGTTGGAATTATTTTTGTTTGTATATTTCTTAATAAACTCATTATTATTTATATTTTTAATGTGTTGATCCCCCTTTTGTTTATCAACTTCTTATTTATGGATTTGCGGGTACCTATACGATTTAGTGTACACCGGAATTTCATCGTTTGTGAGTATACGATGCTTAATTTCATTTGTAAAAGTTAACCCTGTATTATTTATATGGAAAATATCTGAATATTCCTTAATTAAATTAGTAATTTGCTGTCTTTCTTCATTGTTCATATGCGCTGAACGAATGAGAGACAAGTCAAATTTTATTTTATTTGTATCAATTAAATTTAAATTGGGTGATTGATTAAGATCATATTCATTGATCTTATCGACAACCAATGGTTTTAAGAACACCTTAAAAGGGTTATTGTTAGGGTTAATAATTGTACATACAGCCTTGCTGTTTTTACATTTGGAGGCACACTGTGGTGTCTCAATATTTGAACCATAATTAATGTATGGAATTATAATGTCACCATTTTTGACATTTTTAATATCTACTTCTACAACTGTTTCAGACCTACCAGCTACTACTATACACTTCGTATACTGGAGTTCATTGAACTTGTTTAAATAATTAATATTTATTTCGCATCCCGGTGCGATTAATTGATCTTTATTTAGATCAATGTGGGCATTTAAGAGTTTTAGATTATCGATGCCTAATAACATATCGAATTCCGTGTGGAAATTCAGAATATGGAATATTAAATTTTTTGAGGATTCGGTTCTAAATAAATGACTTAGGTTAATTTTTGTACTATAGTTACCTTGGGTTGAACCGTTAATAGTAGTCACATTAAATGGACATTTAAAAATTTGATTTTTAAAGAACTTATTAGCTATTCCCGGATTTACGAAAGAGCGTGTGCTCCCAGTATCAATTAATATTTTGAGTTTATTTTTAGTTTCTATTATATGGGGAAGATAGCTTTCATTATTTTTGATACCTAAGAATTCCAGTTGTTCTCTGGGTTTTCCGAGGCGTTTTCGCCTAAAAAAGAATTGTTTTGCTCGACATTATATAATTCTTGTGCCGTATAATTTAATTTTCGATTATTATTTGGATTAATAGTCGAGGTAGACATCGGGGTTTCTTGTCTCCGATTAAAGTTTGAATTATAATTTTGTTTAGGAACGAATTTATTTTTCGCATGATAATTGTTATAATTATAATTATAAGACGGCTTACGTGTGGGCGGCTGATAAGTACGCGGAGGAATTCGCGGAGTATTATTTTGATGAACGCGACGCGGAATTTTATCGGTTTTGTGCGACTGCTGCGGAGAAAACTCGTGCTGAAAATCATTTGTCAGCATGTTGAGAGCAATGTGAAGGTCTGTAGGGTTCTTGACCCTCATTTGACTACCGTAAGGTTCTTTTAAACCTTTTAAGAAAACACGCAACGCATTATCATTGAAAAATTCAATTAAATGAAATCTTTTTAGATTATGGTCAATATGATTAGTTGCTTAAGATATTTGTAAATTTAACAAATGATTTAATCTATTATAGAAATCGAAAGGAGATTCGGTGATCAACTGTTTTAAATTTGTAATTTCTGCATTAAGACTGAGATGATCGCGTTTGTCTGCATACGTATTACGTAACGCGGTTTTTAAATCGTCCCACGTATGAATTACTGAAGATGAAATATTTTTCGCGGCGTCACCTTTAATTTTTGACAATATAGTAGACGTTAAATATTCATTTTGAAAATCATTTGGGTCATCGCGATTGTAAAAGCGTGTGACTAATTTTTCACAAACTTCAATGAATCTGGAAAGAATTTCGGGATTCCCGTAAAAATCAGGAATCATGGCTAAGTATTCCGGTTTCAATTGTTGAGCCATTTTTTTGTGAGTTTAAACGTAAATTATCTATTTCTAAGTGTCTTAAATTTCTGCGCGATGCAGCGGTGAATTGAATAGCTAGGTTACTCGACCCTTTTGTACGATGCATAAAATGTTTACCGACTCTGAATAATAAATGCACTTACATAAGAAAAATCCAGCCCATGGAGATTGCGATTGTCTCGTGGAATGGACGAATTGGACACGACCCTGGGTTTGGTTTCTTGATGTTTGAAGAGCCAATTTTCAGTGTCTTCGAGGTCCAAGTTGTGGATTTTCGGTTGACAAATTCGTAGACGAAAAGTGACCAATGATGTTCCCTCAAGGCACTTCAACCAATCCTACCGACTGCGCCAGTTAACGTTCGTGGACTTACTTCAGAGTTTTTAAAAACAATTTATTATTACGACGGACATGTACAGAGTACGAGTTCTAACTATACAATTACTTCTAATAAGGAAATACGGGCTATTTATAATATAATTCTTACAAGCTAGGCAAAATATATGATAGACTAAGCATAAATATAATTAATGCGCAATAAAATAATAATATTCATATTAAATGAAACAAAGGATTGTTTATATAACACTACACTCATTGTTCGTAATCAAAAGGAGCGTTATTGTGGACGGCAGGTAACTTATATATATATATGCGTGTGTATGTGTGTCAATGTATATATTTATATAAATTTTAATTTTCATAGAATACTATTTAACGGAACATAGACTAGCCAATGTACACTGCTACATATAACCTCATATAAAAATTATATTTGACACGTGTTGTGATATTTTAATTTGTAATGTTCGTAATAGAAACAGTTATTATACTATCTTCGATTAATAATTTATAAATAAGACGTGTAAGTAATAATATGTTAATAATTTAGTATAGCCTATTAGTTTAATATTTGTTCATTTTAATTTGTTAATATTTTTAATACGTTCTTAAAATAATTGACTTACTATTAATTATAATATTTACATTTTTATCTACAAGACTGTTCTTATATATATATATATATATATATATATATATATATATATATATGGTGTGTGGTTTTCGGGTATTTGTCCGCGTGGATTGTATTTTGGGAATTCCCAAAATACAATCCACGCGGACAAATACCCGAAAACCACACACCACATACGTATTCCCAAAATACAATCCACGCGGACAAATACCCGAAAACCACACACCACATACCACACCCGCGAAAACCTCAAACTAAACATATATATATATATATATATATATATATATATATATATATATATATTGTAGTTTTCTGCTGATGATGGTCATGGACCAAAACTAGTCCAGAAAATAAAATAAAATACTTTATCAGGAAGTACCATATTTTTACCCACTCATAATATAACATTAACCTGATACAATGAAGGATTTAAACCACCAAACTAATTAATTAATTAATTTACAAAATATTATGAATCCCAATACTAATAAACCTCATTACTGACTTTCACGTTAAGCCGCACGTAAACAGAAACTGTCAACATTGTATTTAATTACAATATTTCGCAGATACGTTCTAGATCGACTTAGTTTACCCACTTAAACAAGTTTATTGCTGGGTAAGTACTCCTGAGTTTCAAGTTGTGAATAAATAACACTAGCATGCTCGATTACCGTGAGTGGGAGGCTGCGCACCCACACATAAAACTTTAGCCTTTAACTTCAAAATTAGTCCTTAGAGCGTCCTATCGGAATATAAAATTATTCATCATACTGGGGACCACCCGCTGATTCGCTGAGATATACATCGCGGGACATAGCGAACCCTTCATCCGGTCGATTGTTTGAAAAGTAGCAAATTCATCAGAAAATTCCTCGCTCAAGCCAGCCTCTTGTTCTTTTAATTTTAATCCCTTAATATTGATGATGATATTTTTTGTATATATATAACGTTATATTGAAGATATTAATGGCGATTAATTATTTACTTGTAAATCGTGTAAAATAAAAATTTTCTTATATTGTAATATATTACACATTTATTATTAAATAATAAATATAAGTTTGGTTCACTAATTACAAAATGTTTTATCAAGTGAGAAGTGTAAAAGTAATTCAACAAATGTTCAATTGTTGATTCGTTTACTATGCGGAACGTCTTAAATATAATAAAGAAGGAGACACGATTACTTTGTTTTACCATAAGAAATATTTATAATTCTTAAAAATACTACAAAAGTAGGGGTAGCCAAATATAGATAGAATTATATCGAAAAAATATTTCATACGAACGATTTTTTTAAATTTGTTTTTAGAAATAATTAGTGGGAAATAAAGCAATAATATTTAAAATATATAAGTATAAGCCAAATTACTGGATTATATATTAATGTCAGTACTTGTGATGATGTTGATTTACATTAAATAACTTACGTGTTTAATAATTAATTACATCATGTTTTGAAGAAAATATTAAAGGATAATATATTTTATTTACAGCATGGAGCCAACTGTATTCTACTCGTAACAGCCAACTTTCTGGGTTTGACATCTTACTTTGTTGAGGAGAAACAGCAGAGACGAGCTTTCTTGGAGACAAGACAATCGTTAGAAGTGAAACTTGTCATCGAAGAACAAAGCGCTGAACAGGTGAGGATTATAATTGGCAATTATATTTATGTATCTGAACACTTTAATTATTGTGTGGCTTTATATATTTTATTATTTAGGGCGACAATATTACTGACACATTGAAACGCCCTACAGCACGCAATAACATGAAATAATGAATAATATTTTTATTTATTTAATATTTTTTATTAATATTATTATTATTAGTAAAATGTATTAAAGTCCTTTACGTTATTGTAGAAAATTATCTAATAATTTAAAAATACGAAAACATTTCGTAAATCTACAACAATGAGTCTTACTAAGACTAAATACTTATTTAATATCTGTTGAAATATTAGCCAGAAAAGTTGTTTTTTCAATAAGAACGGCGTGATTGGCTCGTTCAGACGCTTTGGAGAAATCAATATAATTATATCTTTTCAAATGCACCCAACAAATAAAATTGGTAAGATATTAATTTAGATGTTGTTCACCTGCCCACAGTGAATACGTGTTGCAATTCCAAATCAGATGGTTAGATATTAATTTGTCAAACAGTTTAGGGATTGTAGACTGAATTGCAATTCCTTTGTAATTTTTAATATTACTTCTTTGGCCATCTTTATGTACAGGATTAATAAATGAATTTTCCAGTGTATTGGTAATATACCAGTTTTCTATACCTATCAATTCAATAACTAGATTTGTGTTGTACGTGAAAAAAATTATCTTTTCACAAAATATAAAGGTAAATCTTTAGACCCACAATTATGGCGCTAAGTAAACGTGTTGAAACTGTCCAAGGTTGCAATTCTAGGTAAAGTGCTACTTGCATTAAACAACGAAACTATTTCGTGCTTTGTTTGTGCGGTGTATTATCATATATCATGTGTTTTGAAGAGATCGGATTTCGTAAATCCAGAAAACAAAAATTACAAATGGGTATGTGATGCATGTATAACTGAGTTTCCAAAAAATCGCCAGTCTCATCTCGAGTGTTACTGCAATTGTGCAAGAAGTAACGCTGAAATGAACATCATATTGAACAAATTAGTCAATATGCAATATGGTTAAAAAAATTGAAAATAAAATTATAACCTCAAACGATAATGCAATAAACAACCCAGTGTCTAACCCGGATGCTGTAATTGATACAAAAGGAAAGACATTATGTACGTCTATTAAACAAAGGAGGGCAGTTAAATCTGCAAATCCTGTTCCACAGAACATAACTGAAGATAGTTCAGAAAGTGTTTAGTTTAGTTTAGTTTATTTCCTTTACAAGTCTTACTAAAAAAATGATACAAAATAAAATAGATACACTCACAATAACTTCAAAATTTAAATCGCAAGACTTGAAGGCGGAGTTCAGAGTGCAGTGTTCTTCCACTCAACCCATTATTCCCTTTAGCTGACGATGAATATCCGCAGACGATTCTTGTCATTCAGGCTATATTTTTGCCATTGATGTACAAGAAATACCAACCAAAAAACCATATTCGGGGGTGGTGGCAAAAACAACCGTGAACCGCGTATCAACGGCCATTTCATCAAATGGTAGAAGCGAAGGTGTCATGGAACCAGAACCGGATTTCAAGGTGGTAACAAGAAGAAGAAACGTCAGAAGAAACAACACAATTCACGGCAGTAAGGAAAATTCCACTTTCAAAGGTGTAACTAAATTGGGCCACTTACACGTCAGCAGAGTTGATCCAGCAATATCAATCAACCATATTAAAGAACACTTAAAAATAGACAACTTTAATAATGTTTATATTGAAAAATTAATATCTAAATATCCCGACGAACACAGTTCATATAAAATATCGGCTCCCATCAATAAAATTTCAGATTTAAAAGATCCATCTGTTTGGCCTACAGGAATATGTGAATATTTTTTTTCCATGGCTAGTAAAGAAGAAGTCAGAAACGTAAAAAAAAGTTATATAGATCAGCATTTTAATTTTAGTAGAAACGGAAGAAATAATAAAAATAACATTATCAGTATTTTTTACATTAACATCCAAACACTCAATAATACAGTTAGAAAAATCGAATCATTTTTAGCGCCAGAAAATGATTATACTTATCATTTCCTCTGTTTCACTGAACATTGGTTAAATTCAGATAATAAAATTTTGTTCAGATCACAAATTATAAATGTTTCATTTTTTTGTAGATCTAATATGTTACATGGAGGAACAGCTATTTGTGCTCTCAATTCTATTTCCTGTTTTGAAAGGGAAGATATAGTCAAACTTTCCGTTGAACATGATTGTGAAATATCGGCAATTCAAACCTTAGATCCCAATATTGTTATTATTACAGTTTATAGAGCACCGACTCCTAAGTTCAATATTAATTTTGACAATAGGAATTTATTTCATTTAAACTTTGCAGATATATATGTATATATAAGTAACCTGGCGGCTACACAAGGACTTTTATTATTAATTAACAATAGATTTGTTCTTATAATATCTATATTGTATCTTAATGCGCACTTATTACGCCCACACATTTTATTATGCTTAGTATGTAGAATTATGTTATAAATAAGAGTAATTAGATCATAAGAGCAGCATTCGTAATCCAGTATTCATAATAGTAGTTACTTAGAGTTAGTCGCATCCGTTAAATCTGTATCCATTCGTGTAGTAACGTTATATAATAATAAAAATCACCCCTTTTTAAAAACGTGTTTGCCAACACCAAAACTATAACTGGCGCAGTCAATAGGATTCCCGAGGAAAACGTATCAACCCTGAGTGAACATCAGAGTCGACACCAATTTTCCCTTTGTCTCAACAATTAATCGGGAGTCGCAACAGTTCCACATCGGACAGCACCGAGGAGTCTTCTAAAAATCGAAGATACAGCTCTGAGGGCGGCGAGACGGAACATCTCATCACCAGATCCTTACCCCCGGACGAATACCAGAGGCGGATGGACCGTGTGATCTACGTTTGGTAAGCACAAGTTTTTTCGAGGCTTTATTATTGTTACATGTTGAATCGCGAATCGGATTCAGAATCGGATTCAGACTTAACTCCTAGTTATCAATCCCCAATTCATTTACATTCTCCACATTTTTGTAATTATAGTGAATTAGTTTTAAAATTAAAAAACTTAAAAATGGAAAATAACGCAAATATTGATTACCAACTAGTTAAGTTAAACATAGAAACTATTCCATTATTCGACGGGCGAAACGAATTAACAGAAATATTTATCTCTCGATGTGAAGCGGTTTTAGAGCAATTCAGACCTTTTAACAATCAACAATTAAATAATTATTTAATAAATGCTATCATAAGTAAACTCAGAGATCGTGCATTAATCGCGATTGGGTCGCGAACAGAATTAAACTCGTGGCAACAAATTAAAAATCACCTCCGACAGAGATTCGGCGACCTAAGGAATTATGATTGCCTGGTTCAAGAACTAATAAATTTAAGACCTAACAAAAACGAAAAAATTATTGATTTTGGAGAACGTTTGCAAATATTGAGAAGTAAACTCGCTAGCAAAATTAATTCTTTATCGGCGTTAAAAATGCCAGACGCCACAAAACGCATACACCTACATAATTATGACGAGCTTGCTTTAAAAACATTTATTCGCGGACTTCGCGGTAACATTCAGAGCATTGTTCGATTAAGAAACCCAGACTCGTTAGAAGAGGCAATTAATTATGTTATTGAAGAGGAAAATTTTCAGAGTACATTATATAATGCTCCACAATCAAATCAAACTAACTTCCAAAACCAACATCGTTATAACTACCCACAAAATACATTTAATTATAATAATAGACAACATCAACAACCAAATTTTAATTTTCCGAGACAACCTATTAACTTACAATTTAGGCAACAGCCTCCTCAGAATCTCCCCACAAATAGACAAGTATTTGGACAATCCCCAAATTATTCTAACGCTAATCAATCATCTAATAATTATTATAATAATCATCGTATGCCAATTAAAAGACCGCGCTACAATTCTCACTCTCCTCCTTACAACTCGCAAAATCGCAATTTTAATACAAACACAAATCAAAATTCAAATTTCAATCAACCGCCTCAGCAAATCTCACAAAGGCTACCAGAGCCAACGCCAATGTCGGTCTCCACGACCTACACCAACACACCTAGGCTCTACAACCTTGATGAGCCCGGACATTCTCGCGCAGTAGACAATAATATTATTAATAATGAAAATAATGATAAACGTACGGACAATTTTTTAGAATAGGCAGCCTCGGGAGAACACCAGTTAATTTTTTAGGAATAGTTAATAACGCAAGCGCATTACCCTTTATTTTAGATCCCGAAAATAAACTGAAAATCATTATGGATTCCGGTAGTACGCGCTCTTTTATTATTCTCATATAATATGAGCACAAATAAGCCAAAAATGGCTAAAATATTGCCTAAATGGTTAGAATCTACTACTGAAGAGGATGCCATCATCTACTCGTAGTATTATGGGTCTGAGTGGAAGAACACCACGTGAACTCCGCCCGCATGTCCCCTGCTCTAAATTGTAAAGTGTTTATATATTTATACAAATTGTTAGAACATTACTTTAAGTGGACATGTAAAGAAAAATAAAGAAATAAAGAAATAAAGAAATCCCCGGTTAGCAAAAAAATTAAACAAAAATTTATTTAAAATTGACCCTTTCGAAGTTTCTAGTGCCCATGGTACTTCTCAAGGAACACACAGTGTTACCATCTCACTTGAAAAATTATTTAAGAATAAACAAGCATCAAAATTAAAATGTTACATCTTCGATTTTCATTCCGCCTTCGATATTTTGTTAGGAGTTGATAACATGACCAAAATTAACGCTTGCATAAACTTTAAAAATCAAACAGTAGTAACTCCTTGTAATGAAATTCCACTTCTTTATTTTAATGAACCACGTTTTAATGAAAATGATAAAATTAGTGATAAAAATATTAACAATAATAAATCTTATAACATTGACTTAGCTGTCCCGGCGGTACCTAAGCGAATATTACTGCCCGCCCAAAGCCAGCAAGTTTTAGAAGTAGATATAGAAAATGTTAAGAACGGCGAAGCCGTTATTCCTAGGATGAATGTTACAAATTTTTTAATCCCCGAATGTGTGACTTCGGTTAAAAACGGTAAAGCATTTTGTACGGTTGTAAATAAAACCGATTTAGATAGGGAAGTAACCCTCAAAAGACCTTTCGTGGTGTCACCCGTCAGCGAATATGATGTGGTGTCACACCCACAAGGTACAAATAGTAAATTAAACACAAGACGCGATAAATATAGTAACTTTAATAAAAATTTGAAAAAATTAAATTCGACTTTTCTCTAATCAGATCAGGGCATATGAATGATGAAGAGAAAGCCGCAATAAAAAAATTAGTTTTTAAATACGCAGATATTTTTCATGCTAAAGAAAATGATCTAACCTTTACAAATAAAATCAAACATAGGATTATTACGACCGATGAGGTTCCGGTCTTTACAAAAACTTACCGCTACCCGGAAATTCACAAAGCCGAGGTGAGCAGACAAATAAATGATATGTTAGAACAAAATATTATAAGACCATCACATAGCCCATGGTCTTCCCCTATTTGGATTGTTCCAAAAAAAATGGACGCATCAGGCCAACGGAAATGGCGTGTCGTCTTCGATTATCGAAAGTTAAACGAAAAAACAGTAGGTGACCGTTATCCCCTTCCTAATATTAGTGACTTATTAGACAAGTTAGGTAAATGTCAATATTTTACCACCCTGGATTTGGCCTCAGGGTTTCATCAAATTGAAATCGACGAACGAGACGTTCCTAAAACAGCATTTAATACAGAAAATGGCCATTACGAATTCTTAAGAATGCCTTTCGGGCTTAAAAATGCCCCTGCAACTTTCCAACGGGTTATGGACGATATTTTGAGGGGTATCCAAAACAAACATTGTCTCGTCTACATGGACGATATTATAGTATTTTCCACTAGCTTACAAGAACACATAGGTCAATTGACAGAAGTTTTTAATCGATTAAGAGACGCGAATCTCAAAATTCAATTAGACAAGTCAGAATTTTTAAAAAAGGAAGTCGCATACTTAGGACACATAATTACACCAGAAGGTGTCAAGCCCAATCCAGACAAGATAATGGCTATTCAAAATTATCCTATTCCGAAGACTCCAAAACAGATCAAGGGCTTCCTTGGACTTTTAGGGTATTACAGGAAATTTATAAAAAACTTTGCCGAACTGACCAAACCCATGACAAAATGTCTCAAAAAGAATGCAACCATTGACGTAAATAATTCCGATTATCAAAATTGCTTTAACTTGTGTAAAAATATTTTAACCAACCAACCCTTACTACAGTACCCCGACTTTTCTCGACCGTTCATTTTAACGACAGACGCTAGCAACCAAGCTCTTGGTGCCGTACTGTCTCAAGGCAACATTGGGTCAGACTTACCCATCGCGTACGCTAGCAGGACGCTTAACGATTCGGAAACCCGCTATTCAACCATAGAAAAAGAGTTACTCGCGATAGTTTGGGCCGTAAAGTACTTCCGCCCTTATTTATTCGGACGAAAATTTCAAATTGTAACAGACCACTCCAATGGTTGATGTCCATTAAGGAACCTAATTCGAAATTAGTTAGGTGGAGACTTAAACTCTCCGAATTTGACTATACTATCGTTTATAAAAAAGGAACATTAAATAAAAATGCAGACGCACTGTCAAGAATAGAAATTAATATTAACGAAGAGTATTCAGATAATTTAAAGGATTACTTAAAGAATTTTGAAGATATGGAAAAAGCATCAATGATAGTTGAGCCACCCGAAAACACTAATGTAGATTTTATTGACGAAGAAGATGATGGAGCAACCATCCATTCGAAACTAGAACATCCAATCGTAGAAATCCCCATAGCGGATAAACCCGTTAACCTAGGCGATAATCAACTCATTATTTCAGAGGTAAATCATTCACCTTCGGCACCTAAAATAACCTATTCAATAATAGTAAGATAAGAATCCATGTACAATTTTCAAAGTCAAATTTTGAACAAGAATTAATTAATTTTGTTAAAGAATACATAACACCCAATGTCAATTATTATATTTTCTTTAAAGATCCAATTTATGAAAAATTCAGTAACATCATTCAAAAATATTTTAAAAATTCAGCAATCAAAATGACTAGATGCACACAATTATTAACTGATATAGAAAACAATGATGATATTTTGGAAACTATCCAAAACTATCATGAAGGCAAAACGAATCACAGAGGAATAGATGAAACAGAAGCTAAATTAAAAAGACTCTATTATTGGCCTAATATGAGGCGTACAATTCAAAAATATATAAACGAATGTGAAGTCTGTCTTGTGTCAAAATATGAACGAAGACCTCTAAAATTAAAATTTAATAATACACCAGTAGCAAATAAACCATTTGAAACGGTCCATATTGATTGTATTGCTATCGAAAACACCAAATTTCTTACAATTATAGATTCATTTTCTAAGTATACCCCATTATATAAATTGAGTTCATATCAGGCAATTGAAATAGCTAATAATTTAATAAGATTCTTTTGTCATCACGGTATTCCAAATCTAATTATATCCCATAACCATCTCGAATTTAAAAATACAGTCATTAAAGAACTTCTTGAAACGCATAGAATCAAACTACACTTTATAAGCTCGCAACATCCAGAATCTAATGCAGTTGTAGAAAGGGTTCACTCTACCATAATCGAACATATCAGGCTTCTAAACAACCAATCAATTTTTAAAAAGGAACCAATCGAAACTAAAATACTATACGCGATATTGGCATATAATAATTCGATCCACTCGATCACAAAATTCAAACCCCAAGAAATCATTTCCGGTCATATCGACAACAATTCACTTTTAGATTTTGATCTTGAAAATTTTATTACAAATAGTTACGTTGAAAATCACAGAAACAAAGTTAAAGTCTTTTATGAAAAAATTAATGAAACCATTAATAAAACCAAAACTAAATCCACTGAGAAACGCAATGAAACACGAGAAGATGCCCCAAATATTTCCGGAACTATTTATGTAAAAAATAAACAGAAACAATCCAAAACTAAGGATACATATAAAAAGGAAAAACTAAAAACCATTAATCCAGACCATAAAACCGCAGAAATTGAACAAAGACATCACAACCAGGTCGAAAAAATTCATATTTCAAACATAAAAAGGCCCAGGGTAACTCGACAAAATATAGAAGAAATATTAAATTTTGATAGTTTTAAAAAATACTTTGACACAAACAATGACAATGAAATAAACGATAATATTTCAGAAATAAATGATAGTATTTTTAATGCCCCAAAAGATTTTTCATTGGCCCACTGTGTAAGCCAAGATTTAAAGATGAGTGCTGGAATAGCGTTAGAGTTTAAAAATAAATTCGGTAGAAAGAAAGAATTAATTAAACAAAAACCCCAAGTCACTTCATTATGTTTTCTTAAAGACAATAATAAATTTATTATATATTTAATTACTAAACAAAGATATTTCGATAAACCCACACACAAAAACCTTTTTAGAACCCTTCTCACCTTAAAGAAATTTTGTTCAGATAATAATATTAAAAAATTAGCTATACCAAAACTAGGATGTGGTCTTGATAAATTAGAATACAATATTGTTAAACAAATGATAAATTACCTATTCGGAAATTCAAATATTCAAGTTAAAATTTATATTAACGAAAACTAATTAAAATTATTTATTCCAGGTTGCTGTTTATAGCACAAATATTAGGGTTCGAAATAAAGAACATAACTTTTAATGCCGGTATATTACCGATAAATTTAGGAAATGCGAAGCTAGAGAAAAGTAAACACGTATTCGTACATATTTATGATTTAAAGCCAATATATGATGAATTTAATAAACTAAATTCTCAATATGAATTCCTTACGGACACCGTAAACAATATAACAAAATATAAACGAGATTTCCAAAATTACGATAATCTCCTGAAGCATATTAGAAAAGATATCATTTCAAAAATTGAAACCATACAGATAAATGTTATAACAAAAAGAACAAAAAGAGGATTAATAAACGGATTAGGCTCGATAATTAAAAGTATTAGTGGGAATATGGACGCTTACGACGATAAAAGAATTAATGAAGTTTTGAAACATCTAAAGAAAAATCAAAACAGTCTCCAGAATCAAATAAAATTCGGATATAGTGTAAATACCAAAATTATTGAAAACTTTAATAATACAATAAAAGATATATCACCTAACCAAAACTTATTGGAATCTAGAATCATGCAATTATATACTATACTAAGAGAAGACATTGACCATCAGCACGTCCTGTTTGCGAAGGACCTTTATAACCAATTAATATTACTTTACGGAACTATCGGAAACATTCTACAAGATATTCTAAATTCATTGACATTTTGTAAACTAAAAATATTAAGATATAATTAAACCACAAGATCTCTATGATGAATTGCTTAAAATCTCTACACACTATAATGAAAAAATGCCTTTCGAATTGAAACCTGAAAATATTTTAGATTTTGAATCGGTAATCACCGTCAATTGCAAAATCGAAAAATCAAAAATTCACTATTTCCTTTCCCTTCCGATAAATTATGAAAATTCATTTAATCTATACATGATGCATCCCATTCCTACTAAGTATGAATCAGATTTCGCTACAATAATTCCAAACGTTAAATTTATACTTCATTCAAAAATTGATAAAACTATATGGCCTCTAAATGACTTGTGTCTTAACGGCAAGAAACATTATCAGTGCAGTAGCAATCTTATTCTAAATTATCAAGGAAACTGCGAAACAAATTTACTATTAAACGGAGACTTAAAGGACTGTAAATACACAAAATTGGAAATTCAGAAGAATCACTTAGAAAAAGTACCGGATAGTAATAAATTTTTGGCCGTGTTTACCAACAACGAAGAACTAAGGATAAAATGTCCAGATCACGAAGAAGCCCGGCAACTACGTGGGAACAGTGCTAATGTTAAAAACTTCACTATACAACTAAATAGACTAAAATTAGAAGACATTCCGATTTATTCACAAATACCAATTGCACCTGAAGAGTACATTTCGGTTAAACCTAGTGTAGGAACAATCATACTATATATAACAATAATAATTTGTGTAGCAGTTTACATTTACAGACGATTTAATAAAAATAAAGTGAAAATTGCTTCAGACATCGATCCATCCCCAGGGGTATGTCGAATCTAGGGGGATAGGAGTAACCTGGCGGCTACACAAGGACTTTTATTATTAATTAACAATAGATTTGTTCTTATAATATCTATATTGTATCTTAATGCGCACTTATTACGCCCACACATTTTATTATGCTTAGTATGTAGAATTATGTTATAAATAAGAGTAATTAGATCATAAGAGCAGCATTCGTAATCCAGTATTCATAATAGTAGTTACTTAGAGTTAGTCGCATCCGTTAAATCTGTATCCATTCGTGTAGTAACGTTATATAATAATAAAAATCACCCCTTTTTAAAAACGTGTTTGCCAACACCAAAACTATAACTTATATATATATATATATATATATATATATATATATATATATATATATATATATATATACATATATAGATGCAATGGTTTTAAAGACCTTGTCTCTGCGAACACTCGCGGTTCTAAGTGCATTAACAACATAATATCTAATATAGAGTCTGACGATATTAATTGTGCAGTGTTGACCCCGTTCATTCAGATCACAGTGGAATTGCTGTTGAAATTAAATTTAAAAATTCGCCTGGTTGCAATGCTATAGTTCAATATCGATCTATAATAGCATATGGTTTATTTAAATTTTATAATATAATGTCAGCCCAGACTTGGGATTTTATGATCCATGAATTAAATGTAAGTAACAAGTATCAAAAACGTATTGATAATTTAACAAACGCCATTGATTTAGCTTTCCCCCTTAAACGCAAGTTTCTTAAGAATAATAGCACATTCACCCCTAATTGGTTCGTTAGTGAATTAAAAAGTATGAGGAAACATCTAATTTTTCTCAACAATTGGCATAAAAAGCATCCAACTATTAATAATAAACAAATTCGAGATGAATTCAAGAAAACCTACAAACAAACTATAAAATTTAAAAAGTATTCCAACAACGATTCTTATATATTAAATGTCTGTAATCGCCCTAAAGCAATTTGGGAAGTAATCAATCCAAATAGAAATAAATCATCCTTGCCATCTTCAACGTTAACTTCTAATAATTTTAATCACAATTTTGCTGCAATTATATCCATTTTAACTTCATTCAATGCATCCAACAACAATAACAATCAAAAATCATATTTAGAATATTTACGTATGAATAATAATATCACTAACAATATCATGGTCCGTGATACTATTTCTAAACTGAAGAATAATAATAGTAGAGATATTTATGATATCAATAAAAAACTAATTATAACTGTTTTGAATAGTATATTAGTTCCTCTAACGGAATTAATAAACGAATGTATTAGAGAAAGTACTTTTCCATCCTCATTGAAAATAATAATAATAATAATAATAATAATAATAATAATAATAATAATAATAAAGGCCTAAGAATAGATCCTTGGGGAACACCATGGATTATATATGTCTCATCAGATAGTAAGTTGCCAACAGCGACAGCTTGTTTTCGATTAGATAGGAAGGATGATAACAAACGACAGGCAATCGGTGAGAAATTGTAATAATACAGTTTTTGTAAGATAACTACATGAGATACGCAATCAAATGCCTTAGTCAGGTCTAAGAAGGCTGCTACTGAACATGATCCACTCTCAAAGCATTGATAGATTTCTTCAGTTAAGGCAGTAATCGCATCTACCGTAGATTTACCCTTACGAAAACCATATTGGCTGGTGGAGATTACATTATGTTCGTCTGATAATTAAAACACTTTAACTTTGTTTTACCACCAAAAATCCAAAAAAATCAAGAATTATGTTCGTCTATAAAGTGAGAGATTTGTTGGAAAATTATTTTTTCCAACACTTTTGAAAAGATAAGTAGTAAGGATATCGGTCTGTAATTGTTAACGTCATCTGTATTTCCCTTTTTATGTATAGGAATGACTCGCGCCCTTTTAAGGCAATCTGGAAATATGTTGGATACTATATATAGATTAATCAATTTCGTGAGAGGGGAGATTATGACATCGATAATTGACTTAAGAATATCAATATCTAAAGTTATGCCGTTATTTAAAAAAGGAGATGCAAATAATCCTGGTAACTTCAGACCCATATGTATCACACCCTTTATTGGTAAGATTATTGAAATAATTCTTAAACAACAACTGCAGCATGACTTTGAATCGAACAATCTTTTTAATAATTGCCAGTTTGGTTTTAGATCAGATACATCTACTAGCGACGCTATCAATAATTTAACAGGTTTTATTATAGATGCCTACAAACCAACATACTCTTGAATAAATTGTCTTATTAC
This sequence comes from Ontholestes murinus, assembly GCA_963969525.1. Taxonomy (NCBI): domain Eukaryota; kingdom Metazoa; phylum Arthropoda; class Insecta; order Coleoptera; family Staphylinidae; genus Ontholestes; species Ontholestes murinus. The sequence continues at coordinate 19,537,007 of OZ018397.1, read as the reverse complement.
GGCATTCAAATAGAATCTATTAAATTATTAGAGTCTTATTTAACAAATAGATCACAAAGAGCTACTTTTAATGGTTATTTATTTGACCTAGCATTAATAACGACGGGTGTTCCGCAAGGATCCGTTATCGGACCCATATTGTTTCTTATTTTTATAAACGACATCGTGCCTTGTGATAATACAGTTAAATTCATACTCTATGTTGATGATAATACTTGTAGTGTAAGTAACAGAAATTTACAGATATTAACTCAGTCAGTAGAAGAATAAAAAGCCCAAATAAAACAGTGGTTTTCAGCAAACCTCCTAACACTCAACGAAGAAAAGACAGCGCAAATGTAGTGTTCTTTAAAAAACTTGGCCACAATCAATAAAACAGAAAAAATACAATTCCTTGGCGTTATGTTCGATCCCGGATTGACATGGTTAGAGCACATAAACAAAGTATGTCAAAAGATTTTCAGAAATATATTTTTAATAAAAAACCTAGTGAAATGTTGCTCTATAGAAGCGGTCTTAACTGCGTATCATGCTTTAATTGCTTCACAAATTAACTATGCCAGTATATTTGTGTTTAAGAATCATGTTCAATCTCCATTACAGATTTGATGTTAGTGATTGTTTCAAAAACTATAGCTATCTAACTGTTCCTTCCATATATATTTTCAATTGTATTATGTATGTAAAAAGGAATCTTCCAAAGCTTTCTGTCCAAGCTGAACAACACTTATATTGTACTCGGTCATCATATAATGCACCAGTTCGTTATACACGGATATATAGATTTTGGAATGGACTAAATTATTTTGGCCCACTATTTTATAATAAGTTACCAAAAAATGTTAAATCGCTGGATTTGCCAGCTTTTAAACAGAACTTAAAATATTACGTGAGTATTATTTTTGGTTCTCCCGTAATTAACATTATTGAAGTGCACCGATTATTGGAGTCCATCGACATATCGAGACGTCGTATCATACGTGAGTCATCTGATATCATCCAATATCAATGCAAATAAACATCTTTAAACATATTATTTATTCCCGACTGTTCCAAACATTTGTATTCTTTTGTTATTATCCGTGGCCTATTTGATCAATGTGTGTGTGTTTACATTAGTCACTACGAAGGGCCATGTAGTGCAGAAGACTTGCGTGATTGTATTTTTCTAACCCATTCGTAATAATATTCATTTTATCACACTACCACATTATTCACTACTTAATTAAAAAATATGGAATGTAAATCCTGTAAGTCACCAGTAATCGAAACCACCTCGGTTACCTGTAATGTAGGCTTTTTGTTCAGTACCACATGCGCTAAATTATCCAATAACGAGTCAATTTTTTTACGTAAAAAAAAGAATATCAAATGGACATGCGGAGGGTGTTGTACGTCAGACCTTACGGATCATATCTGCACATTGAAAGAAATGATACTCATCCTGCAACGAGAGGTTGCACAAGTAAAAAACTGCAACTTAAACTCTCTTCTAGATACCGGTAACGCTATTATTAACGAAGTATTGAATGAAATACGCCAAGAAAAAAGGAGAGAAAATAATATAATTATAACCAATATCCCCGAGAGTGCGAATAACGAAAATCATGAGAATGATCGGTTAGCAGACTTAAATATTGACTTCCCCGAGACTGGCGAAAATATATAGGCTTTGATCAAGACGTTCCGGTTCTAAACCTCGCCCAATTAAAGTATTATTTGAAACCTCAACTAACGCACTTAACATCTTGCAAAAAGCTAGGGAACTTAGAAAACATACCGATTGCACCGGCATATATATAAACAGAGACCTCACACTGAATGAAATGAAGAAAACCGTCATTAGAGATTTCAAAGCAAGCAAGGAGATTAGAGAAGAAATATTACTGAAATATGAAAATGGAATACCGCGCAGAATCAAACAAAAAAAACGAAATAGCATCCAACAGGAAGAAGCAACGTTTAACTATCAAAATGTTCGCGGGCTAAATTCTAAGACCTTTACATTTTATAATATTTTATTACAAATGAACAATCTCGATAAACTCTTCTTAACCGAAACATGGGCAAACGATTCTTTAAATAATTGCCAAGGGCACAAATTCGCCCCAAAATTGAAACCGACTAATTTAGCTCTTCTCGCCATCGTACTCGAAGTTGCAACACAAGGCCACCCTCAAGAAAATTCTATCCGGGGTGAATGCATTCAATTACTCAAGAATAAAGAAAAGAAAACAATTAATAATCCAACCCAGGTACCAATATACAATAACAATGAAAAACTTATAAATAACTTACGTAAGAAAATTAAAATTAATAATTTAATTGTTGTAACAGCAGACAAAAATGCGGGACTTCTTATTATAGACAAAACTGATTATAATCAGCGAATTCTTAAATTTATTAACGATAATGACTACATTACACTACACACCAACACCCACCTCTCTCCCTAAATTTATTAACAAAACTTCCAGCATTCAAAACCTTCATGCCAATGAATCCTAACATACCTATTTCCGAAATCTTAAACTTAATTAAAAACCTGCTTCCAATTAATATTACAGACAGTAATAATCAAAATAACATATTGAAACGTAATCAAACTCATTACTGAACAAAACTTTTGCCTTTATAATGATAATTTTTATAAAATGGAAGATGGCGTACATCATTTCCATCTGGAAAAGCAACATCAATTTAACTGATATACAACACTTTATAAACTTCATGAACAATATGTTGGATGCTTGAAGCCATAACTTTGTGATACATATTGAATCAGGAACTTTATCAAATGATAAATAAAACTTACTTTGTCAATATGACACACGGATTTTCAGACAATTATTAAATATGTCACTGAACAAAATTATTTTTCATACAAAAATATTTTTTTTCAACAAACCGAAGGTCTAGTAATGGGCCCATTACTAGCCGAAATATTTATGGAAACCTTCACAAAAACTATTTTACAATCACCCTTAGGGAAAAAACATATTAGATTCTGGTATAGATACGTCGACGACATAAACATTCCTTAAATACATTAATCCATCCCTCCATCTAAATATTAAATTCACGGTAATAATAGAGTCCATCAATACCCTTAATTTCCTAGACCTTTCAATAACCAAACAATATAATAAATTAGAATTTAATATATACAGAAAACCCACCTTCACAGACTCCCTTATTCCATCAAATTCCTTGCACCCTCTAACTTATAAAGAAGTAGCTTTTAATTCAATTATTCATCGTGCATTGTCCTTGCCCTTATCTACTTCTTCCTTTAACCAAGAAATAAATTTTATTAAACGCTTAGCAATTAATAATGGTTACCCTACGAATATGGTAGATAAAATTATAAATAAAAAACAGAAAACCCAATTAAAATCCTTGTTATACTATGGGACATCTACTAGAGAGAAGAAACAGACTATTACTTTAACATTTTTTGGAAAACCAACTTACTGAATTAAGTACAAGTAATATTAAAAATATATAGAAAACTTAAATCAATTCTATTTAATGCAAAACAAAAATCCAATAAAATGAAAAGATCTGGTGCCTATAGACTTAAATGTGGATCATGTAAGGATGTTTATATTGGTCAGTCTGGAAGAAATTTTGATATTCGCTTAAAAGAGCACTTGAGCTCCTTTTACAATAAAAAAAACAACTCCACATTTGCTAATCATCTCATTAAAAATAAACACGTTCCAGATAATAATCCCTTAGAAATTTTACACTACGCCGAAAAAGGTCCGAAATTGGACCTACTAGAATCCCTGAAAATTTATAAAGCCAAGCGTAATCCGGAAAACCCCTTAATCAACAACCAGACTGACCTAATATATTCATCCATCTTTAAAGCAATTATGTAAATTATTTTACCTGTTCGCTGTACACCGCTTCTAATCCGCCCTGTATAAATACCGCCTAAGTTATTTTGTAATTTTACTGTACGTTTAATAATGGCCTTGTAAGGAGCAATCTCAGCCATACACTTTTTACCGCTAAGGAAATTGACTTACTTAATCATAGACAAAAATATGCACCTGACATCAAACAAACGAACATTACCAAAATAGCCATTGAACTAGAAGCTGCCATTCAAGGACTCCCTAACCAAGACATCATCAGAGGTGAATGTATACAAATTATCAAGACAAAAGAAAGGAAACAAACACAGATTAAAAATAAAGTTAAGTTACTAACACAAAATAACAACAAAAATACTAATAAAACTATACGTAACAAAATTAAGCAAATTAATTTAATATTAGTGACAGTGGACAAAAATGCAGGGCTCGTGACTAGACAGAACAGATATAAATTCCAAAATAATAACCTTCCTAAACGACAATAACTACACCGAATTAACAACTAATCCAATGACCAAATTCATAAATAAAACCAAAACTATCATTAAACACACCAAAACTACATTAATTAAATATTATTAAAATAATACAAATAAATCCTTCATGCCAATAATCCCGCAACCACCAAAATTATACGGACAACCCAAGTTACACAAGAATACAAATAAATCTAACAATATTCCCATTAGGCCAGTTAACATAAAATACGACACACCTGTTTATTTTTTAGCACAAAATATTAACTACATCTTTAAAAATCACATAAAATACAATCCACAATTTACCATTAACAATAGACAAGAATTAATTGACAGTTTAAAAAACATTACTTTACCACAACAACACACACTAATCTCATTCGATATAACCAATGTGTACACCAACATACCAATAAATGGAACATTATCAAAAATAACATAGAACTCAAAATAATCGACAAAAAAGACCAGAACAATCTCATCAATATTATTAAACACGTCACTGAACAAAACTTCTGTCTATTTAATAATAAATATTATAAAATGAACGATGGTCTCCTCATGGTAAATAACATCGGTGGATTAATTGTAGACTTTTTCATAGATAACATAGAACAAAAAATACATAACACAATATATGCTAAGAACATAATTCTATGGAAAAGGTATGTCGACCACATATTCTGCATATGGGACGAAAATAATATCGAAGACATTAAGCTTTTCCTTGATGATATCAATAAAATACACAAAAATCTCACCTTCACACAAGAAATCGAAAACAATATCTCAATAGATTTTCTCGACCTTACTATAACAAAAAATAAACAAACATTAGATTTCTCAATATTTCACAAAAAAACAAAAACTGACACTATAATACCAAATAACTCTACACATCCATACAAACATAATATGTTAGCTTTTTACTATTACATCTACAACAATCTATATGACCCTAATTTAATAGACAAAATATACCTGAAACGAAGACGTAGACAACTTTTACCAAAACTTGATAACTTAAAATCTCAAACAAATACTAATAATACCAAATTTTACAGAAAATTCACAGAATACGGCAATATAACACAAAAATACAAAAAAACACTACACAGACATAATATAACGATCCCACACAAAAATAACAACACACTTAAATTATTATTATGTAATCCAAAAGACAAAACCGACACATTAGACAAAAACGGAGTATATTCACTAACTAACAATTTGCGAGCTACTTACATAGGAGAAACAGGAAGAGCCTTAAAAATGAGATATAAAGAACACATCTCTCAAAAACTAAATTCAAATTTCGGTAGACACCTCTATATACATAATCACACATGTAACAAACCCGAAAACGTTAAAATAATACACCAACCACACAAAGGCACACTCCTAAACCTATTAGAACACTATGAAATTGAAAAACTAATCAATGAAGCAAATTTTTTGTGGTGATTACAACTTGCCTAAGGCGTCTTGGTCCAGCAATCACATTAATATATTGAATAATAATAATAATTATAGTACTGCACAGTTATTAGCTGAATATTTTGAGTTCTATCAAATATTTCAAAATAATAATATTCCTCGAGAATTAGGAGGAATATTCTTAGATTTATTTTTTCTAATGTAAATGATTGTTTCATAGCATTAGCGTCTGAACAATTAGATAATGATATTGTACATCATTCTGCATATGAATTGAAAATTAAATGGCTGCCGTAACATTGTTCAAAAAGAAAACTTAACATATGATTACAAAAATGGCGAATATTTGGGTTTGAATAACTTTTTAGCTTCCATTGATTAGAAAAGTATGTTCAAAGATAAAGATGTAAATGTCTATGTACAATTATTTTATGATATTCTGAACTATGGCATTAGTTTGTTTATCCCACAGCGAATTTGTTTTTAGAGCACCTATCCTAAATGGTTCAATTGTCAATTAATTAATTTAATTAAACGTAAACGTCGTATGCATTCGGAATGGAAGCTTTCAGGAAATTATGAGACCTATGTACAATTTAGTCAGTTAAGATCACAATGTAAGAACCTTAGTGAACAATTATATCGCAGATTTATATTCCGAGTTGAATTTAGTATAAATAATAATTCCAACTATTTTTGGTCCTTTGTTCGTAATCAATGGAGAACAAATGGTTACCCTGAGAGTATGCATTTTGAAAAAGAGGTGTCAAATAAAGGTAAAAGTTGTGCCAATTTATTTGCCAAATATTTTGCATCTGTTTATGATAATCAAGATTTAAATAATACGCCTACGTATAAAACATGCGATATAATAAATTTTTAAAAATTCAGGATTGACATAAAAGACGTCTATAGCTCTATAGAAAAGTTTGTTGATGCCTGTGCCTCTGGACCGGATGGCATTCCACCTTTTCTATTGAAAAGATGCATTTTTACGATTACAATACCGTTATTTCGTTTATTTACATTATCTCTTGAGAATGGATGCTTTCCTGATTTATGGAAAGTTAGTTATGTAACTCCTTTGTATAAATCTGGGACTAGAAATAATATTAAAAGTTACAGGGGTATATATCTTCAATCCACAATACCTAAAATGCTAGACGCTATAATTGCAGAGCAATTAAGCTGGAACTGTCGTGGTATTATGATAGATGAGCAGCATGGTTTTGTTAATGGCAGATCCACAGTTTCCAATCTGCTGTGTTTCACAATCCGATTAGAGAGTGGTAATCAAGTAGACACGATTTATACAGACTTCTCTAAGGCCTTTGATAAATTCATTACAACTGAAAACTTAACACCCCTAAAAAAAAATCCCACCCTAAAATTCCAAACCCAAATCAGAAATCTTTTAAAAAATATCACAGTGCTGTTCTCAGATTTTGAAAAATTAAAAATCGTACATCAAATTCCCTTAACTAATGGGCTCTATGGTCTCATTAAAACTCATAAACCTGATTCTCCTATACGACCCGTAGTTTCATATATTAACAGTGTAACAAGGAATTTAGCAATTAGACTTAATGAACTCTTCAAAAAATATACCAAATTTGCTCCAAAACATTCAGTAAAAAATTCACTCGCTTTATCCGAACAGCTCAAATCCACAACAACTCCCAAAAATTCAAAACTTGTATCATTTGACGTTAGTAGCATGTTCTCCAATATACCTATTAAAGAATGTCTTGAAAGTATTCAAAATTTACTCGTTAAATCACAGTGCAATTACTTGGTTAGATCAGAACTTTATCAATGTTTAGAAACTTGTGTAAACCAAAATTATTTCAAATTCAATAATAAATTTTACCAACATACCACAGGTCCTCCAATAGGATCTCCATTAAGTCCTCTCTTAGATGAAATATTAATGTCCAATATCGAAGAAAAGATTTTCTCGCTTAATTTTGCAAAAAACACATTTCCTTTTGGTATAGATATGTTGATGATGTAATAGCGTGTTTCAGTGGCATAACACGTCAATTAGATCAGTTTGTCAATCTAATTAACAACATTCACCCTAAAATTAAATTTACTCTCGAAATAGAAAATAACAAAATTAACTTTTTGGATTTAACGTTAATTCACCAAAATAATAAAATTGAATTTAATATATACAGGAAGCCTACTAACGTCAACTCAACAATCCCATTTGTCTCAAATCACCCGTTGTCACACAAACTAGCTGCATATCACTCAATGATACATAGAGATTTCTGCATCCCCTTAACTACTGACAGAAGAGCCACAGAATTAAATTAAATAATTTCAATTGCCAGTGACAATGGTTTCCCCACTAAACTCATTCAAAACCTAATAAACAAAAAACGTCATCAAACCACAAGGGTTTTAATATATCCGAAAATAGCTAATTTAAATACATCGTTCATTCTGCTCACATACTTTGGAAAAACCAACGAACAGATTGCTAATATTTGTCGATAAGAGAATCATCAAGTAGCTTTTAAACCTCCAGGAAAATTATCAAACAAGCTATTAAATTTCAAAGATAAAGTCGATCCTCTTAAAAAATCTGGTGTGTATGAGATCTGTTGTTCAGAATGCAATAGTCAAACAGGACGAAGTGTATCAACTCGTTTTTCCGAACATCATCGTGCTTTTCGTCTTAATCAAGAAATAATAATCTAAAAATCTTGGATAATTGCAACAAGGGCGCTAAGCTTAATCTCCTGGAGTCATTGGAAATTTTCAAACAGAGCCGTAATCCGTCAGTAAATCTTCTTAATACGCAGACCGAACTAATCTATTCGCCACTTTTTAATCTGGTACTACCCTTCCGAGATAATCCCCAAACAATTAGCGGCAGGTATATTCTCTCACCCCAAAATAGTAAAAAGTCACAATTTCATCAATTTATAATTCACTTGATAATGACGATAAAACGTCGAAACTCGAGTCGTGCTGTGTAAATATATAAATCTAAACAAGATTTATATAATTGTGCCTACACGTTATATAATATTTTTACAATAATTATTTGTGGTTAAAGCATAGTGAAAATTTTTTCAATTCAAGTAAGTATGTAAGTAGTAACGGTCGCAACCATTCTTTTTATTTAATAATAAATAAATTTATAGAATACTAATGATAACATACAATGTTTAAACGACCAAATCCATACTAAGAACACTCCATTATTTAAAACCCTGCATAATCTATTTCAAATATAATTTCTCATACATACTATAACACACATCATAAAACGATTTATACACACTATACGTACTACACACATGAACACCAACAATACACCAAGAAAAGTACTAATATTCCTGACAAAAAACAATACGAAACCTCCACGTGCTGACACAACAACCGTATATAACTAGATATTTTATTAAAACTGAATTAAAAATAAAAATAACAAAATACGAAAAGCCTACTATACACACAACCTTAACGTGTAAGTAAATACTGTTTCAATATTAAAATACACACTAACAATCATATTTATACTTAAATTTATGTATAGTTTTATATATAGTATGTGCACGCGGAATCACATGTACGTACACACACTAAAACAAAAGCTTAGAACCGCACTCAATAAAATCGTTACTACGACAAACATGTTAAATTTCACCTTGTGCAGCATATTGCATTATTTGAATGTATTAAAGTTTGCGCAGAATCATCCTTATGTTCTCTTTTGTTACCACCAGGTAAAAATAAATCAGATTATAACCGATCACGTGCGATAATATATATTTAATTATCCGAATTCCTAAAATAGTTAATAATTATGATCCTTATGTTATTAATTAAAAACATATCAGTGGTGACGAAGATAAAAATCAGTGCATTTTAAAATTAGAACGAGTGTTATCGGATGAATAGGCGAGTTTGTGGCCAGCACAAAAAATGGGCGACATATTGTGCTCGACTCGAACAGTACTTTATTTGCAAACAAAGTTAAATCAGTAAATAAAATGCCGATATTACTGACTGTGGTTGGTGATGATACTTATGAACTAATGGTGAATTTATCTGACGGAGAAAACCCCGAAAATAAAACTTTTGAACCACTAAGGGAAATTGTAAAAAATTATTTGGAACCAACACCATCCGTTATCGCAGAACGGTATAAATTTCGCGTAAGACAGCAAGGTCCAGAGAAAAGTATATCAGAATACGTAACGGCTTTGAAAAAATTGGCTAAATGTTGTGATTTTAAAGCAAACCAAACCTAATAAAAAAAGGCTTTTCTCGGAGATGGATTTAAAATATAAGAATGCATTGAAGATTTCAATAAACATAGAACGTGCAGATAAAGAAGTATCAATGATGGAAAAGTATCAAGGACAATCAGTACATCACATGGACCACAGAAGAGCATCAACATCTAGCGGGGGAACAGCGCCAGCGCAAAGATGTTCCAGAGAGCGCAAGACCGGGCTACAACTCAAAATGCGCGGTGGTCGGACAGCGCCGTGGCCAGCACTTGCCTGAGACCGGGAACTGACCGAAGAATTGCGAGGAATGCGAGGGAATCGCTGTGGTGTAAGGCATGCAGACGTTCAAATCACCCAAGTGCAGAGTTTATTTTCGCGATGCACCAGTGCGGAATGAGAGGTCACAAGAAAATGAAATTACATATTGTTTCGTCAAAACCGCAAACTGATATCTCTTGTCATCCCAAAGATATTTAGATTTTTTAAATTTTCGTTGTTATTTTTCGTTGTTTTCGAAGTGTTGGTTCACCCTGTAAGTTGTAAGTGAAAACATACTGCTACAGTTACATTTCAAGTTAAATCGAATGGCACAATATTTATTAACATAATTAATGGAAAAAAAATACAAAAAACTAAAATTGATAACTGCACCTATTACTTAGTTATTTTAGGTACTCAAAATGTTTCCCATCATTTGCTATGCACAAATTTAGTCTTTCTATAGTGGAATTGACACTGGCCTCAATTTCAGCACCAGAAATACCTTTTACTGCTTGCCGAATCCTTTCTTTATATCCTCACGTGTAGTTGGACGTGTTTTAAAAACCAAATCTTTAATTCTACCCCATAAAAAGGAATCTAAAACCGTAAGATCTGGTGGCCTTGCTGGCCATGGAAAAATACTTCCCCTTCCAATCCATTTATTTGAAAATACAATATCTAAATAACCTGCGGCAAAATGTGCTGGGCAACCATCTTGTTGATACCACATGTCTAATCTGATACGAATTGGAACGTCTTCTAGGAGGATGGGCAAATCGTTAGTTAAAAAATCTAAGTACCTTTGGCCCGTTAATTTTTCTTCAAAGAAGAAGAAGTCCTATTATCTTCCTATTTAAAATATTACACCACACATTTATCCTTCAGCGATTTTTGTAATTGACTTCCCTCTGCCAGTGTGGATTTGTTTCTGACTAGTAGTGACTGTTGTGCAAGTTAATTTTACCAGATCTTGAAAATGTAGCCTCATCCGTCCATAATATTGCAGATAGAAATTGTTGATTATCATTTAACATTCCTTTTAGCCAGTTGCAAAAATCTAGTCGTCGATCAAAATCTATGTCTTTTAACTCTTGATGTAAAACAACATGTTAAGGATGCATTTTATGTTCTTTTAGTATTCTATTCACCAATGAATAATTTAATTCTATATCTCTTGCAATTTTCCTAATACTTGCACGTGGTTCAGCGTTAACGTATGCCAAGACGTTAATAACATTTTCTTCATTTTGTCTTCTACGTACCCTATTTCTTACCGAAACAGGTTGAACATTGCCAGTTTTTCGTAATCGTTCTGCCAGTCTTTTAAAAACTTTTCTTGAATGACGCCGTCTTTCAGGAAATCATAACCCATATTCTCTTTCAGCAATGACTGCATTTTGTACACTTTCAAAATACACTGCTAGCATATCATATGCTTCTTCATTTGAAAAAAAGCATTATAATAAAGTGATTTTTCAAACGTTCAAATTAACTTTGACAGCAACAACAAATTATAAATAAACAATCACAAAACAAAAATGTCATTTCCAAAGGTGACTTGATTACTTTTACAACATTGCGAGGGAAAAGAGTTTGACATACTCGTAATGTTACAGCTTATCCATATAAAACTATTGAAGAAATTTTAAGGAATCTAGGAAAAAATTTCACTGTAGAAGGACTGACTTTGTGTAGGTACAGCAAATAACGGGAAACATTTTGAGTTTCTAAAATAACTAGATAATGGGTGCTTTTAGAAATTTCAGCGTTTTGTAAATTTCTGTTATGGGTAATAAGTTTTATTATTTTTCATTAATTATGCTAATAAATATTGTTGTCATTTGTTTTTACATGACATTTTTTCTAAAAGTAACTTTAGCCATATATTTTCATTTACACCAACACTTCGAAAACAACGAAAAACAACAACGAAAATTTAAAAAATCTAAATATCTTTGGAATGACAAGAGATATCAGTTTGCGGTTTGACGAAACAATATGTAATTTCATTTTCTTTTTTGTTATTTGATATTTCTGAGAAAAATACATAAATAGGGTTAAGTATTACATAACGCCCTCTAGTTGCCAGCGCATAGATTAAATGTGTTAATGTTATTTATTTTTGTAATCTACTTCTAATACTCTTTCCATTGAGCCTAAGCTTGTGAAAATCGGTTAAGGTATACGGAAGTTACAGACCATTTTCTGTAAACAAAAGTATACTTCCCCCACCACTTAACTGTAGGTGATAGAAAAAAATGACTTAAGCAAAAATTGTAAACCAAGTACAGTAGTTTCTAATTTTGATAATTTTCAATAGCCTTAATGCGGTAATATTTTGTAAAAAACGCAAATTAATTATGTAAATGATAAAATGCGCCACCTAGCGGAAAGCTAAGCATTTAAAAATGTTTTTACGCATTTTCTTTTGGCCGATTATGTGATAAGAATTTTTTCCCCCAAATTCTAGGATATACGTTTTCCGAGATAAGGCCGGTGGCCACCCTTAATGAATCACCCTGTACATTGTACCCTGGGGGCGACTCATCATTAATGAGCCACGACTGGTTAAAGTAATTAAATTTAGGCATTGGATCCACTATTGATATTAATCATTTTGAGACAGACACAGGACGCAGCCAGAAGTTGAAAAAATGATTATTGAAGATATTTCTCATGTGTTTAAACCGAGTTTTGGTAAATAAATAGAATTTCAAGCATCATTAAAATTGAAAGATAATGTTTCCCCTGTATTTTGTAGGGCAAGGCCTCTACCTTTTGCGCTTAGAGAAAAAGTTGAAGTCGAAATTGAAAGATTAGTTAAATAACAAATGTTAACCCCTGTTTAATATAGTAATTGGGCTACTTTCATTGTTCCTATGATTAAAAAAGTTGGACAGATTAGATTATGCGGCTATTTGAAAATAACTGTAAACCCCCATCTGAGTATAAATAAATAACCAACAAAAATTGATGATGTTTTTGCTAATTTAAGCGGAGGCCTAATGTTTAGAAAAATTTATTTATATCAGGCCTTCACTCAAATTGAACTAGATGATCAGTCAAAAAAAAACTCGTTACGATTAACACACATATGGGACAATTTATTTACAACAGATATATTCCAAAAAATAATTGAACAAATGAACAAAAGGGAATTAAGGGTGTTGCTGTTTTTCTCGACAATATACTAATAACTGGTACAAATGAAATAGAGCATCTTAACCGATTACAACTTTTATTAAGCAAATTAAAACCGTTTGTATACGACCTCCTAATAATTATGTAGGTATCCACCATTCAGACAATGAGCATGAGTTTAACTCGGATACAAATTTATTTTATTTATGCGGGAATTTCGGCCTATTAAAAATAAAAATACTAATTGAAAATAAGGTAATATATATGGAAATTGACACCGGATCAGCATTATAAATAATTCACTAAGTACTTTTCAAAAATATTTTAGTAATTATGATATTATTCCTAATAAAATAAATTTCTGCTGTCTTCATCGACGATATACTAATAACTGGTACAAATGGAAAAGAGCATCTTAACCGATTACAACTTGTATTAAGCAAATTAAGGGTCAGTGGTTTAAAAATAAGATCAGATAAATGTAAATGTTTCCATTACTAATTTGGATAGTTGCAGTGAAAAAACAGTATAAATTGTTGTTTGGGGCTAATTTGCATTTCCTCCTGGTTCAAAGGATTTACCCCTGTTTTGGTTTGATAGGTGTCTGATGAAAAAACGTTTGTGTTTCACTAACAGTAATATTATTTACAAGATGTTAATTACAAGTATTTGCATCTGTATTCGATAGAGGCGAAATAGAAATTGAACTTAAAACTAACAACATATTTACAGGAAACTAAAAATAGTTAGTGGGAGGTGAAATGTGATATGCGCATTAAGGGTGCTCTGGGCGATCGGGTTCAGGTAAAGATAAGAAAATATGCTAATTATTTGAACAAGTCTGAACACGATCGGCACGGATGGTTATTTACCGAAAATACCCTTAATCCGCAGCTATTGTGTAAAAAGGGAATTTCAAGAAAAAACATAATAAAAAAGATTATAAATACAAAATTTGTGAAACTGTAAAGAGGCTATTAATGAGCAATTTTATGCAAATTATAGAAAAATATTATACAAATAACAATAATTTGAAAACTACACATAAATTGTTTAATTGAACCAAACAATTGTATATTTGGTGGTGACGAGTTCAGGTGAAACACTGACAGCCATATTTGACTGTTGTACCAGGCGAACAAATAAAGCAAACAAAAAGAATTAAAGGAGATGATAAACGAGATCAAGAAAAGACTTGAACAAAATAAGGAGCAAAATAAAAAGTTGACAAGAGAGGTAGAATGATTCAATAAGGAGCTAGTTTAAAGCAAGGCAGAAATGAAAAGAATGGAGAAGGAGTGGAAAATGGAAAATAGAGATATGCTCAGCAAGATAATAGAGCTAGAAGAAAAAGAAGTGAAGAGAGAAAAGGAGAAAAGACGCAACAATATTGTGCTGAGAAATGTGGTAATAAAATGAGAGAATTTATCTAAATCTGCCAACGAAGTGATAAAAGAGAAGCTAGAGATAGATGTCGAGGTAAAAGATGCCTTTGAAATTAAAAAAGTAATAATATTAGTCAGGATAAAGAACTTTATGAATAAGGTTTAGGTATTAAAAAATACAAACAAATTAGAGGTACGGATGTATATATTGAGACAATTATTTTATGGTGAAAGAAAGGAATATGCAGATGGAACTTAGAAAAGTAGCCAGAGAAGAGGGAGGAAGAGGAAAGTTTGTGGTCGGATATGGTAAATTGGTTATTGATAACAACTGTCTATTATGGAATGAGGTGAAAGAACAATATTATAAAATAATTGCAAAAAAGTAAGAAGAAAAAAATATGGGAAAGGTGAAGGGTTCTGGAACGTGACGGCGATAAAATCAAAATGCAGGAGGGAGAAGTGGATAAAAAAATTGAATAGTGGGTAACAGGAAAATATATAGTGGAAACGTGGCTAGTAGAAGAGCAGTGGCTGAGAGTTAGGGAAAAGCTACCAGCAGGGTTTAAATGTGAAATAAAAAGATCAAATCTTTACGCTTGCAAAAGTGGTTTAGACGATGTTAGATGACAAAAAGAGTGTATATGCGGTATTTGTTGACTTGAGAGGGGCTTGTGACTATGTACCAAGAGAAAAGTTAGCGGAGTGTCTGAAGATGAGAGGTGTGAGTAGTGTGACAATAGAATGGGTAAGAAGGGTGTATGAAGAGACATGGATGAGAGCGAATTACGGGAAAATGTGTCAGACAAGGTTAGGATGTGGAAGGCAGTAAAACAAGGGTGCCCGCTCAGCTTAAATTTGTTATTTAATGTACGTAGTAGTAATAGTAGACGAAGTCGTGATTGAATGAATGAAAGTATAGATGTTGGCATATGTGAATGATGTAGTATTACTGGCTAGAGAACGGGGGAAAATGTAAGATATCTTAGGAAGAGTTGAGAGGTATATGGATAAAATGTGTTTGTGCGTGAATGTAAAGAAAACAAAATGGAAGTTTAGAAATAGAGGAAGAGAGGGGAGAATAGAAGAGTTGAAGTGGAAGGGAGAGGTAATTGAAAGAGTGAAAGAATTTACATATCTGGGTTTTGTGTTTACGAGTGGTAGCGGATACAAGAAGCACGTGAAATACCTACAACAAAAAGCAAGAAAGGCATGGTGCGTGGCAAAAGAGAGGTGGGGAAACCTGATGGATGGAAACTTCCTGATGACGTGCAAACTGTGAGATGCGTGTTTGAATTCTATATTAATATATGGTGTGAAAACGTGGGGACTGAAACAGTATGAATGCATCGAGTAAGAGCAGACGAGGTTCCTAAAGCAACTCCTGAGAGTGGAGAGATCAAGTCCTAGGTATATTTTTCTTCAGGAATCAAACAGGTGTAGTATGCATGTAGGGACAATGGAAATAGTGACTAGGTATGAGATGAATGTGAGTACGTAGAATAATGAGAGATTAGTGAAAGAGATATGGTGTGGGGATAGGAGAGTGTAAATGGAGATTGGAAAGAAAACGAGTGTATGAAAAAACGGGTGTGGCGGAAACGATAATGAATGAATGTTTGGAATGGCGTGGATGAGAGAAAATTAGCTGGAAGTGGGAGCGCAAGAGCGGCAAGAGTGTATTGTAAGTAGTGGGTAGAACCCAATATATGGAAGGTGGCAAGTGTATGGAAGGGTGCCAGAATACCTATTGAAGACAAAATGGGACAGGTCCAAGAAAGTTACTCTGGCAAGGGCTAGATGTGGATCTGAGGAGAGAGGAAGGAAACTAAGGCTGGGGAAATGGTATCGTGGGTGTGTTGTGTGAGAGTGACAGGGATACATGGAGTCATTTAGGCCAAGAGTGCAAGGAGGTACGTGAAGAGTGGATAGGGGGAATAAAAAGGATAGGGAATGGATGAGAGAGGATGGGCAGGCATAGAGATTGGATACGAGTGGGACGATAAAAAAAAAGAATAAGAAGGGGCGACTGAGGCAGGGGGCTGAAAAGACCGGCTGAAAAAAGACAACGAAGAAGAAGAAGAAAAAAAAATAGTAATTATATGGAAATATGGGGTGTATGCCAATAAATGTCTTTTTTATTTATTTATATCTGTTTTATTGATTACAATATAAACAGCTCTATATTTTTTTAATTTGCAAGGCGCGTTTAAAAAACGATTTCAGTTAATATTTAACAATTTCTATGACGCATTTAAAAAACTAGTAGAGTACTAAAAATTAATTTCTGCTAATTATGCTTTCAGACAAGTTCTTGTATAATTTTTGTAAGATTGTTAAATTTCGCAAGTTCTTTGCTTGAACACGTGTTTCGGTGTCTCCTGAATTAATTGCTATTTTACATGGTAAAAAGTAGTGCGATTTGAATTCTTCTTCGCCCACACTTGGCTTATTTACAAACCAATTATCCTATAATTAATATATTTGCGATTTCATTTGCCGTTAACATTAAACGAGGTAGACAATAGTGCCCGGTATCGGTATAGGTAAAACATAGTTTTATAGTGTTTTATTTGATTTCGTGAACTTGAACTCTCGCTCGCCGTGTAAATAAACTTTAGTAAATATTTACACAATGAAATGTATAAAATGCGATCAATTTGTCCCCCGCCTCCCGGTTAAATGAAGGCAGGAGCCTTAAAGTGTCCATCATGCTCTGGGATGATACCATATCGATTGCTCCGGAATCGACAGTGATTACAGAGATTACTATTTGTCTGAAGCCAGGATATCTGATGGTACTAATAATAATAATAATAATACTAATAAATTGTCCCTATTTTAAGGTTTGCCATATTATATATAAAACACAATATAATAAAATAAAATACATATGCAAGTAAAATATAACGAAAACCCTAAAATAGCGTAAAAATACATTGAAAAAATGCTATCGATTAGTGAGATCAAATTCATCTACAGTGTATGGTTCGATATCACATAGATAATTAAATAATTCCTTCTTTAGTGTACTAATAGTTTTACAATCTTTTATTCTATCTGGTAAGCTATTCCTAATTTTGATGCAAGAATAATATGTTCTTTTTTCAAATAGTGTTAATCTATGACTAAATTTTGCAAAAAAACACATTTCCTTCTGGCATAGATATGTTGATGATGTAATAGCGCGTTTCAGTGGCACAACACGTCAATTAGATCAGTTTCTCAATCTAATTAACAGCATTCACCCTAAAATTAAATTTACTCTCGAAATAGAATGTAACAACAAAATTAACTTTTTGGATTTAACGTTAATTCATCAAAATAATAAAATTGAATTTGATATATACAGGAAGCCTACTAACGTCAACTCAACAATCTCATTTGTCTCAAACACAGAATCACACAGAATTAAATAAAATAATTTCAATTGCCAGTGACAATGGTTTCCCCATTAACCTCATTCAAAACCTAATAAACAAAAAACGTCATCAAACCACAAGGGTTTTAATATATCCGAAAATTGCTAATATTTTTCGAAAAGAGAATCATCAAGTAGCGTTTAAACCTCCTGGAAAATTATCAAACATGCTATTCAATGCCAAAGATAAAGTCGATCCTTTTAAAAAATCTGGTGTGTATGAGATCCGTTGTTCAGAATGCAATAGTGTGTATGTAGGTCAAACAGGACGAAGTATATCAACTCGTTTTTCCGAACATCATCGTGCTTTTCGTCTTAATCAAGACACTAGCTCTTTTTCAAATCATTGTTTAGAATGCAAACACCAATTCCCAGATATAAATAATCTAAAAATCTTGCATAATTGCAACAAGGGCGCTAAGCTTAATCTCCTGGAGTCATTGGAAATTTTCAAACAGAGCCGTAATCCGTCAGTAAATCTACTTAATGAGCAGACCAAACTAATCTTTTCGCCACTTTTTAATCTGGTACTATCCTCCCGAGATAATCCGCAAACAATTAGCGGCAGGTATATTCCCTCGCCCCAAAATAGTTAGTATAAAATCACAATTTCATCAATTTATAATTCACTTGATAATGACGATAAAACGTCGAAACTCGAGTCGTGCTGTGTTGTTTAGATTTATATAATTGTGCCTACACGTTATATAATATTTTTACAATAATTATTTGTGGTTAAAACATAGTGAAATTTTCAATTCAGTGTAAGTAGGTGTACGTAGTAACGGTCGCAACCATTATCTTCATTAATGATTAGTTTATTTTGTTGAAACCAGTCTTTAATTAATTTTAAACTGGTAGACAAGTGACGTTCAACTCATTTAATGAATATGCATTTATTATTATATTTGTGTCATCAGCGTAGCTTACTATTTTATTGTTATCAATTTTCTAGACTAAATACAGTGCACGCCGCTTAATGTGATCACAACGGGACTCGGGGTTTTGGATAACAATAACCGATTGATTAAACTTTATTTTAATTAAAAATATATAACGTAACAAACTATAATAACGTAACATAAACTCTTAAAAAATTATTACTACATACAATATGTATTTCATTTAAATTTGAAACAAAATAAAAAACAAATTCATGTTAAAAAAACTCATCCAGCGTTGTTTGTCTCCGATTTTCACGAAGCAAGTTATTAATGAAAATTTCATATTCGTAATGCGTCTGAAAATCAGATGGCCTGTGCTGCACACCACGTCGCAAAACGTTCAGCGCTTTTCTCATTTCGGTAATTGTTGGGGTTGTATTGTTTGTACATCTACATCTTCCTCTGGCTCTTGATTTTCAATTGATGACGTTGTTACACTTTTACACATTACACTTTCACAAATGTCTTCTTCTGTTACGTTCTGTGCAACATTTAAGTCCTTATCTATTGCCATCCACTCCTCGAACTCACTTATCGTCATGTCGGGTGGCTGAATGTTTAGGTGTTCAGGTTCTACGTCATCTTTTGAAAACCCACCATGTCTGAAACAATTTTTAATTGTTATTTTAGAAACTTGGTTCCACGACATGGTAATGAGATGTAAAGCGTCTAGTAAATTTGTTTTCTTGGCTAGATCATTTGCGCTCATATTTAGGGTATCCTCCATACATTCCAAAATTCTAGCACGCATCTCTTTCCGGTAATACGCCTTTATGGTCCTTATAATGCCTTGATCACACGGCTGTATTATCGAAGTAGTATTGGCCGGTAAAAAAATAACTTTTATATTTTTTAATTGACAATTTACACAATGTGCAGTGCAATTGTCCACGAGAAGAGCAATTTTTCGATTTAGTCTCCTATCCCATTTTAACAGCCAGTCATTAAAAATTAAGGATGTCATCCAGGCATTTGTATTTGAATAATAATCAACAGGTAGATTTTTGACACTTTTAAAACAACGTGGATTCTTGCTTTTGCCGATTACTAAAAGCTTTTCTTTGTCACCCGACATATTTGCACAACACAAAATTGTTATACGTTCTTTCGATGTCTTACAACCATTTGCGTTGTCTTTTTTAAACATGTATGTATGATCGGGGAGAGCGCGATAGTAAAGCCCAGTCTCGTCTGCATTAAAAATATCATTAGGAGTAAATTCGGCAGCAATCTTGGTCCATTCATTTTCAATCCAGTGTTCTGCACTCTTAAAATCAGCACCTTTTTGCTCACCGTGCGTCCGTTTGTATACGATATTTTCCCTTTTTTTCCAACGGTGAAACCATCCCTCTGTTGCAACAAAATTTTCTTTTCCCATTTTATTTGCAAGTTCTTCCGCTTTCTGTCGCATCAACGGGCCATCTACACGTGCGTCATGTTCGCGGACATTCGCAAACCACAATTTCAACGCAGATTCCACTTGAGCGTCTTTCCCAGTGCGATTTCTTTTAGTGAGTAAATTCTCATTTTTTTTAGCAGCGTCTTCTATTTCCACACGTTTTTTTTTAAATTTGACACAAAATTGGTTGTGAGATTTTTAATTGTGCTGCTGCATTTCGCTGACTCAATTTCGGCAACTTGTCATATTGTTCTAAAATGTTGATTTTTTCACTTAAACTAAGATCACGTCTCTTTTTTACGTCAACCATTGCAAGGGGTTAGAATAGAACTGAGACGTACATCGTACATCTATATAGTCCATTCGTTGGATCTTCCGTCCTACGTCACAAAATATCGCTTCGAGAAACGACACAAAAACATTCAGTCTAATAAAGTAAACCAAATGCGTTAGAAAAAGAACGCACTGTAAAACTTTCGTCGTTTTTTGAAGCGATAGTTTGTGACGTACGACGGAAGATCCAACGGACAGACTATAGTTAATTACATATTAAGACCACACAATGCAAAAATGCAACTAGACAAAAAAATGTTATAAATCTCTGAAACACATGAGGATCCATGTATTGTCCAATCAATGCGGCCTCTGGCTCAACTTTCAAAATCTCTGTCGTAAAAATAAAATTTATTGCTCATGACGAAAACATTTCTAAGAAAAAAATGATAACATAAACCGAAATCATGATTACTATAAACGAAATTTTTTGTATGTAGTATTACACGTCCGGCCCGTTCTTCGCAAAAGTGAACAATATCCGATTGATAACATTATCCGTGATTCTAATAAGCGGCGTCTACTGTAATTAACAAATATAATAAATAATAAGGGTCCCAAAATACTTCCTTCAGGAATTCCAATATTGAAGCTGCAAGTTGAAGAATAATAAGCCCTACCATTGTTAGCTTTTATTTTAATTGAATGAGTTCTATTGCTAGGATATGATGTAATCAAATTAAGGACTTAACCACGCAAACCATAGGCTTCTAATTTGGAAAGTAATAACATATGATTTATACAATTAAATGCCTTTGTTAGATCAAGCATAACACCACAGGTTATTTTTTTATCTTCTAATGCCGATAGTACTTCATGGAGGTATTCAGAAATCGCTGTTTCAGTACTCTTTTCTAATATGAATCCATGCTGATTAGACTCAAAGAGTTTATGTTAAATTCAACAATACGGATAACAATAAGTTTTTCAAATAATTTAGCAAGGCAAGATAATATATGAATGGGTCGATAGTTCTCAATATCTTCTGAATTTTCTTTTTTACATATAGGTGTAATTATTAAATGTTTAAGGCTTTCGAAAAAAAAAACCCATTTTCCAAACAAGAGTTAATAATATGACAAAATAGAGTTGCAACTAAATCAATGCAGTTTTTATGACTATTATAGGAATTTCATCGTAACCTGCACCCTATGAATTTGAAAATTATTGTACCACACGTATTAACTCGGGTTCAGTTACAGAATAAAGGAACATCGAGTAGGGATTTCTTTTGAAATAAAATATTTCATTGACATCTTGTAAATTTGAAATTAAATTATCTGCTATAGTATTAAAGAAAACATTATAGTTATTAGCAAGGATTTGTGTTTGATCAGTTTTTGGTAGTTTGGTGTTCTTGGGCTTTTATATGTTTTCTGATATGATACTCCATGTCGTCTTTGACTTGTTATCTGCTAATTGCTATTTATATTTAATTGACTCATTTCTAATGTGTTTTAACATTAATTTATATTGCACTTGTTTTACTCTATATTCTTTCTTTAAGTTTAAATTTACATTTGAAGCAGTTTGCAATAAAACTAATTCATTCATACATTTATTGGATTGATAAGGCTGTTACTTGGCGAAACTCCATTAAGAACTTATAATGAAAAAAACACGATCGTTTTGAGTTTAGCTTTATTTTGTAGATACTGCTACAATTGTTTCACCACACAATGGCTTCATCAGGCAGATGAATAATGATTTTAAATTTATTACAATCGAGACTTAAATACTACATAACACTATGAATATGGTGGGGGTATTGCAGGTACAAAAATTATAACTTAAGTAATGGTGAATTGTTGAGCTCCGTTTGTTCATTTAGTAAAATATGGCGTTTATTAAATTTGTTTATTTCTAATTGTTCTAGTAGGTTTAATTTTCTTCCTTTCTGGCACGTGTGTAATATTTTGAAATCCGGATTAAATTGATGTTGTTCATCTAGAAGGTGGTTCGCGTATGTAGATGTTGTTTTCTCTAATGTGAAGCTTTTCTTATGTTCACGGATTCGGTCCTCGAAGCTCCGGCCTGTTTGTCCCACATATACTTTTGGGCAATTACCGCACTCTAACAAGTAGACTCCTGACTTTTCATTTTTGGCTGTTTTGTCTTTTGCGTTGTTTATAAATTTGTGTAGTGAATTATTTGTTTTGAATGATGTTTTAATGTTTAAAGATTTTAATTCCTTGCTAATTGCTATTGAAGGAGGGCCAATATATGTTAATGAGCAATACTTTTTTATTTTGGTTTAGGTTACTGTTAGGGAAAATTAATGAATTTATTTGACGTTTTTGTTTTTTATTCAATAAATTGTTTATTAACTCAAGTGGGAATCCGTTATTACTAGCTATTGTTAATACTCTATGTCTTTCTAAATACTCCTTTGGCACATCTTCTGTTGTATCTTTTACAAGTAGGTAAACATGCAAGTTTTTCCAACTGCTTTTATTACAGTTTTCTGTGCATTTCCTGTGATAAGCGAGCTGTTGGATCTCTTCTTACGATATCGTACTTCTTGAAAATTTTCAGCATTATTATTAACAACAACTGCTTCATTTCCTTCCATGGGTGACATATTTATCCAAATATTTGGAGAGGGGTTTGACTTTGTCTCCTTACTTATATCCTTTGTAGATACCTGTAAGGTATTTTTATTATTTACTCTTGATGCCACCTGTTGGTCCGTATCCTCAATACGTTAAGCTGCAACTTTATTTGCATACGTATTAATATTTGTATTAGTAGGGTCCTTTTTGTAATTTACAGATTTCTCCGTTTTGAGTAATTTTATTACTTCATCGTTTTAAATTATCAATTGTTTTAATGCCTCATACTTATCGTTAGAGAACGGATTTCTAGCATTATGCTTATCCATAATATTAATAGCATCGAAAAAATTTCTTAATATCTATACGAATCTTGAAGAATGTGATTACTTAGCGCTAAGTTTTTTTGTGCTTTTTTGCTTATTTTGACTTTTTGTGCTTATTTTGACTTTTTATGCTTATTTTCATGCTTTTTTTAGATTCTGATGCTTATTTGGAGCATTTTCTTAAACATTTAAAAAACATTTAATAAAAATTTCACGCTGATATTAAATTAATGTGCTAATATAGAGAATTTTCGTAAAAATCTGTATCCATCATTTATAGATTATATTTGGATTACATATTTTCTTCGTGTCTTTTGACAACATAATTGTTTAAAATCTTCATAATATGATACAATAATTATAATGAATTTTATTATTAATAGATATTAGTATAAATTACCAATTTACAATGGATTCGTTTATAAATAAGTAGATATAATAGACCGTCTCATTATTCAGATAATACAGACGAACGCTTCATAGGAATCACATCTATGATATTTCGGATGTAAACGTCCTTAAACTAGGCCCGAACAGGGGCCCCAGTAAGTATTAAATGTAAACAAATTTAAGTGATAGCTAATAATCAGGTGTTCTGCAACCGTATCAATTTTCTACTCTCGGCAAAAATACGGATGGGACGACTGGCGCATATTTACCATTTTCGTTAATTTTCATATTCAAACTCGCATTCATAAACTATTGAATTGAAATTCCAAAAACTTTGCTTATTTATCAAAAATTATTATATGCGTGAATCGTATTAACCTGGGGAATCACAGATAAATTATATTATATAATTCACATATATATTTAAGCCATAAAGCAAAAGGTGAAAACCACAATATAAGAATTAATTAGAGACTATCCAGAATTAACAAGTGAAAATTATACATTATTTTGTAAGGCATGTTTAAAAATAGTAAGTTTTATTTTAGTTCCCAACTGCATCCTAAATAGTCAAGACTTTTATGTAAAACAAGTTATAACAACACTACATCAAGAACGTTTGAAAAAGTTCAAAGCTGAACTAAAAAAAATCACATTTGTGCAAAATACTTTTACATTCGAATATCCCTTTAAGAAAATTACAAAATAATGCATTTAAATCTTTCTTGGGAAAATATTGTAAAATGCGCATTCCCGAGAAAAAATTATGTAGCTCTTGCGTACTATGAAACCATACAAAAAATTAAAGATATTATTAACAATAATTATATGTGGTTTGGTGCGGATGAAACCACAGACGCTTGTTTAATTTAATGATAGCAGTTTAACATGAAGACATCCGACCAATAGTATTTTGATATATACAAAAGAATTGAAGAAAACTGATAATAACATTATAGCAAAATTCATAAATGATGGACTGACAAGCTTATTTTTACCGTAGACAATACCAAGTTACAAAATGTTACTAATAATGCATTTTGTGCATTGTACAAGTAGCACATGGATAGAAACGAATTTCTGAAACTATAACAATGAAATTTCCATTTGTAGATTTAATTAAATATGGAAAAATAGTTCTTATATTCTTCTGTGAGTGCAATTATTCAAGAAGTCATTACCTGATATCTCACTGCCCCATAAACCAGTGCTAACAAAATGGGGAACTTGCCTATATGCTACGATGTACTATGCGAACAATTTTGAAGAATTTAATTAACAACTTTCCCGAAACGACAAGCAAACCAGTTAATGACTGTCAAACAGTTTTTAAGAAACAAGAGCTTCCTTCAAAACAATTTAGTTACATAAAATCGCGTTTAAATTTTGTGAGCAACACAATCAAATCTTTATAAAAGTAGATTCATTTTAGAAAATACCTGAACGCATAATTTGCGTGTTACAAATAGTACAACTATTAAAGCAACACTAATTTGAATGAAATTATTTCTGTTGAACAAACTAATAAATGATAAAATGTACTTTAGATTGTTTAAATGTAACTATAACATGAAAAATTATGAAAAATGAATTTTAAACCGATTTCATTAATTCATTCAAATTAGTGTTGCTTTAATAGTTGTACTATTTGTAACACGCAAATTAATTTGTATTATTCAATGTTTGTCGAAGTATTAGCTAGAGAAGTAGTTGTTTCAAATTAATTTGTTTTGTAGTCTTAGTAAGACTCATTGTTGTAGATTCACGAAATGTTTTCGTATTTTTAAATTTATTATTTAATTTTCTACAACGAACTAAAGGATTTTAATACATTTTATTACTTAAAATTAATTAACAGGTGTTATTTATATGCCTTCGAAAAGAGGAGAGTACATCAGGTCAGTCTGGTCATTAAGAAGGGAAAAACCGGGATTAATTTTGGCTTTATGAATTTCTAGCGCTTCCAGTAAATCCATTTTACGGCCTTTATCCGTAAAGTGGATTACTGAAAGTACATCCTTGCCGAAAGTATGATTATTTTCTATTAAATGATTAGCAAAAGTTGAGTTGTTATGTTTTAATCGAAATGCTCGTTCGTGTTCTTTTAGACGTGTTTCAAAATTACGACCAGACTGACCGATGTAAATTCCTTTACATGATTCGCAAGTTAATCTATAAATGCCGGATTTTTTCATCATATCTATTTTAGTTTTAGGGTTAAAAATTAAGTTTGAAATTTTATTATTACATTTAAATGCTACTTTAACGTTACATTTTTCCAATATATTTTTGATCTTTAGGCTAATCATTCCAAAATAAGTTAAACATTGAAACCGCTTATTGTCTTCTGAATTTTGTGGTGTATATATATATTTTTGAACTTGTTTAAATTTGTGTTTTTTTAATAACTGATCAATTAAAGTAGCCGAGTAACCATTGTTTTCGGCCATTTGTTTTATAATTCTCATTTCTTTGAGAAATGATTCGGGGCTTAAAGGTAACTTGAGAGCTCTATTAATTAAGAAATTAAATGATGCTATTTTATGTTTAAAGGGATGTCGGGAATTATTAGGAATTATAGTGTCAGTAAAGGTAGGTTTTCTAAAGATGTCGAATGTAAGAGTATTATTAAGTTTAGAGATGGATAGATCTAAAAAATTAATGGTGTTGTTAGTTTCTGTTTCTACAGTAAATTTAATTGATGGATGCAGAGAATTAAGAAAATTAAGGAAATTGGAAATTTGTCTATCAGTACCTACGAAGCATGCTAATATATCATCTACATATCTATACCACCACCTTATGTGTTTTTTACCTAACGGGGAATTGAGGATAATATTAGTTAAGTGTTCCATAAAGATTTCTGCTAATAGGGGCTAAGGGGTGGGCCCATTGCTAGGCCTTCTTTTTGTAAGTAAAATTTATTGTTAAAGGAAAAATAATTGTGTGTTAGTATTGTTTCTAAAATATTTAAAAATTCTATTTTGACTGTGGGATTAACGTTATTTTTTATCAAGGTGTTGAATTATTAATTCTATACAATCTTTAGGGGGAATGTTAGCAAACATATTAGCTACGTCGAAGGATACTAGTTTAGAATTAGGGTCAAGTGTGTTAGTATTGAGGTTAGTAATTAGTTCAGATGTGTTTTTAATGGAATGGGGGTCTGAAAAATTGGTGAGTGATTTAAAGATGGAAGCTAATTCAAAAGATAGAGTTTTGGCAGGTGTGTTGGAATAGGAAACTACAGGGCGAATTGGTTGGTTTTCTTTATGGATTTTAATGAAGCCGTATAGTCTAGGAGCTGTGGGGTTCATAGGAAGAAGTTGTGATTTGTTTTGCTTGGGGAATAATGGATTATCTATTGTAATTAATGATTTTAATTTTGTTTGTAAATTGAAAGTGGGGTCCTTTTTAATTTCGATTACATTTGAGGAATTAATGAAATTTTGAATTTTTTGTTCGTAGTCTATTCTATTTAATATTATAGAGCTCTCAAGTTACCTTTAAGCCCCGAATCATTTCTCAAAGAAATGAGAATTATAAAACAAATGGCCGAAAACAATGGTTACTCGGCTACTTTAATTGATCAGTTATTAAAAAAACACAAATTTAAACAAGTTCAAAAATATATATATACACCACAAAATTCAGAAGACAATAAGCGGTTTCAATGTTTAACTTATTTTGGAATGATTAGCCTAAAGATCAAAAATATATTGGAAAAATGTAACGTTAAAGTAGCATTTAAATGTAATAATAAAATTTCAAACTTAATTTTTAACCCTAAAACTAAAATAGATATGATGAAAAAATCCGGCATTTATAGATTAACTTGCGAATCATGTAAAGGAATTTACATCGGTCAGTCTGGTCGTAATTTTGAAACACGTCTAAAAGAACACGAACGAGCATTTCGATTAAAACATAACAAGTCAACTTTTGCTAATCATTTAATAGAAAATAATCATACTTTCGGCAAGGATGTACTTTCAGTAATCCACTTTACGGATAAAGGCCGTAAAATGGATTTACTGGAAGCGCTAGAAATTCATAAAGCCAAAATTAATCCCGGTTTTTCCCTTCTTAATGACCAGACTGACCTGATGTACTCTCCTCTTTTCGAAGGCATATAAATAACAGCTGTTAATTAATTTTAAGTACTTTATGTTTGATAATGAACAGTGAATGTTTGAAACTATAGTCACAGCAATAAATATTTTATGTGGTAAAACAAAGTTAAAGTGTTTTAATTATCTAATTTTTAAATACTTATATGATATTATATATTGCGTAAAGAAAGTATGTTTATTTTAGTTTTAAGCAGAATTTCTATGTAAAATATGTTGATAAACTTGTAACATATTAAGAAAATAAAGTTTTCTTTAGTGCTTTTTTTTTGTGTTTTTATGCTTTTTTCTTGTTTTTATGCTTTTTTAATGCTTTTTTTCTCTAAATTTTGTGCCTTTTTAAGTGCTTTTTTCAGATTTTTTAAGCTTTTTTTTTCGCTCTCTACTTATCGTCCTTTTCAGCAATGATTTGCCTCAGTAATTCTACCTCTTCTTTAAGGAAAGCATGTATTATGTCCTTGTCCATCTCAGAAAATATAACCTCACTACAATTACCTTCCATTTGATCACACTTTTTTATCTGGTGTTTTAAGCATCCTGGATGAACTGGATTGCCACAATTTTTGCAATAATACGGATTCTTCACTCTGCGTTTGCACGAAGTACACTCTTCCCATTGGAATTCACTATCAGCTTCACTACTTGCTTTTGACGCTATCGCTCACTCATATAAATAATCAGTGATAAGTGGTTATGCAATAACTGTTGTGATCCGTTAACTACAGATCCATGTACTTCAGAACTGGAAGCAGCAATTGATAATGTACTAACAGTTCAAATAAAACAATTTAAAAATAAATGATTGAAGACAATCTTAATTGAATTGAACAAAATTCATGCAAATATTAAGACTGTTGTGCAGAAACAAGTGCAAATGCAATCAGCGCTCAACGAAATAGAAATCAAATGCAGTGGAACCGTGACAGGAGATGTATATAAAGAATTAGAAGACCGTAGACGGCGCAGCAATACTATTAACGTTGGAGCTCGCTTTACAAAGGACAAAATTTTGCTTGAAGGAAAAAATTAAAAAAAAAAATGAGCAAATGCAAAAGAAAATAATCACGTTCACTCAAATTCGTTATAGCAACCAGTTTCCTCCCCTAAAGTAGGCTTACCCTGCTGTCAGCCGATAGAGTGGCTGGGTTCAAAGTTGTAAAGGAGCGCCACGAGCTTAAATTAAAGTCTACTCTCAGGAAGGTTGGGAGGTAAAAGCTCGAAACCTATGTTGTTAAATAAAACGAATGAGTAACCAAAGAAATAAAATATTTAATTCCAAACGCAGTGAATTATATTCTAATACAAGAACAACAAAACAAAACAAGATATTCAATTAATAATAGTAGTTCAAAATAATCAATAAAGTACTATAATAGTAATTCAAGATATAATAATGTCAAGATGAATGAACAAAGAAACTAATTCGATGGTAATAGTTCCCAATACAATCTTATACATAACAATAAATTCAATAGTAGTAATTCAAAATACATAATATGGCAATCAAATAATTCAATAGTAATAATTCAAAATAGTAGATAAATTCAATAGTAATAATTCAAAATACATTAATATGGCAATCAATACGTTCAATAGTAATAATTCAAAATAGTAGATAAATTCAATAGTAATAATTCAAAATCTAATTATCACCCCTTAGACGAACATAAACTCTACGGCCTGAGTACAAAATTTACACAGAATATTGACGTCAGTTATATCGTAAAAATAACGTAAGATTACTTAGGTAAAAAAAAACAAGAAAGAATAAATATTGAATCCCTTAAACTCACCACCCTAATATGAGGGGGGGTTGCAATATACACTGGCTAAGTAAGGTATGAACGTACTCACCGAATATCCGTTGACCTGCGGCAAGCGCTTACTGCAGATCCCACGTCGTTAACCTACAACAAAATTTACACAAAGCGAGAACTGAGCCGGTGTAATTCCTGATAAACTGGTGACTTTAAGTTAACACGTTAAGTAATATAAGGTAACTATATAATATGCAAACTAAAAGATCAACACGGTAAAGAGATGTAATGATCAACTACGAACGTATAACTGACTCAATCTCAACCTGAATAACATAACATGAACATAAAACTGATTAACGTAACTAAATTGAAACTGAGTGTCAAACTAAACTGAACTTTAATAATATACAGGGTCCTGCAACAGTGCGTCGGGCTTTCCTAGCGCCTTTCTCGTGAGAGATAGAAAAAAATGTTTCGTATAAAAATTTATTGATTTAAAAATCTCTATGCCGTAAAATTATTTTCAAATATACAGGGTCTCCCAATTTTGCGGTATAACAAAAGCAAACATTTTTTTAAATGGAACACCCTGTATATTTTTTCATTTTCTAATTTGGATAATATTTTATTACTTAAACCTTTTTTTGGTTTTCAATTTCGATGTGGCATTTCCGAGTTATTAACGTTTTTCTGAAAAAAATGTAAAAAGCGGAGGTTCACAAAAAAATATTATTCTGATGTTATATTTAAAATTTAAGAAATTTTCTCTTTTCTATGGTTGTTCATAAGTACTGTTTATGTACCAGTGTTAAAAATTTTCACTTTTGAGGAACCCTGCCTTTGTATCAGACACGCCATTTTCTAAAATTTCAAATTGTCGTAACTCTTTTTTTTTAAATGGAATCATATATTTTTTTAAATTTTATATTATTCTACATCTAATTTTCTACAAAAAATATTAAGCATACCCTATACCTAAAAGTGATATTTTTCAAGATATAAAAGAATTTATATTTCAGACAGTCCTTGAAGGCGAATTTGTTTTTGAATAGATAGCCATGACTGAAAAAAATGCATCTGTCAATTAAACAATTAGTTTGACATGTAAATGGGAGGTGTGAATTACAAAAAACAAAAGAAGAAAGCCTATCATCAACGAGGAACCAAAAAGACATTGGTGAAGGAACTGGCATAAGCGAGAGGTCAGTACAAAGCATTCTGAAAAAAAATCGATATCAAGCATATCATATTCAGCTACATCAAGAACTGAGTAATACTGATTTTCAATTTCGTTCCGAATTTTGTTTCTGGGGAAGACAGAAAATACAGGAGGATCTTGGGCTTTTCCAATATATTTTATTCACGGATGAGGCGTCATCCCATAACAACGGATCTGTCAATAGGTACAATTTTCACTATTATTTAACTGATAATCCGCATGTTATGAGACAAGTTGATCATCAGCATCGAATGTCTGGGACGGAATTTTTGGAAACCATGTTGTAGGTCAACATTTCTTCGAGGGCCATCTCAGTAGGTCTATGTATTTGTACTTCTTGCAAATTGAATTACCCGGAACGTTAGCTAATGTACTCTAACTAACAAGAAACAGGGTGTGGTTTTAACAAGACGGAGCACCTGCCCAATTTTCACAAGACGTGAGGGCATTTCATTTTTCCCAACCAGTGGATTGGTAGGAATGGACCCACCAAATGACCTGCTAGATCTCCGGATCTAACAAAACCTGAAATTGTTTATAAGGAATCACCAATAGCACTCAATATTATATGCTTGATATCGATTTTTCTTCAGAATGCTTTGTACTGACCTCTCGTTTATGCCAGTTCCTTCACCAATGCCTTTTTGGTTCCTCGTTTATAATAGGCTTTCTTCTTTTGTTTTTTGTAATTCACACCTCCCATTTACATGTCAAACTAATTGTTTAATTGACAGATGCATTTTTTTCAGTCATAGCTATCTATTCAAAAACAAATTCGTATTCAAGAACCGTTTGAAATATAAATTCTTTTATATCTTGAAAAATATCACTTCTAGGTATAGGATATGCTTAATATTTTTTGTAGGAAATTAGATGCAGAATAATATAAAATTTTAAAAAATATACTATTCCATTTAAAAAAAAAGAGTTACGACAATTTGAAATTTTAGAAAATGGCGTGTCTGATACAAAGGCAAGGTTCCTCAAAAGTAAAAATTATTAACACTGGTAAATAAACAGTAGTTATGACCAACCATAGGAAAAAGAAAATTTCTTAAATTTTAAATAGAACACCAGAATAATTTTTTTTGTGAACCTCCGCTTTTTACATTTTTTTCAGAAAAACGTTAATAACTCGGAAATGCCACATCGAAATTAAAAACCAAAAAAAGGTTCAAGTTATAAAATATTATTCAAATTAGAAAATGAAAAAATATACAGGGTGTTCCATTAAAAAAAATGTTTGCTTTTGTTATACCGCAAAATTGGGACATCCTGTATATTTGAAAATAATTTTACGGCATAGAGATTTTCAAATCAATAAATTTTTATACGAAACATTTTTTTCTATCTCTCATGAGAAAGGCGCTAGGAAAGCCAGACGCACTGTTGCAGGACCCTGTATATGCTTAACTGAACTGAATAGCATAAGCTGAACATGAATGACATATGTTTAAACTGAAACTGAGTAACGTAAACCAAACATAAATGATGTACGTTTTTAACTGAACTGAAAACGTAAACTGAGCATAAATGATATACGTTTAACTGAACTGAGAGACATAAACTAAATGTGAACGTTATACTTTAAACTGCAACGGAATAACATGAACAAATACAGTCCCCGGAATTAAAGAGCTGCAGTGCGCTAACGCCTTCTTCCGCCGTGTCTGTCAATCCTTCCGATCAGCTGAGCGAACACCACGATGATATGGTCCACAGGCTACGATTACGTCTGCACCCCTGGCGGAATGACGTTTCGCAGTGGACTAAGGCCAACTGAAGGACGGGCTCCGTAATCAACACGGGTATCCAATTGGACTGAAGAATGAAGAAACGAAGGAAGAAAAGAAGCCAGGTGGAAAACCTTCCTCTCCCGGCTCCTTTTAGGTTAAGTCTGCAAGTGGAAGTAAATCCGTCGAAGACGATGGAAAATCTCGCAGCACCCAAATTCAATGCCCAAAACAACGCACCACGCTGGAGAATTCCAGTACACGGGTTCAATATAATAGGCCACTACTTCGGCTAATTATTTCATTACAAACTGAAACTATATGAACACGTGCGTTCCACTGCATAGAACAACAATAAGAATAAAAGGAAGCGGAAATGAGAACCTAATACGGTTTAATAGTGCCCTCTGTCAGAGAGAACAATTATAAATATGTAAATGAGGTTGCCGATATTAAGCATCCTTAATCGAATTAAATCAATGCGCCGAAAAGTAACACCACTAAGAGATAAGACGGAGAATAAAAGGCAGTGCATTTTCGCACCGTAACAACTCCCCCTTTACTCCCCCGAGAAAAACTTCGTATGAAGTTTTTCGAAGTTACTAAACCTCGAGAACTTCAACATACAACAAAATCATGGAATGACCTGAAAAATGGAAAACTCATACCAAGAAAAAAAGAAAGTCTACGGGATTAAAAAGCGGACTACTCCCCCCTGCAAGAGTAGAACAAGCTACAAACAAGGGTAACTATATTCTTAACTACAAGGTACTACTGATCCAATGGACCTTGACCTCGTGAGAACCTTCCGCAGCTTAAGACAGTGGTTTACCTACCTCACACTAACCTCACCAGCACTATTGAACTCCCTTCCCGAAAGAATAAGGGTCTGGCGTAGTGAAAGCCCCGCATGCGGTAAGCACCTATGCCCCAATAACTAACGAAAGCAATCCCACTACGGCAAGATTACCAAATTCACAGCAGGTTAAACTACAAATAGCCCCCCCCCCGAATTTCCGAAGAACGGAGTGAAGCAGCAGATCCCACTCGACTCCCCGTCCTGAGCAATGACGGTGGGCCGATCACTGGTCCCTCGCTGCTGGTTGTTAATGCTGCGCCGTTGGGATCCAATGAACATTACCTAACCCAACCGACATCCAACATTCAAGGGTGACAAGCGAGATGTACAGCAACACACCTCTCTCAAGAAATCCTCAACTCCGGTAAAATATAAGAAAAGTCACATCAGGTATAAAGTCACAATCGATACTAAATATTATCCCATGCCCTACTGACTACAGAGATTGTAGTCGGAGGTTTTATTGCCCCGACCTCGCAATAAAAGATGGAGTCCTAAACCAACCAAGACAACAACTCCTCTCGCGTTTTTCCAAACTTAAATAACAAGTGTGGGAATACTATGGACTTAGAGAGTGACCTGAGAAACTCAGGCAAGCGAGATGTACCGCAACACACCTCCCTCAACATTTCTCGCCCTTTTTCCCAAACCTAAATAACAAGTGTGGGAATACTATGGACTTAGAGAGTGACCTGTGAAACCCATACAATCGAGATGTACAGCAACACACCTCCCTCAACATTTCTCATGCCCTACTGACTACAGAGATTGTAGTCAGAGGTTTTATTGCCCCGACCTCGCAATAAAAGATGGAGTCCTAAACCAACCAAGACAACAACTCCTCTCGCGTTTTTCCATTCAAACGCCAAAATTAACAAGACCATATCCTCTTTGGTCTAGCCCCTATGTAGAAAGAGAAGAAAATAAACAAAGACTAGAAGAAAGAAGAGAAATAACGAAAAGGGTTTTCTTGGAACAATGCTTTGTCATACCTAAATATCCGCCGAAGCGTTTTATTACGGGCCTTACTACTAATCTCCAAACAAATTCCTAAACCAACTCACCGCGTAATAAACTTTGTCATGCATTTAAAACCAGCGAAAACTGAGCTCATATAGAGCGCAATGTCTGCATGACGAAGTACTTAACATTATTCCAAATTTCAAGATACACAGAGATAGAACGAGTGAATGAAAGAGAGAACCAAATAAAGAGAGGAAATGCTATGATGGCGGACCCCACAAAGATGACAAAGAGGGAAAACAATCAAAGAAGGCCAGACGCCGCAATCTCGATTGTCTTTATCAATCAAGCGATACGACGAAGGCGAGACTACCTGAGAGACGGTGAAAGGACCAATAAATTTAGGAGCAAATTTAGATGCGAATTTCTTGCTAACATCTGACAGTACATAGTTACGTTTCCATACCTTCTGACCCTGTCGAAACCGTACATCTCTACGCCGTAAATTATATTGCATTCGAGCGCGTTCGTATGCCCGTTTTAGTTTATCCTTAACGTCGGCATATATTTTTGTGAAAGCAATTTTCCTTTCCTCTAACAAGTTACTGCCACGATCTATCTGAATATCCTGCGGATCAATCGGCGGTTTGCTACTACGATTATCTAAATAAATCTCCCGGCCAAACATAAGGGAATTAGGACTAAAACCAGTTACTTCATGTTTCGCAGATCGAATTGCGAACCCAACCTGAGCGAGATATTTATCCCAAGTATTATGCTTAGCTTGCACGTAGGAAGCAAGCATGGTTTTCACCACACGATTCACCCTTTCTGTGGGATTAGCTTGGGCATGATAGTTAGCAGTATACGCTACTTTAACATTGTAAGAGGACGTTAACTTCTTAAAGATATTCCTTTTAAATTGCACTCCATTATCTACGATCAAGACAGAAGGAGCACCAAAGATTAAAAATAAAAATACTTGCTCTTCCATAACTTCCACCACCTTTTGAGCAGTAGCACTTCTCAACGGAAACAACAGTACAAATTTACTGAAACTATCCGACACTGCCAAGATATAACAGTAACCTCTCGACGTCCTAGGCAATGGGCCCATAAGGTCGGCACAAACCAGTTGCCAAGGTTTATCTACAGTAGGTGTTTTACTTAACATCAACCCAGCAGGACGCTGCTGCAAAGGTTTCGTACTGATACACACGTTACATCGATTCACAAACCGAGCTACATCTAATCGAAGCTTAGGCCAATAATACCTGTCCGAAATTCGGGCAGCTGTCTTGAAAATACCTCCATGACCACAAGTAGGATCATCATGATTAGCCTTAATTACGCTTAGTCTCCTTTCTTTTGGAAGCACAATCTTCCAACTATAACCTTCGTCGAACTTTGACAGTTTGGAGGGGACATACTCATACAACTGGAGATCTTGGACCCGCCACGTAGGGTAACGGTTAGGAAGCTTACGTACGTTTTCCAACATTTTCAAATACCATTGATCGTTGACGGACTCAGAGACATCGATCGAGTTTACGTGTGGAACACTGCGCGACAGAAAATCTGGAACCACATGTTCCTTCCCTTTACGGTGTATTAGCTCGAAGTCATAAGGCTGAAGGCGTAAGGCCCATCTGGCTAAACGACCTTGAGGATCCTTCAGAGGATGCAACCATAATAAGGAGTAATGGTCGGTTACCACTTTAAAGTGATAGCCTTCCAGATAATGACGCAACTTCTCAATCGACCAAATTACCGCCAAGCACTCTCGTTCAGTAGTGGAGTATTTCCTTTCCTGCGGGGTAAGCGATCGAGATAAGTAACTAATCACTTTCTCACCTTCAGGAAACTGTTGAGTTAACATAGCGCCAAGACCAAATGCGGACGCGTCGGTCTGCAGCACAAACGGACGGTTAAAATCCGGACAGTGGAGTACGGGAGCAGAAATTAAGCATTCCTTAATTTTGTTAAAAGCTTTCTCACAATCACTCGACCAATTAAATTTTACATTCTTTTTCATTAGACCAGTCAACGGAGCTATGACTCTCGAACAATCAGGGACAAATCTTCGGTACCAAGAAGCTGTACCGATAAAGGATCTAACTTGTTTTGTGGTCTTAGGTGAGGGAATATTCACAATCGCCTCGACCTTTTCTGGGTCTGGATGCAGTCCGTTAGCATCCACCACGAATCCTAAATACTTAATTTTCGGACAACAAAAATGACACTTATCAAAACTCAGCACAAGCCCTGCAGCATGCAACCTCTCGAAAACAACTGACAACATTTTTAAGTGAGATTCGAAATCCTGTGTTACGATCACGATATCGTCTAGATAACAAAAAACCTTATCACCCAAATCGTTCCCTAATATTTGATCCATAAGTCTCTGATAAGTAGCAGGAGCGTTTGAAAGACCGAAGGGCATCACTCGAAACCTATACAACCCAGAAGGTACAGAGAAAGCGGTATAATCCCTACTATCCTGAGCAATGGGGACTTGCCAATAAGCACTTTTAATGTCTAGGGTGCTTAAGTACTTTGCATCACGAAGCATATCTAAGATAGATGAAATCAATGGCAGAGGATATGCGTTCTTCTTAGTGACAGCGTTCAGCTGGCGGTAATCAACACAAAACCTATACGAATTGTCCTTCTTGGTCACTAGACAAACCGGTGAAGACCATGGACTCTTGCATGGCTCTATCACACCATCCTTTAACATTTTCGATATCTCGTCATCAATTAGCTTACGCTTGAACGGAGAGACAGGATAGAATCGCTGTTTAATAGGCCTAGTGCCAGGGATAACCTCGATTACGTGCTCTACTAAGGTAGTGCGACCCAAAGAAGTACTCATCAACTTGGTCACCTCAGAAATTAGCTTATTGAGGGCACACCTTTGCTCCCAGCTAAGCGAGTTTTCGCTTTCAATGCTACTCACTTCTGCGATTTCCTTATCACCAAGGAAATGCCAAACATCTTCCCTTAAATTTGGGACAATTCCCATAGATAACCAAAAGTCAATACCAAGAATTAACTTATGGGACAAATCAGGGACAACTAACACTTCCACAATACGGGTTTTCCCCATTAATTCAAAAGGAACATACACAACACCAATTACAAGACACGAAGTACCATCAGCTATAGTACAGCTACTACTCTTACCACTCAATTTAAAACCTAAAGTCTGAAGAAAAGACCATCCAGTCGAACCTACAATTGTTTTGTTCGCACCGGAATCAAGTAACCCTAATATTTTCGCTCCAAAAACACTTACTTCCAAATAAGGACGCTTATCGGACGACACATGCGACAGAACATAATCCAAAATAATTGAATTGGAGGTATGAGCAAAGTCGGTCGAGGGTTTTGCTCTGGAGGAACCAATACGACCGTTTAGGTCCTCCTTCGCACGTTTCCCGAATTACAGGTCTTGCAAGTGAGGACAGTAACGTTCTCAGCACCACACCGATAGCAAACCTTCCTCTTTTGGTTAGGATAATTGCGCGCTACATGACCTTTCCCTCTACAATTGTAGCAAACAATGGTTCTGGATTGACCACTAGAACTTTCAGATGATTGGCTCTCGTGGACAGAGTTCGAACTAGAAGGAATTACGGAATTCACAAAAGCTAAGTCAGGCTCAACATATTTGCTGCGAGATTTGGATGGGGGTTTATAATTCTCGGATCGATACCTTTTTGCTTCGAGTTTCAAGCATTCCTCCTCAAGCTCGTGCAAGGTACACACAGTGTGAGAATATTCAATTTAATTTCCTCAGACATACCAGCATATCTTCGAAACATGGCCGCCATACAAGAGTAATATTCGATAAAGGTTTCTGAGGGATCCAGAGTACGAGATAAAATGTCATTGAATAATCTAGAACGATAATCAGGGGGTTCGAAATGTTTTTTCAACAATCCAACTAAACCAGTCCAATCGTGGAATCGTGTTTTATTAGCGCGAAACCACATAAGCGCTTTTCCCTTAAAAAGATCGATTGCGGACGCAAACAGTTGTTCATCCGAGACGTGCCTAGCACACTTCAGCTCTTCGACCCGTTCCAAAAAATTATGCAAAGATAGTTTGTGATCGCCACTGAATTTGACATTCCATTTCTCTACTGGTTGTGATCGACAAAGGAAAGATCGATTCCTAAGATTAGGAGTTTCAACTAGGACGTCGTCATCATCGTCATCCACCTCAGAGTCAACATTCTCCTCATCATCCAAAAATATCATACTCATGTCTGGTTCAGCACTAACAGGTTTAGATTTTACAATGTTACCTGCAGATGATAAGATATTCGAGTATAAAGAAGATTTCTGAGCTTCCTGATCACTCGATAATGTAAGCTGAGCTAATCAATTGATACGGCCAATAACATGGGCACAACGAGCTTGCAACCCTTCAACTTTCAACTTACTGTTCCCCTCGACAAATCTTTTAATTTTCCTATCAAGTTCTATTACCAATTCGGAAATAATTTTTAATTCATTTGTCACATCTAAATCTAGTTTCGGGTATGTCAAAGACAACTGCTGTTGTTCTAAAACCAACAAGGTTCTTAAACAAGAGATAAAATCAGACTTCGTTTGA
The DNA here is from genome assembly GCA_963969525.1 of Ontholestes murinus. NCBI lineage: Eukaryota > Metazoa > Arthropoda > Insecta > Coleoptera > Staphylinidae > Ontholestes > Ontholestes murinus. The sequence goes on along the minus strand of OZ018397.1, from coordinate 19,497,509 downwards.
GAAGCAGACACATTCACACCACGAACTAATAATTCGTACTTTAGCTCATCCTTCTTCAAATATACAGGGTGTAACTCCAGATTTCCCGCCATTTCCTTCAACGAAAAAAAAAAGAGATTTGACTAGGCCTCTTTTTTTTTTTACTTACACACGAAAAATAAACAACTAAATTCGGCCGAAGAATATTTATGTTGTGGGGTTAAAATTTAAAATCCACGTTGGGCGCCACTTTATATTACGTTACACCGCGAGCCAATGATTAGCCCTAGAGCAGTAACGTTGGAGCTCGCTTTACAAAGGACAAAATTTTGCTTGAAGGAAAAAATTTAAAAAAAAAATGAGCAAATGCAAAAGAAAATAATCACGTTCACTCGAATTCGTTATAGCAACCAGTTTCCTCCCCTAAAGTAGGCTTACCCTGCTGTCAGCCGATAGAGTGGCTGGGTTCAAAGTTGTAAAGGAGCGCCACGAGCTTAAATTAAAGTCTACTCTCAGGAAGGTTGGGAGGTAAAAGCTCGAAACCTATGTTGTTAAATAAAACGAATGAGTAACCAAAGAAATAAGATATTTAATTCCAAACGCAGTGAATTATATTCTAATACAAGAACAACAAAACAAAACAAGATATTCAATTAATAATAGTAGTTCAAAATAATCAATAAAGTACTATAATAGTAATTCAAGATATAATAATGTCAAGATGAATGAACAAAGAAACTAATTCGATGGTAATAGTTCCCAATACAATCTTATACATAACAATAAATTCAATAGTAGTAATTCAAAATACATAATATGGCAATCAAATAATTCAATAGTAATAATTCAAAATAGTAGATAAATTCAATAGTAATAATTCAAAATACATTAATATGGCAATCAATACGTTCAATAGTAAAAATTCAAAATAGTAGATAAATTCAATAGTAATAATTCAAAATCTAATTATCACCCCTTAGACGAACATAAACTCTACGGCCTGAGTACAAAATTTACACAGAATATTGACGTCAGTTATATCGTAAAAATAACGTAAGATTACTTAGGTAAAAAAAAACAAGAAAGAATAAATATTGAATCCCTTAAACTCACCACCCTAATATGAGGGGGGGTTGCAATATACACTGGCTAAGTAAGGTATGAACGTACTCACCGAATATCCGTTGACCTGCGGCAAGCGCTTACTGCAGATCCCACGTCGTTAACCTACAACAAAATTTACACAAAGCGAGAACTGAGCCGGTGTAATTCCTGATAAACTGGTGACTTTAAGTTAACACGTTAAGTAATATAAGGTAACTATATAATATGCAAACTAAAAGATCAACACGGTAAAGAGATGTAATGATCAACTACGAACGTATAACTGACTCAATCTCAACCTGAATAACATAACATGAACATAAAACTGATTAACGTAACTAAATTGAAACTGAGTGTCAAACTAAACTGAACTTTAATAATATACAGGGTCCTGCAACAGTGCGTCGGGCTTTCCTAGCGCCTTTCTCGTGAGAGATAGAAAAAAATGTTTCGTATAAAAATTTATTGATTTAAAAATCTCTATGCCGTAAAATTATTTTCAAATATACAGGGTCTCCCAATTTTGCGGTATAACAAAAGCAAACATTTTTTTAAATGGAACACCCTGTATATTTTTTCATTTTCTAATTTGGATAATATTTTATTACTTAAACCTTTTTTTGGTTTTCAATTTCGATGTGGCATTTCCGAGTTATTAACGTTTTTCTGAAAAAAATGTAAAAAGCGGAGGTTCACAAAAAAATATTATTCTGATGTTATATTTAAAATTTAAGAAATTTTCTCTTTTCTATGGTTGTTCATAAGTACTGTTTATGTACCAGTGTTAAAAATTTTCACTTTTGAGGAACCCTGCCTTTGTATCAGACACGCCATTTTCTAAAATTTCAAATTGTCGTAACTCTTTTTTTTTAAATGGAATCATATATTTTTTTAAATTTTATATTATTCTACATCTAATTTTCTACAAAAAATATTAAGCATACCCTATACCTAAAAGTGATATTTTTCAAGATATAAAAGAATTTATATTTCAGACAGTCCTTGAAGGCGAATTTGTTTTTGAATAGATAGCCATGACTGAAAAAAATGCATCTGTCAATTAAACAATTAGTTTGACATGTAAATGGGAGGTGTGAATTACAAAAAACAAAAGAAGAAAGCCTATCATCAACGAGGAACCAAAAAGACATTGGTGAAGGAACTGGCATAAGCGAGAGGTCAGTACAAAGCATTCTGAAAAAAAATCGATATCAAGCATATCATATTCAGCTACATCAAGAACTGAGTAATACTGATTTTCAATTTCGTTCCGAATTTTGTTTCTGGGGAAGACAGAAAATACAGGAGGATCTTGGGCTTTTCCAATATATTTTATTCACGGATGAGGCGTCATCCCATAACAACGGATCTGTCAATAGGTACAATTTTCACTATTATTTAACTGATAATCCGCATGTTATGAGACAAGTTGATCATCAGCATCGAATGTCTGGGACGGAATTTTTGGAAACCATGTTGTAGGTCAACATTTCTTCGAGGGCCATCTCAGTAGGTCTATGTATTTGTACTTCTTGCAAATTGAATTACCCGGAACGTTAGCTAATGTACTCTAACTAACAAGAAACAGGGTGTGGTTTTAACAAGACGGAGCACCTGCCCAATTTTCACAAGACGTGAGGGCATTTCATTTTTCCCAACCAGTGGATTGGTAGGAATGGACCCACCAAATGACCTGCTAGATCTCCGGATCTAACAAAACCTGAAATTGTTTATAAGGAATCACCAATAGCACTCAATATTATATGCTTGATATCGATTTTTCTTCAGAATGCTTTGTACTGACCTCTCGTTTATGCCAGTTCCTTCACCAATGCCTTTTTGGTTCCTCGTTTATAATAGGCTTTCTTCTTTTGTTTTTTGTAATTCACACCTCCCATTTACATGTCAAACTAATTGTTTAATTGACAGATGCATTTTTTTCAGTCATAGCTATCTATTTAAAAACAAATTCGTATTCAAGAACCGTTTGAAATATAAATTCTTTTATATCTTGAAAAATATCACTTCTAGGTATAGGATATGCTTAATATTTTTTGTAGGAAATTAGATGCAGAATAATATAAAATTTTAAAAAATATACTATTCCATTTAAAAAAAAAGAGTTACGACAATTTGAAATTTTAGAAAATGGCGTGTCTGATACAAAGGCAAGGTTCCTCAAAAGTAAAAATTTTTAACACTGGTAAATAAACAGTAGTTATGACCAACCATAGGAAAAAGAAAATTTCTTAAATTTTAAATAGAACATCAGAATAATTTTTTTTGTGAACCTCCGCTTTTTACATTTTTTTCAGAAAAACGTTAATAACTCGGAAATGCCACATCGAAATTAAAAACCAAAAAAAGGTTCAAGTTATAAAATATTATTCAAATTAGAAAATGAAAAAATATACAGGGTGTTCCATTAAAAAAAATGTTTGCTTTTGTTATACCGCAAAATTGGGACATCCTGTATATTTGAAAATAATTTTACGGCATAGAGATTTTCAAATCAATAAATTTTTATACGAAACATTTTTTTCTATCTCTCATGAGAAAGGCGCTAGGAAAGCCAGACGCACTGTTGCAGGACCCTGTATATGCTTAACTGAACTGAATAGCATAAGCTGAACATGAATGACATACGTTTAAACTGAAACTGAGTAACGTAAACCAAACATAAATGATGTACGTTTTTAACTGAACTGAAAACGTAAACTGAGCATAAATGATATACGTTTAACTGAACTGAGATACATAAACTAAATGTGAACGTTATACTTTAAACTGCAACGGAATAACATGAACAAATACAGTCCCCGGAATTAAAGAGCTGCAGTGCGCTAACGCCTTCTTCCGCCGTGTCTGTCAATCCAATTAATATGGCAATCAATACGTTCAATAGTAATAATTCAAAATAGTAGATAAATTCAATAGTAATAATTCAAAATCTAATTATCACCCCTTAGACGAACATAAACTCTACGGCCTGAGTACAAAATTTACACAGAATATTGACGTCAGTTATATCGTAAAAATAACGTAAGATTACTTAGGTAAAAAAAAAACAAGAAAGAATAAATATTGAATCCCTTAAACTCACCACCCTAATATGAGGGGGGGTTGCAATATACACTGGCTAAGTAAGGTATGAACGTACTCACCGAATATCCGTTGACCTGCGGCAAGCGCTTACTGCAGATCCCACGTCGTTAACCTACAACAAAATTTACACAACGCGAGAACTGAGCCGGTGTAATTACTGATAAACTGGTGACTTTAAGTTAACACGTTAAGTAATATAAGGTAACTATATAATATGCAAACTAAAAGATCAACACGGTAAAGAGATGTAATGATCAACTACGAACGTATAACTGACTCAATCTCAACCTGAATAACATAACATGAACATAAAACTGATTAACGTAACTAAATTGAAACTGAGTGTCAAACTAAACTGAACTTTAATAATATATATGCTTAACTGAACTGAATAGCATAAGCTGAACATGAATGACATAAATGATGTACGTTTTTAACTGAACTGAAAACGTAAACTGAGCATAAATGATATACGTTTAACTGAACTGAGAGACATAAACTAAATGTGAACGTTATACTTTAAACTGCAACGGAATAACATGAACAAATACAGTCCCCGGAATTAAAGAGCTGCAGTGCGCTAACGCCTTCTTCCTCCGTGTCTGTCAATCCTTCCGATCAGCTGAGCGAACACCACGATGATATGGTCCACAGGCTACGATTACGTCTGCACCCCTGGCGGAATGACGTTTCGCAGTGGACTAAGGCCAACTGAAGGACGGGCTCCGTAATCAACACGGGTATCCAATTGGACTGAAGAATGAAGAAACGAAGGAAGAAAATAAGCCAGGTGGTAAACCTTCCTCTCCCGGCTCCTTTTAGGTTAAGTCTGCACGTGGAAGTAAATCCGTCGAAGACGATGGAAAATCTCGCAGCACCCAAATTCAATGCCCAAAACAACGCACCACGCTGGAGAATTCCAGTACACGGGTTCAATATAATAGGCCACTACTTCGGCTAATTATTTCATTACAAACTGAAACTATATGAACACGTGCGTTCCACTGCATAGAACAACAATAAGAATAAAAGGAAGCGGAAATGAGAACCTAATACGGTTTAATAGTGCCCTCTGTCAGAGAGAACAATTATAAATATGTAAATGAGGTTGCCGATATTACGCATCCTTAATCGAATTAAATCAATGCGCCGAAAAGTAACACCACTAAGAGATAAGACGGAGAATAAAAGGCAGTGCATTTTCGCACCGTAACAATACTGTAATGATTTTTAATCTCCCCGAAACTAAAAAATCAAGTGTGGATGAAAAGAAAGATGAGGATAGAATAACAGATGATAATATAATTGCTGAATTAGATATGAACTTAAAACCAGTGGACGTATTTAGAATTGGGAAAAATCATTTTTTCACGAAGGCTGGACGAGAAATAATTGTTGCGGAAAATAAAAGCATAGTCTTTGAAAGTTTGTGTTTTAGTTACAACACCTAACAGTGAATTCAAAATGGACTTTCAACAATTGAAAGTCAATACAATCAACTCAATTAAATTAGAGTTTCTAACTATAATGTTTTTAGGTCAGATAGAACCTCTCTAACAAGTCATAAGTCAAGAGGTGTCGGTGTTTTAGTGTTAATTAAAAAAGAATTTAAGTGCATTAATTCCTGTCTCGGTTAAGAATGTCGAACATTTATTTGTTAACTTATATATAAATGATAAAAACTATCTGATCGGGGTAGTGTACATTCCACCGGAATCACCGATTAGCCTGTTTGATTCCCACTATCAAGCCGTTGAAGAATTTATTAGCAATAATAAAATTGATGAAGTTCTTTTGTGCGGGGATTATAATTTGCCGTCGAACAACTGGGAAAATGATGATATTGGCGCGTGCATAATTTCTACAAGTGAGCGCCTACTTATTGATTATTTTAGTTTTTTATATCTTAAGCAAGTTAATGATATACCTAATGAGAATAATGTGTTTCTCGACTTAGTTTTTAGTGATAATGATAACGTTTCCTCTAGATTAGCCGATGATCTACTCTGTGAGAATAAAAAACACCACCTCGTTCTCAACTGTGAAATTGTTAATGAGTTTGCTTACTGCGATTTAATAATCTACGACTTTAAAAATGCTAGTTATAATGCGATGAATAACTTAATTTCCAGTGTTGTATAGACCGACTATTTCAATTCATGCCCAGATGTCATTAGTGCTGTGGATGTTTTTTTATTTATTATTATATGATATAATAGAATTATTTGAACCAAAAAAGAAGGTTCACTGTGAAAGCAAATTTCCAAAATGGTTTAACTATGCATTAATTAATTTGATTAAAGCTAAAAACGTTGCTTAAAAGACATAAAAATTCTAATAATTATTCATATTACTTAACATTCAACGACTTGTCTAAAGTCAAAAGTGTAATTTCCTAAATAAAGAGTTGTATGCAAATTATATACGTAAAATTGAAAAAAATCTTCATTATAACAACAATATTTATGGAAGTTTGTACACAAAAATAATCCCCTAAAAATGTCATTAAATCATATTAAAAGCACAATTTGCAAGAATCTGCTGATTTGTTTGTCCAATATTTTGCGAGCGTTTATTGTAAGAGTGGTACATCGGGTACTTGGGGTAATATTAATAATAACCTTCAATGCATTAATCCCTCTTTCTCTTTCACTAGTGATTTTATGTGTGTTTTTAACGAACTTATTTATTTAAAATCATCCTTGTCATGTGGGCCAGACAACATTCCGTTTTTATTCCTTAAAAATTGTGCATATACCATCTGTTTTCCCCTTATTATGCTTTACAATCTCTCTCTAGATCAGCAATGTGTGCCTCCCGTCTAGAAAAGGGCTTTATTACACCCATTTTCAAAAGTGGTGATCGCACCAATATAAATAATTACCGTGGAGTCTGCATTCAAGCTGCTGTACCAAAAGTACTTGATAGTCTTGTAAGTAAACAATTGAAATGGATATTAAAAAACATAATAATTGATGAGCAACATGGATTCTCCTGTGGTAAGTCCACAACAACGAATTTACTAGTCTACCAAAATTACCTTTCGGAGGCCTAGGAAAGGGGTAGATGCCATCTACACTGACTTCTCCAAGGCTTTTGTCATAACGTACTGGTGCAAAAATTGCGTTGTCTTGGTTTTTCTGATAATGTCGTTAAGACAAGAGTTTCCTCTCGGATAAATATCAGATGGTAAAATTGGGCAACTGTATTGCAGCAAAATTTAAGGCCACCTATGGGGTACCACAGGGTTCCCATGTTGGTCCAATTTTATTTAATGTTTTTGTTAATAACCTTTCAAGCGTTGTAAAGCATAGTGAACAGTTATTATATGCCGATGATTTGAAGTTGGATCATACTGTAAGATCTGTGTCTTATATTGTAAATATTCAGAACGATTTGAATAATCTATACTATAAATTATTTTTAAATATTAATAAATGTAAAACTATAACTTTTAATCAAAATAAAACAATCATTCAAAGCAATTATCATATAAATAATATATTACTTGAACGAGTATCTGGCATGAATGACCTGGGAGTTTATTTTGAAAAGTCATTGTAATTTAAAACTCACATTTTGTCAATAGTGAACAGAGCTAATAAGATTCTGGGCTTTATTGTGCGAATCTCCTCTGACTTTACTGTTGGCACTTTGAAGATTCTGTATTGCACCTTTGTTCGTCCGATTTTAGAATACGCGGCAACAATTTGGTACCCATATCAACAATATTTAATTAAAGCATAAGAAGGTGTTCTAAATAAATTTTTGTATTTTTGCGAATTATAGCCTTTAAAGTAGACATTAGTCGCGTTAATATTAACCAGAATGTATTACTGCTAAACTTAAACATGGTGACATTACCTTTTCGTAGGAATTTATTTGATATGTGCTTTTTATGTAAGTTATATCCATACAATGGATATACTATTTGTCCCCCTCTTCTAATTTTGATTAACTTTTGGCATCAAAGTGGTGGAACCACTACTAGATGAAAAGTACTTTTCAGAGTAAAGTTTCACCGGTTTAATTACTCCACTAATAAACCATTATCTAGATTGATACACACAGCCTATTGCCTTCTTCAAACTTAGACCTATTTACACATAACTTTAGATCATTCCGTAAGGCACTTGCTGTTATGAATCTGGATTTTAATTTTGTATAGTTGTTTATTTAGTTTTAGTATATTTTCGTTTGTTGTTGTAATCGCAATGAATTTATATAGCAGGGTTAATTTAAGTCACTACAGTTATATTTTGTAAGTTCATATTAATTTTGTAAAGAGAGGAAACTCGTTAAATAAATAAATAAATAAAGCTAACAATGCAATAATACTACGATAAATAAATTTGTCTTCTTACACTTCTTACATCGATATATCCCGATTTAAAATATCTTACGCTATAAGATACCGGGAGCAGACATTTATCTGTGTTAATATTGTTTTTCAAACGAGCCTTGAAAATAAAATAATCGGCGATAACTCTGATGACCTGAGACACAGCGAAACATGTATCTGAAAATCGGTATGATGTAAAAACTTCTGTAACGCGTTAAAAAAGATAATAATCCAAAAAATGTTACATTGTACTAACAGTGATATCAGTCATATAATGACAGTTATAAATTATTTTTTCGACTCCTATAATGAAATATATATATAGGAGTAGAAAATATACTATAATTCAATGCCTGGCGGTGTTTAAGTACAAGGAATAGACATTTTACATTTAATCAAGTGCTTAATTAATTCTTTTATTAATAGACATTTTACCTAATATTGGCTTGGTGAGTCTGTTACCGTGTTTATTAAAATTAATAAAACACGGATATTTTAAGAATTTAGCTTTAATTACTTTGAGACGCTGCTGCACGGTGTGGTGAAACAATTGAAGCAGTGCCTCTACATGATTAAAGCTAAACTCTTAAAACATCCGTTTTTAATTTTAAATTTTAACTAATTGTAAGTTCTTAAATAAATTTAATGGTGGGATAAATTATTTTTTCTTAACAATATTTTTAATTTTCAGCAATACTGCATCGATAAATTTCACACATACACTCATATATGAGTTGGTGTTAAGCATAATTTGTAGAAATAAATATTAGCTTTTTATGTGCTGTATTTTATTTCAGGAACGACTGCTCCTTTCTGTTCTTCCGGAACACGTCGCCGTGCAAATGCGGCAAGATCTAGACAGCGCTGACAGCCAATTCAAGAAAATTTATATGAGTCGTCATGAAAATGTCAGGTAAGTTAAATAGCTCCAATCTTACAAGGCGCAGTACATCTGCAGAAAGCGCGGTTTAAATCTAATTTCAAGATTCCTCCACTTTGTGGAATTGTACCATAATTCAGTAGAGATAATTTAATTTGTGAAGGTAATTACGGGTGGAAATGAAATAAAGATAAGGTAAATTATAACAAAATGTGACATAGAGTTTATAATTTAATATGTATTTTAATTAACTTCCTATAATTTATACAATACGAATTTTATTTTAATATATATGGATGTTTCTGGTAATTTAAAAGTTCGAAAACATTTCGTAAATTTACAATAATGGGTCTTCTATCTAACCATCAAAGCAACACTAATTTGAATAAAATTATTTCTATTGAATAAACTTAGAAAGTTAGAAAAAATAAAAATGTATTTTGTACTGTTTGAAAGTGAAAATAACATGAAAAGTTATTTTGTCAATTGCTGTGCAAACCTGAGTCAGTTATTTATATTTCATTATATTTATTTTAGTAAATTGTTTTATTTGTATTTAAAGTCAATTTTAAAATAAAGCTGCACTGAAGAGATCGAAACACGTGTCTGCAGATAATTATAAACTTGAATGCTAGATTATTTAATTGCTTTTGCTATATTAATTTAATGAAATCAGTCTAAATTCAATTGATAATAACTTTTCTTGTTGTATTCACTTTCAAACAGTATAAAATACATTTTATTTATATTTCATTATATTTATTTTAGTAAATGGTTTTATTTGTATTTAAAGTCAATTTTAAAATAAAGCTGTACTGAAGAGACCGAAACACGTGTGTGCAGATAATTATAAACTTGAATGCTAGATTATTTAATTGCTTTTGCTATATTAATTTAATGAAATCAGTCTAAATTCAATTGATAAATTCAATTGATAATAACTTTTCTTGTTGTATTCACTTTCAAACAGTATAAAATACATTTTTTTATTAGTTATTAGTTTATTCAATAGAAATAATTTCCTTCAAATTAGTGTTGCTTTGATAGTTGTACCATTTGTAACACACAAATTACTTTAGTATCATTTAATATCTGTTGAGGTATTAGCCAGAGAAATAGTTGTTTCAATAAGTAATTTGTTTGTAATCTTAGTAAGACCTATTGTTGTACAGTAACGAAATGTTTTCGTATTTTTAAATTATAAGTTACATTTCTACAATGAATTGAAGGATTTTTATATATTTTATTGGAATTTTTTGTTTACATTAAATATTTAACAAATTATTATCTATAGTTAGTTATATAAAATTGACTTTCTTTTCAACTCAATTCATATTTATTACTATTAAATATAATACTCACTGTAATAACGCAATATTATTGATGATGCTAGTGGTTTCCTTCTAGTCCTAAAGGGCTCGTTCTGATTTTGTTTGTGTTTATTACAAATAACAAACTTGAGTTAACCTCGCTTATAACCAAGTAATTATAAAATCAGTACATCTATACATCCTTAGGAGTAAATGCGGACTGCCTTAAAATTTTAAATAAATTATTTACAAACATTTACAAAAGCTCTCAAATGCTTATGGACCCACATCATCCAGATTCAGGTAGATGGGATTTAATTTTCGGCAAGCTCGAAGACTAAACTTTTTATTTCCTAAATGTAGATACAAAAGGGTTTTTAGCCTAGGTAGCGCCATCCTGCTGAAAACAGAAGTTCTCTACGACGCACCGCTCCAAGGACTCAAAGTGGGAACGGACAATAGCAAAATTTATTATTTTTAATATATTGAAATAATACTGAAATTTATATTATATTTTTGTTATTCCTTTCAGCATCCTCTATGCGGACATCGTTGGATTTACAGCAATATCTTCAACGTATTCAGCTCAAGAACTGGTCAAAATGCTCAACGAATTATTTGCCCGATTCGACAAACTTGCAGACGTAAGTAGTATATATTTAAATAATTTTACGCTGTTGTAGTCTTGATACGAATATGTGTCACTAAAATATAGATAAGAGTTTAATTAAAATATTTATTTAAAAACCACATTTAGTTAAAAAAAATCTTAAAGGATTATAAATACCCTCCATAATAATAATAATAACTAATTAGGTCTATAATAGTATTACTTGATGTTCTCAAATCAAAGGGACTCGTAAATAGACACATCTTTACAGCACATATCTCGGATATATTGCAAAAATATATTCTTCACATAGTACTTTTTATTTTTCTAACCAAAAAAATATAATATAGTAGTATTTATGAAAATATTCAACAAGAGAGAATATTAGGCAAGATTATCTAACAATAGGCACCTAAGTGAGTGAACTTTTGTCGAGTGCTATAAGAAAAAGTCTCAGTAGCATTTTGTGCTCTGTGGCTGAATATGTTTAAGTTGTTGTTGTTTATTCGGGAAAGCGAAAGGTTTTCCTAAGAACTTTATTGCATTTGGGAATATGGAGTCTAATTTTACTACGAATGTCGCGGCTTGATGATATGTAGTTTAAATTATTGCGGTGTATGTAGGCATGTGGAAGTATAGGGATCTAATATTGGGTATATTCATAAAAAATATTATATGAGTTGAAAGAGTTTGTTTAAAAATAATCTTGGGGATTTATTGTGAATGATTAATGATTCGTCAAGGGATTTGTAAACTATAATAAGTAAATAAAAGGATTAATTAAGCACTTTGTTATGTGAAACATAACCAAGTGCTTAATTAATCCTTTTATTAACATAAAAATGTTTCACCACAGGTTAAGTGAGAAATTAATTAATCGTATAATAAGTAATTTTCTTGATAAGTATTCTCGTAAGTGATAAAATTTGTAGATTAATTTCCAAATTAGTTTAGTCGATTTGGTTTTTTCATTTCAAATGATGATTAATTATAATGCTTAAGTACTTAATCGCTTCGCTCTTCTTAATCTCGACACACTGTCAACTTTAGATCTGAAATTGGGTCTATTTGCCTTTTTCACTGTTTCGTTCCATTTTTTTTCCCCCAAAGAGAACTACTGTGTTCATTTCTAATTTTGTATTTTGATTATTGATGCACAGATATGTGTCGAGATCACCGAGATCAAGTTACTTGGGATTGGCCTGTGTAAAGCAATAATCCTCAAGAGTACATCATCAATTCTCAAATTTATAATACAGAGAAAGACACCACTTAAGTTTTGTTTTTCATTAGACACACTATAATTAAGATAAAAGATTTAATGAGCACTAGTACTCCGGTTAAAAGCAACATTATTGTGGATTGATGTATATCCAGGGATGTTAAAGTGGTTAATGTCAGCTGTTTGAAAACATTGACTCAGCACAAAGGTGTCACAATTTTTGTAGAAGTGGTATGTTTCAATTAGCGCTAAGAATTCGTCAAAGTTTTTGTGGGCGCTTCTTATATTGAAATGCATTATATTAAACTTTTTATTCAGGGAAATAACTTCTTCGTAGTCCGATCTATCGATGAGCTTCTAACGATGATCTTATTCTAGTTGATTTAGAATGTCTAAGATCACTTCCTCATCAAGAGTTACCATTAAGAAGCATAGTCAATTTAGTTTCTCAAGATCTTGATGTCTTTAATGTATCGGCTGAGCATTCGGCAAAAATTATATGTAGACCATTTTTAATTTTCTTAATATAAGTTACTTTAAAGTCTTTAAAGTATGATTCTGCTCTAGGATGGTTTTTTTGATCGTGTCTATAAGCATCTCCCATTTAACGTTGGTGATTTTAACTCTAGGTTTTTGCATTTTTGATGTTTCAATGTTACAATTTTATAAATTATTTATCGCATTTTCTTTAAGTATCTCAGCTTTGTTTATTTGGACATTTAATAATTACAGTTGATGTTCTTATTTCTGCCATGTTGGTTATTCCAAGTTTTAAGAGTGTTGGAGTTATTTTCTCATTGATGTTAGTTCTTGTTGTTTGAAGGTCTTGTGTTGATTTTTCACATAATCTGCAGTTTTCACTTTCCTCTTTTCCCATTTTCCACAAATGGTATCGGAGGGCACAGTGCCCTGTTATGAGTCCGGTGAAATTTCTTACTGACGTAGGCCTGGTACATTGTTTCAGTGCTTGCGTCTTCTGTCCTTTCCATTTTTGCACCACCTCTCTTCTGTCCGCCATGGAGAGTCCGCAAAACGGCTCTGGTTCCACAGGAGTGGCATTTGCACCTCTTTTTGCGAGTTCAGCTACCACTTGTTGCCTTTAATATCCTCGTGCTCTGGGACCCACATGAGGGTCAAAGAGCTGTTCTTTGACAGTTGCGAGGGGAATCTTCGACATTCCCAGTCCGTGAGCCGTGGCTGTAGGCTAAACGGCCTTTAATGCGGCTTGGCTGTCTGAGCAGATGTACAAGGTGGCGCAAAAGTAATATCATAGTTTGAATTGGCTGCTATTTTGATATAAATAAAAAAAGAGCTATGTTTTCATCAAAAGTTTATATGGAAGTGTATTATTGGCTACATTACTTGGAAAAATAATAACGCTCAAATGGCCACCTCTCCAGTTCATGCATAATTGCACTCGTTTTACGGAATTTTGAATTGTTACTTGCAAAACATCTGGCTCCAAATTGGTGATTTCTTCTTCTATGTTAGCTTTCAAGTCTTTTAATTTAAAAAAGCCACAAAGAAAGAAATTTGGTGCTGTTAGATCAGGCGATCTGGACGGCCAGTTCAAATCTCCAAACGGAGAGATCACTTGACCTGGGAATAGGTGCCTCAAAATAAAAATCTTCATAGTTATCCTAGCTGTGTGAGCGGTTGCTTTTTCCTGTTATCACTTTTTTACTGCAAATGCCGCAACAAACAGTCATTTTCCCAGTCCCCCGGCAGTGTTATCTTCCTCTGGTGTAGTCAGAGAGCCGCCACAAATCTCTCTTTTTATACTAGATTGGCTTAATTGCCTCCATTTCCGCGGTTAGGGTCGTTTGCATGGCGCTTGTGATGCTAAAGTTTGAAGCCTACTTAGCTTCTTTGCGCGTCTAGTTTTTGGCTACGAGACAAGGGCAGCATAGGTGACAATCGGCACCATCGCCGTTCTATACAGGCAATACGTAATCTTGGGTTTTAATCCCCGGGTTCTTCCTATTAGCCGCCGACAGGCCCAGTGTAACGTCGTTGCCTTGGCCATGATTTTATCGACATGATCATTCCAAGTCAGTTTGGCATCTAGAATTATACCCAGATACTTTACTTCGTTGAAGAGGTTTATCTCTATTCCATTCAGCAAGGAAGCCTTTTTATGCAGCTTCTTCCTACGCGTGAATGAAGTTTGATCGTTTTATTCGGGTTGACACTTAGTCCTTTCCGAACACACCAGTGACTATTGTGGGATACAAAACTCCTCCCTTTGTTACAGTCATAGATACTGTGGATCCTACTGGAGAAGCCGTTACTAAATGGCTTTGAAGCATTGCTTCCACCCATCTTATCGTCGAAGGGTATTAATCCTTAATTTATAGCCGCTAGTTTTATTGCAGAGAATGAGGCGTTGCCTATATCTACAAATATTCCGAGTGATATTTCCTTGTATAAGATGGCTCGTTCTGCCTCTATTATGAGGTGATGTAGAGCATCGACGATGGTTATGCCAAATTGAATTGCTTGGCATAAGTGTGCTCTCATAAGTGAGTTACTTTTTATGTGCTAGACGATTATTTTCTCGATAGTCTTTAGTAGAAATGAGGTTAGGCTGATGGGTCAATATGATATAGGTTCATCTATTGGCCTATTGTGCACTTTAGGTATAAATACCACTTTTGCATTCCTCCACAACCGGGGTATATACCCTAGTGCATAGCTTGTTTTGTATATCTCCCTAAGTCCTGGACCAATTCTCTCCAAGCCCCGCTGTAGTAGCGCGGGGAAGATACTGTCCATTCCTGGGAATTTATATGGCTTAAGGCTGTTTATGGCCCAAATCATTTTGCTGAGCGTCAATATCTTTCCCGTTAAGCTATCACGATTGGAGCAGTGAGCCACTGGGTCAGTAATACACGCAATTGTTTTTAGTCACTACTTTTGAATCCGGAAAGTGAGTACCTAGGAGTAGCTCTAAACTTTCCTGTAGATCCTTGGTGTGACTGTTGTCAGTTCGTTTTAAGATGCCGACTGCATTGGTATGTTCCTTTGATAGGACCTTCCGGAGTCTATTTGCTGGGATCAGATTGTCGATGCCCTTGCAGTAGGCTTTCCAGACCCATGGTTTAGACTCACTGAGTTACTTATTGAATTCAGTCAGGGTATGTCTGTAGGCTGACCAGTTGCCTGTTTTCTTGGCTCTTTTAAAGGATTTCCGAGCGGAAGTACTGAGTCGATCCAATTCCTTGATCCACCAAGGAACGTTTCTCGTGTTTACCTTCTTTACCGGGCAGCTTTTCTCATATACTGCTATGATGGTATGACTTAGGGTAGTGAGGCCTGTTCTAATTCCTGTATGGTCGCAATGTTATGTTGGAGGCCCTGAAGTTCGGAGAGTAAGCACTCATTATATAATGCCCAGTCCGTTTTGTGTGGTACTCTGCACCCTGTCATTTCTGTAATCCCAAATCGAACACGGTCGTATGATGGTGCGACATTGAGGGCTCTGGGAGCACACGCCATTTTTTATTATATGCGCGCCGTAAGCTGTGGCTAAGGTCAAATCAAGTACCTCTTGCCTTATTGCGTTTATAAACGTAGGTTTATTCCCCCTGTTTAAGATGTCTACATTGCTGGCGAATACATAATCAAGAATGTACTTACCCTATTATTGATATATGAGCTGCATACTTAGATGCGCATTAGCGTCGCAGCCCATGATGAGATGTTTCCCAATCCTGGGCAGCAGTCTATGAGGTCCTTTACTGCCTCCTCGTCCTCTGGAAAGTAGCCTGAGGCAAGTAAAATTAGCCTCTTACCATTTTCCGTTGGTACGTCCACAACCGCTGCCACTAGGTCCTGTGGACTGGGAGCATAATTAGTATCTTTCCTGAAAATCGGGGTGTTAAGTTCATTAGTATTAGTGTTCTTATTTTATTCTCTAATGACTCTAGAAGATTAACTCTTAAACCCTTAATGCAAAAACTAAAAAATAATAATTAAATTTAGGTCAAATAGTTTGTGATTGAATATTTGTTAAAAAATTATGAACAAGGAATGAATTTACGTTGATTTAATTTGAATAAACTAGCGAAAGTAATTAAATAATTAAGAAATCAAGTTTTAAATCATCTGTATTCACACACAAACTTTTTAACGTACATTTTTTTTTGTTAGTCGAGGTATTGGCCAAAGAAGTAAATGTTTTAATAAATGCTTTGTTTTGTACCTTGCCGATCTGGCAATTTTTTGCTGTCTGGTTTATCCACCCTATCCACATAGTCTCTTTACACCCGCCTTCTGTTTCGGGCCCATCTTATTACGTTTTGAATATCGCACTTCACTCTGACGTCTTCGCTTCTTATCTGGACACGAAGACTTCTCATCATTAGTTTTATTGTGGCGCTCTTTGCTCTAATTTCAAACCCGAATGCCATAATGGGCCTGACACAGATTTTGTAGATTCTTGTTTTGCTTTCTTTCTGCAGACATGTACTTGTTTCGCTATATTGTGTCACTAGATATCGCGAGTGACTGTCTTGGTCGTAGATATCTGCATATTGACCTTTTAAGCAATTTGTTCAAATTTGTAGAGCATCCTTTGAAAGTCGTCTTCGTCTTCGGAGATTAGTACCGCATCATCCGCATAGCACACAATTTTTATCCCTTCATCACCCATCCCATACCCTTTTCTGACCTTCTTGGTATCTCTCTCTCTTATAGGTATGGTGTATCTTGCAATTTTTGTAATCATTTTTAGCAGCAGTGTTGTGAAATTTCGGTTACCTGAGCCAATCTGATCAGTACATATCCTGTTTTTCTATTTGGAGAAGACTAGAAAAACTAACTAACTAATACTAAACAAAAACCACGCTTCCGCGACAGCTAACTAAAGAGACCATTGAAAGAGGTTACAACGGTTTCACATCAGCTTGATAGGTGATTGCTAAGCTGATACGATCTTCAACAGTCCGGTATCAGATTTTACAATGATAGCAGAAACCTCAAGATTCAAGAAAGCATTCAGTGGGAAGTGAATAGAAGGAGAATAGACCATTAACTCCTTTTTACATGAATGGCGGTGCCGCCTCGACAGGTGTCGTTGTGATCTTAATTATGGGAAATGTAATCCGGAATTCTAGGAGACCTACGTTCACGGAGATAAATTTATATCACCAGCATGGTGTGTACATTATTCTCGTGCATTTTAAATGTTCCAACTCATGGATTTGGACGGAGAGCCTGTTCGCATTCTAAAAGGAGAGGCGAAGTAAGTCGATAGTGTTGTCCGGTGTTGTAAGATATTGTAAATTTATAAGTCGGTATCGTGAGTTTAGAAACTGATGGTTTTTTGTTCGAGGTGGCGAGTATTTTTGCGTATTTCATACTGATATCTTCGCAATCCGACTGGTTTGTTGTTCTCTGTAAAAGATTTGAGCCTAGCTAACTAGAACTGGTGACTGAGGAGCGCTTGATGATAGGGAAGCAGCGGTCGTGGAACACGAAGGAAACTTCTTCTTGGGTGTAAGCCGAACGGAAATTTGCGGGCTTGCTTCGCTCCAGTCGCGTTCGAAATAAAGCACACTGACGTAAGATGTAAACCACGGGTTCGCGATCGGTCCACCCACCCGCTGAGATGAATCTTCCTGTTCGTTCTCGAACAAGCGCTCGGAGGACACAGAATGTCCAATCTTACGGAGTTTAATTCTTTAATGAAAATGATGGTAGCGACCGTTACTATGTGGTAGTTCATTTTAAAAAAGGTTAAATGAAAATAATTTTTAAGTTTCACAAAAAACTGTACAAATCAACAAGGGCTCATATTTATCCTAATATTTTAGACCGAACGAACACAAAATTTACAACATTCACTTATTTTGGGCGCGTAACAAATAAAATATCAAATATTTTCAAAAAACAAAATCATCAAATTGCATTTAGACCAGCGAGCAAACTTTCAAATATACTTTTTAACGCGAAAGACAAAATTCAATCTATTAAAAAATCGGGAGTATACCAAATTTCATGTTCCGAATGTAACAGCACATATGTAGGACAGACAGGTAGGAGTTTTGAAAAGAGATACAATGAACATTATAGAGCATTCAGACTTAGACATACGAACACAAAATTTACAACATTCACTTATTTTGGGCGCGTAACAAATAAAATATCAAATATTTTCAAAAAACAAAATCATCAAATTGCATTTAGACCAGCGAGCAAACTTTCAAATATACTTTTTAACGCGAAAGACAAAATTCAATCTATTAAAAAATCGGGAGTATACCAAATTTCATGTTCCGAGTGTAACAGCACATATGTAGGACAGACAGGTAGGAGTTTTGAAAAGAGATACAATGAACATTATAGAGCATTCAGACTTAGACATACAACAAAATCTTTTTCAAATCATTTCTTAGAGTGTAATCATTCATTTCCACATATGGATAATTTAAAACTTTTACATTTTCGCAATAAAGGCCAAAGGCTTAATCTTTTGGAGTCATTAGAGATATACCGCCAAAGCAAGAACATTAATTCTAATCTGCTTAATGAGCAGACGGATTTAATTTCTTCGCCATTATTTAAGCTCTTATAATGACATGTACCTCTTCTGAAAACACCGCACCTTAATCCGATCGGCATATTTAGTTAATCTATTGTAATAAATCTCAGTCCTAATTAGGTTCATTGAAAATTCATACCTCCCCTATAAATTGTTAACACCCTGTATTCTTCTTCATTCAACACTTGATAATGACCTGCAAAGGTCGAAACTATAGTTGTGTCAAAATTGATAATATATTGTAAACTTTGTTTGTGTATATTATACAATAAATAGTGGTATAAAAACTTAAAAATTATTTTCATTTAACCTTTTTTAATTCTTTAGCCAAGAGCTATCTGAGAAGCGGTATCATTACAAAGCGTTACAAGAGAGTACAGCTCGTCCTATTATCAAACGAGGGGAAATAGCCGACGACCCCTCGAGGCTATAGGTAGGTCACTGCACCTTCTGGTCATCTTAATAAGGGTTAGGCTAGACAAATGAATTGGCAGCAACAGTAGCCTGTCCACGAGACAATGGTTTTTCAAGGGACACAAACTTCAGCAGTTACGGCCAGAACAAAGAACCCTGAAAGGCATGGTACAAGAGATCAAGATAAAGACCTTGTGAGGTCTGTACACGAGCGGGTAGGCCAGACGGAAACTCCTGGGGCATGGCACACAAAACCATGACGTCAGGCAAGGAACAATTCGAAGAGCGACGGTGATAGTCACGATTCAGAGAAATGATGCGAACTGGGTTGAGATCGAGGACAGAAAGACAATAGAAACAAGAAGACGCAAACGAATGTGGCTGTGCAATTGACCTGACGTGGTCAATGTATAGACAGCGATGACACTGGTTACCACCTATGGATTTTCGTTGATTGTAAGATAAAACGAAGATTTTCTTCCCTTACTCAGAGTTTTACGTATACCAACTCATACAATGGCTAAACATTCAGTGTACAGCATTGGCCAAAATTTTATGTCTATCGCGGTGGATTTACTCTTGATACTTAAGGATTTAAATCTAGGTTTTTATTGACTCGTTTTCGGCTGGTTTTACGATTTCACGTTTTTGGCAGCCTGTTTTTCGGTAGCCTCCTGCTCTGCGATGCGTTTGAAGGTTTTTGCGGGCTTTACTGATCATAAAGCCGTCGACGATCCCGGACATCGTTGCTGGCAGTGTTGGGGAGCTGAGGAGCACTGGGGACCTTCTTGCGTTCTGAAGATGCATCGATTCCAACCCTGACAATACGAGCTTTTATACAACGGCTTAAACAAGAGACTTTTTGAGAAAAATCGAATTGGTGGATTATCAGCCGTCCAGCTCTGAATTTTTATTTCCGCAAATCAAAAGTAAATTACAAGGCCAACGTTTTTCGAAGCTTGAAGAAGTGGTTGATGTCCCGACTATATTTTACGTCATTTTTATTTCTGTATTATAAAAGGTAACCCTGATATGTATTGTCTGGGAGAACTCTTAAATTCTTTCTTAATGCTTCTTTCTTATATTTTTTTTTATAAAAGCCGTTGGTATTTTATGGATTTAAAAAATTATAATTCTGACTTGTCTTGGAATCTCATTGCTCTTTCTATTTTATGAATTACTTAATGTCTTTATTGGCACATTTTGATTCCTCATCATTTGTAGTAGTTTGATGTATTGTAATGCGACTCTTCCCGTTAGAGTAAATTAATATGTTACCTTGGGTTGTAAAAAATCTCAAAAGAGGTTTTATATACAAACTTGAATAGTTAAGAATATTTTAATATTTTAGTACTCTTTGCTGTGTGTGTGTTTGAACTCTGCTTTTTCTTACAATATAGCAGCTTATATTTGCAGAATACAGGTAAAATCTTTATTTTCTTTTTCATCCGTAATGTTTTTTCCACCAAGATTATGTAGCTGACTTCTTCTTTGGTAAAAGTAAAACAATAATCCATCTACAAAACAAATAGTAGACAACCAAATGAACAAAAGTGCGAATTGCAACGGTAATCAATAAAATAAAGCCCTGAATAAAAGTGAACACACTGCGGGAGAGAGATTTGCAGACAAGCTTTAACACAGCAAACTCAAACACAATAAAAGAGAGAAAACAAAAAAATAAAACAACTGAAATAACAGCTGGTTTTAAATCAAATGAAAAAAAAATAAGCTCTACATAGGGAAATGTACGCCATCAAAAACTAATGAAATAATCACAAACTATTTAAACGAAACACACCCAACTATGGCGCCAAAATCAATCGATAAGCTTAAGTCTAAAGGATTGAATAACGCTTTTTAACCAGGTGCTGATTTTAATTGTTTAAATATATTAATGGATCCGACAACGGGACCCATAGGGAATAACTTTGTTTGATAATGATGATAGTTTGATAATTATTACTGTGTAATTCGAAAATAGTCACAAAGTGTTGTATAAATATAAAAAGTAGTATAAAAAACGTTTTTCTGTTATTCATTAAAAATGTACTACGAATTGAACGCCTCCAAAATTCAAGATATAGGACCCATAGGGGTTTAAATATGTAGATTTAATTTTGTACGAAAAATGAATAGCGCAAAAAACAAATGACTAGAATCTTCGATCAAAATGTGCCCTCTATAGAAAATTATGTTGATACAATTAATGTAAGCATTAAACAAATCGCATCGTGTAACATAATTTTCCTAACGGAGCACTGGAAATCGGCAGAAGAGTTGAGCGATTTTCCCATCAAGGATTTTAAATTAGTGTCAGCTTTCATTATACTGTAGAAATGGAGAATTTTAAAGATGCGGAAGAGATTAAACAACTTCTCAATCAGAAATGGATTTGAATGTGTGGCAGGTGAATTTAATATCGGTATAGACGCCGCGCCGCGATTTTGGTATCAATGTATCGACCTCCAGGCAGTAATAAAAACAATTTTTATAAAAAAAATTTAGCATTTATTGGAATATGTATTTCAATAACAAAAAATCATTTTTATTTGCGGAGATATATTCTTGTAATTGCATACATTGTATTTAATTACTTTACATTGTTGTATTTTAAATTTGATGTATTTTATACGTTAATATGTTTTCCCTGTAATTCAACAACTGCCACCTGTTAGGTTATTAATTAAATAAATATATAACAATAAGTGAAAGTACTATGATAGCTAGCCTAGACAATATTTTTTACCAATTATAATGGAGAATGTGTATAGGAAGTATTAAATATGCACATATCTGACCAGTTAGGACAGAAGTATGTAATTAATAAATCTGCAGCAAATAAACTGAGTGAACATCAATTCCGAAGATTTTTGTGTGGAAAAAATAAACAATATGTCAAAAACAAATGAGCCATGTGTAATAAAAATTAGTATATAGGGCAAATTTGAATGATGTAAATTGACGATGAAATTGTTTTATTAATGGGTTTATAATATGATTTAATAGTAGCTGTCCCATTGCTTGCGTAAATAATAACAGAAAATAAAGCAATTCAATATGCAAATACGCCAGAAATTAAAAAAATAATTGAAGATCCACAAATCACTGCTCGGAAATATAATGAATTCTAATAAATAATGCTAAACAATAAGAAGCAAAAAAACATTAATAACAACGTAAATAATATGTTATACAATCAAAAATCAATGTTCCTATGTCCCACAACAGCATCAGAAATTATAATTATTTGTAAAACAGTAGAAAAGAAACTTTTATCATTAATCATACTAATCGAACAGTGAAAAAAATTGAGTGTAGAGGACGAAAAAAATCGGATCTTCGGTGCTGCGGTGTAGGTACTACCCCAAGGTATTATTTACTGTGCCATTTGTTCTATCACATATACAAAGAAAATGCCAGAAGAAGAAATACATTTTAATTCTTGTATCAGGAACTATGTCTATGACATACATTTTTTAAACTTTTTACAGAGCTTGCAGATATGTATAATATAGTAAATCATAAATTTCCGGGAACAGTTTATAGTAAATAAAGAAAGAAAACACATGCGGTGCTGTTCAAAACTAAACAGAACTAGTTTGCATCGCTTTTATAATTAACCCTGCATGAATTACAATAAAATATCATTTTTTTAGTGATTTATATCGAAAACTCCACAGTGAAGTTAGTTAGTGTTTAGGAATAAACAAATCTTAAAGGAAAAGCAACATTCATATAGTAAGTAAAAAGAGTAAGTAAATAATTTATTTACATTGAGAATTGTACAAAATATAATTGTATCAATTTAAGAAACAAACTTGAAACTGAAGACAGAGAAGTATGATGTTTTCAGAACGCGTAGAACTCAGCGCATGTGGATCCTGCCATTTTGGTTGGTCGTTATGGAACCGTGAACGATAGAGAAACGTGTTATTATTTACGATACTTACTTCTAAACTGGGCGTTCTATACAACACAGATTTCAAACATAATTTAGTGTTGCCTGATCGTGTTCCTACGCGAAACACCATCCAGAGGTGTGTAGAACCGTAGAACCTCCGTACTTTTTTTTTTGCGAGAGGAGGAATGCTTTATGTACCGTCTCTTCCACAGAGGTGTGTGAGACTCGTCCTGCTCCTTCTGAGTAGGCCCTACCCACTAAACCTCCTCTCAGTGTTCTGGGGGAACTGGTGGTATCACCAGGTACTTTTCGCCCGAAACCCCCCTGCCAACTATTATGGCCTTTCTGTTATATCCAGATCTGTCAGAAGGGCTTTCTTTCGGCATATTACAGTCCTGGCCATCTCCGCAACGGCATCGCATTTTGTTTGGTCTGTCAGCATTGTGAGCACAAGGTTTTCGGCCGTCAGCGACACCCCCAGCACTCCCTCCAGCTGTATTCTTTCGGTATTCCACCGCCCGAACTCGAACAACGTGTGTCCGGCGTCACCAGTGGCGTCCACACACCAGACGTACCTCCCACTTTCGACTTTCCCAATCCGCTGGAGTTACGCTCGGAAGCAGCCGTATTCTGTCAATATCTGGGTTAGATAATAACAATAATAATAATAAGTTTATTAACGGATATACCATTTACAAAAAAGTTACAGTAACAAAAAATAGTAATACAAAGAGAAAATTTTAATATAGACTAATTTAACTTAAACTAATTATGATTAGGACAATACATAAATTTAAGTGTACGGACAAAATGTGAGTATGAGCTTGAAAAGAGTTTAAAATTTGGATTTACGGAAATTGTGTTAGCATTGCGCATAAAACGGGATAAAGGATTGTTGAAGCTGTAGTTAGTATTATGGAAAGGTACACGAAACAGTGGCGGATGACGCACAAAACGACTATCTGTTTTTACATAAAAGCGAATTTAAGAGAGTAGCAGCGGACATTGAATTAAACCACAGATAATTTTAAATATGGTTGACATATCCATATGAAATCTCCTACAACAGAGATGTGCGATATTTAAGCTCGACCTGAGTTCGTTAAGATCTAAATTATTTACATTGCCAATCTTAAATAAGAATGATATCAGGAACTTGTTATGTGCAGTTTCAATTTGTTTAATGAAGAAGAAGCATATTCTAAGTTAGAACGGACAAATGAAAAGAATAGGATTTTAAAGGAATGAGGTAATAAATCCCTAGACATTCGTTTAATAAAACCCAACATTTTAACGGCGCCGTTGCAAATGTAACGTATATATTCCTCGAAACGTAATTTATGATTATGAATATAATCCAGAGATTTTTTATGGAGGTAACTTTTGTGAGCACATAGTTTTCAATAATGTAATTAGAATCGTGTGGCAGTTTCTTACGAGAGAAGGTAATTGATTTACTTTTTTTTTCTTTGGTGTTTGATGGTCAGGCACAGGAAGGTTTTGTTAATTAAAACAAACTTGTTTAACTTATAGGCCAACGTTTCGTTCGTTTTATTGCGAACTTCCTCAGGGCTAAAATACGTACAACAATAAAAACTGTTCACAAATAAAATATCTTTTTATAAAAAAATATATACGAAACATAGTTCAATTAATGACTTATGATTA
Organism: Ontholestes murinus; assembly: GCA_963969525.1. Classification (NCBI taxonomy): domain Eukaryota; kingdom Metazoa; phylum Arthropoda; class Insecta; order Coleoptera; family Staphylinidae; genus Ontholestes; species Ontholestes murinus. The sequence continues at coordinate 19,472,427 of OZ018397.1, read as the reverse complement.
ATAAGTGTACAAGCTAAGAATCTTTTAACACACATTTATAATTATAATATTAGAAAACAATTGTAATATTATGTGATTGAAAGCATTACAATGAATAGAAATTAATAATTACCTCAAGTTTTAGTTTGTTAAGTTAGTAAACATTAATAATGTAATTTTAATTTTAATGTTCGTGTGTACACGACGCTAGTAAAATTCAAAGTGTGCACGATTTCAACACTGAGCATTGGAGGTCTCTAAGCAAAAAAACGGTGTATGTTTTTTTTGTTACCCGATAGCGTTCGCTCGTTCCATATTATTTTTAACGAAAATATATTTTGTGTATCTAGGTGAACTTGAAAAATTTACAACTATCGAATTATTGAGACGTTGGCTATTAATTAAATATCTAAAATGAGGAATTGTTAATTTCTATTCTAAGAATGAACCTAAATAACATTAATTAAAACAACATTTAAAAAACCTCTTTATGAAAGAAGAAAAATAATTGAAACTGAAAGTTGTATTATAATTTTGTAAATTAAATAAATTCTGTGACATGAAACTAAAATTAAACTTATTCTCAACGAAACATAAACGCACTATTTTAAAAAATAAATCAAGTCCATATGAAGTTAAAAACTGAAAAGTTATATTATAATGTCTAATTCTCAAAGCATTTAGTAAATTAAATAATTCAATAACGTGGTATTACAAATAAAAACTAATTCTAGAAATAAGTAAATTAAATTGAATAAATTCTGTGACATGAAATTAGAAGTAAACTTATTCTAAACGAAACATAAATATTTAAATATTCAATAATTAATAAATGACTTAATCTATGTTTATTAATGGTTGTGACATCTACATTAAACAGCATTATATACATCAATTATTACAGTTGATTATGGAATGATATTACAATACTGAGTATTAAGATTTTGGATATCTGTTTTAAAATTCATTGTTTTATTTTTATGTTTATGAATGTGTAGTATTTCAGAATGCAATCTTTTTTTGTAGTTTGGTTCTGTGTCTAATATCTTTGTGTCCTCAAACAACATAGCATGACCTGTTCTAAAGACATGTGAAACTAATGCTGTACTCTCATTTGGTAAATTAGACAACCGGCAACTGTATTTATGTTGAGTAATTCTGGATTTTAATTTATTTTTAGTTGTGCCTATATATATTTTGTCACAACTACCACATGGAATTGAGTAAACAACATCAGATATATTTAAATTATTTTCCTTGTCTTTTAGTTTACTAAACAATTTTCTCTTCGTTTTAAGTGGGTACGTGGCTATTTTAAATTTGTCATTATTAAGTAATTTTAAGAGTTTATTAGTTAAGTTGTGAATCCACGGTAATTTTAGAAAAAATTGTTCATTATTTTTGTTATTTTGTAAATTATTATTCCTATTTTCGTTTTTATTATATAAAATATTGTTGATGACTCTAATTGGGTAATTGTTTTTAAGTGCAATGTTTTTAATTTTATTTAAGTTTTCTTTTTTATATGATAAGTGACTTAATTTCATAGCTCTATGTTTTAAATTAAAAATTGTATTTAATTTCTGGTGTAATGGATGATTGGATTTATAATTAAGTATTCTGCCGGAGATTTACATTTACCAGTATTGAAATTACAAATTATTTAAACGGCACCAGTTGTTAACAGCAGTAAGATCATTTTGTAGTAACAAACAATCATTTAAAGATTATATTTTTTTGTAGAGTTTCAAATCGTCCGCGAATAACAGAAAATTTGAGCTACTTATGTTAGAGGCAATATCATTAATAAATACAAGAAACAATAAAAGGCCACAATGCGAAACTCGTGGTAGACCTGAAGATATCTGAAAGATAATTTTTACATCACACATTGACTGCGGCCTATTAAAAAACTTTTAACCCATTCAATGACTGAGTCGTGAAATCCTAGGGCTTTTAATTTTGATAGTAGAATAGTGTGATCAACCCTATCAAAAGCTTTAGAGAAGTCTGTATAAACAGCATCCACAGAGTTTTTATTCTCTATTGCATTAATGATAAACGATTCATAAATTAACAAATTAGTAGTAGTAGATTTACCAGCTCGAAAACTGTGTTGTTCGTCTAATAAAATATTTTTACAAAACCAATGTAATTGAACTGAAATTAATTTGTCCAGTAATTTAGGAATGGCCGATTGAATTGCAATGCTTCGCTAATTATGAATAACGTTCCTTTTGCCCGATTTATAGATAGGGCTAAGATAGCTCTTTTTGCCATCTGGACCTGTACTATTATACTCAGTGCGTAGCAATTTAAATCGCTGGTAATTGGTTGATGTGTTAAATTGTTTAAATTTTTTATGGGCAATCTTTTTTTCATTAATTAATTTGATATGATCATTATTGAGCCAACGAGGTTACGTGGAGCTCCAGATACATTTGATAGGGGTATATAATTTAATAGCGTCGTACAATATACTGTAAAAACCGTTAACCGAAGCGTTAACATTATCAACATTTAGAGTTTTATCCCAATCGATTGATGAAAAATATTGATTAATAGCAGTAGAGTCAGTGCGATTAAAATCGTATATGGTACCTAAGCTCGCCATGTTTTCTTTCTATCCATTTCTAGTTCTATTTCGGGTATTAGTTTACTCGTCCATGTTCGCTTCAGGGACTCCCTCCACCTGTTCTACCAGTCCGCCTGGAGTTCGCGTCTCGCTTTCGTCCTAGCCTGTCCCCTCTGCTACCAGCTCGTGCACGGGTTCTGGATCTGGATCTGGATTGAGTTTGCCAAGGGTGATCAAATTATTGACCAGAGCACTTAGGCCTCACTAGACCCATTGTGCCCCCCTGACTGGGACAACCCTGCGTTGTTCTATCACTCATTTAGCCACCCAAGGTGGCGAGCAAAGGACAGCACAACGCTTGGAGGGTTATCCCTTATGTTGGCCATGTTCGGCCAGAGCTAGCATGGACTCTCTAAGGTGGGCGAGAGCCGGGCAGGTGGTTAACACATGTTCCACTGTCTCGTCCTCTTCTTCACATGCTCTACATATGGGGGTTTCCACCAGTCCCATAGTAAACAAGTGTTTCCTTAGCTGACAGTGACCCGTAAGGATACCTGTGATAAGACGCATATTCCCCCGGGATAGTCGCAAATAATATTCAGCTGTTTTCAGATTGGGTGAGCGTATTGCTTCCTTGGCCTGTCTGCAGCCTGAGGTATTGTCCCAACGTTGTTTTAGCATCTTGAGAGTATTTTGTTTGAGGATATCAGTGAGGCATTTCGGTGTTGGCGCGATCGGAGGCCCGTCCGTGGTATCACTGAGAACCGATCCAGCTTGCGCCAACTCGTCTGCCTTGCTGTTGCCTTCTTCATTATTGTGTCCCTTGACCCAGCGCAGCTCAATACTGTTTGATTGTGCTGCTTGTTTAAGGGTGTTGTGACATTCTTTTACTAGTGTTGAGGTGATCTTGTGACTACTCACTGCTAGTATTGCTGCCCTACTGTCTGTAAGGATTTGGATGTTCCTATCACGGTTGTCTCGGTGTAGGATTTTTTTCGCCCCTTGGATGATGCCAACGATCTCTGCTTGCAGAGTAGTTGTGTGCTTCTCTAGTGGTATAGCTAATGAGAGGTCCATTTGTTGCGAGTAAATTCCCGCCCCGGATCCTCTTTTGGTTTTAGAACCATCGGTGTAAATTCGGAGGGTTTCCCCACCCTCTACACTTCCCGTTCCTCTTTTTATCGATACATTATAGGGTCTATTGAAGACGTAGCAGGGTGGCAAATTGTCTGTCTTCCTTCCAAGGAGGGGTGTCTTTTTGACAGCCTCCTCTAAAAGGTGACAGTGTCTGCCAGCTCTGCTATAGATTTTTTTGTTTGACTTATAAATACTCTATTCATATTTACTGAACCACCCCAAATGATATTGTTATATTGAATTGACGAGACGGATACATGATAAAACTCCATAACACATTAAAATAAAACAACATAGTTTGGGGGGTTTCACATTTATTGTTGAATACTCCAAAATGTTTTGCCACACAGATGATCTGCCTGATGAAGCCGCTGTGTGGCCAAACATGTTGCAGTGTTCAAAAATAAATGTGAAACCCTCCCAACTGTGTTATTTTATTTCGATAATGTTATATCTTAATTTGCGACTGAGTATTAGAAAAATAAAACAATTCTGAAATTTCGGTATTTGTGTTCCTCATTAAAATAGTTTATAGCAATTGGTGTTTATTCGTTTGCATAAGCAATCTATATTATTAGTAAATTAAAGGGGATTGTCCATAACAACACCCAAACATTATCGGTTGTGGTGTTGCTAATGATTTTACAATTGCTTGGCAATTTGTTTGATATATCATTAATAAATATAATATGGGATTCATGTGTTTACAATTAGCGGCTTTGAAAGTATATTACTGCCATCATCTGCTTTCATCTTGGTATAGTGAACTATTTCTTAGGTAGAATTTTAATTCGTGCGCAGCTGCCCCCACACTATGGTGAAATAGCTTCGGATGAGCAATTGTCATTGAACCCGTGCTGATGAAGATTAGTTGATGTTTATTTAAAAACAAAATCAATTAATCTCTCAAAAATCTTTGCAAAAGAATTGAGGAGGCTAATTGGTCTATAATTTTCATATTTGTTTTGGTCACCTTTCTAAGAATTGGTATTATACCTGTTGTTTTAAGTAGATCAGGAAATGGACCCGTTTCTAGAGAGGAATTAATAATGTTACTAAGAAGCAGTGCTCTATATTTAATGCATTGTTTTAATATATGCATAGGAGTTTTATCTGGACCTGCATTAGAGGCGTTTAAAAAACTATGTGTAATGTTTGACATTTTGCTTAGGTTGCATGAACATTCAATAAATATTGGATCGGAAATTAACGGAAGACGACGAATTAATATGTATGGCATTATTGGATATAAATGGATCTGGTATTTTATTAAAAAAATATGTTCAAGTCATTTACTTTACCGAGGTAAATTATCATTGTCAGGTATCTTAAGAGATTTACTTTTACCTATTAAATTATTAATAATATTGTAATAAATTGACGTACGTCCCAGTATTTAGTTAAAATTTTATTTTTCTGAACTAGTTTCGGATTTTTTGGTTAATCCATATTTAGCAGAAAAACTACAACGATACAAAATATATAAAAACGGGTGGGTAAATGCAATGTCGGTTACAATTACATAAAATAGTTTTTGTAAAATATTGTTAAAATAGAATTAGGTATTATCAATTAAAGTATTTCTATTATTCTAGCTTATTATCTATATTAATATGAGTTTTTAATTTACTTAGACATCTAATAAACATAGGATAGGTTTGGGTTTTTGATTGGTTTCATATTGTGTCTGATAACGGGTAGCTGATGGTTATGATTAGAGAGCGGATAAAAAAGCTTAAAAAATGTGAAAAAAAGCACTTAAAAAGGCACAAAATTTAGAGAAAAAAGCATTAAAAAAGCATAAAAACAGGAAAAAAGCATAAAAATACGAAAAAAAGCACTAAAGAAAACTATATTTTCTTAATATGTTACACGTTTATCAACATATTTTACATAAAAATTCTGCTTAAAACTAAAATAAACATACTCTCTTTACTCAATATATAATATTATGTAAATATTTAAAAATTAAATTGTAATTTTGTATACATTTCAAAATAACTAAAATCTATTCATGAAAACAGTAGATCATTAAATGTTGTTCTAGGGGTTTAATTGTAAGAATTATTACTTCTGACGCTCAATAAATTTTTGAAAGTGGAAAAGCTTCTCTTTATTTTAAATTATAGCTGGATCCATTTGAAAATTGCCATTCAAAATCAAGTTTAATTTATTCAATATTAAAAATCCTTCATTTTCACCGAATATTTCTTTCGATATTATTTTGATTTCTTGGCCAATGCGTCCAGGTAGTTTCTAAAATGAATATTCTTTTATAAAGATTTGATTGTGTTGCTCACAAAATTTAAACGCGATTTTATGTAGCTAAATTGTTTTGAAGGAAGCTCTTGTTTCATAAGAACTGTTTGACAGTCATTAACTGATTTGCTTGTCGTTTCGGGAAAGTTGTATATAACCTTATTAAATTCTTCAAAATTGTTCGCATAGTACATCGTAGCATATCCCCATTTTGTTAGCACTGGTTTATGGGGCAGTGAGATATCAGGAAATGACTTCTTGGATAATTGCACTCACAGAAGAATATATTTTTCCATATTTAATTAAATCTACAAATGGAAATTTCATTCTTATAGTTTCAGGAATTCGTTTATATCCATGTGCTAAACTTGTACAATGCACAAAATGCATTATTAGTAAAATTTTGTAACTTGGTATTGTCTACAGCAAAAATAAGCTTGTCAGTCCATCATTTATGAATTTTGCTATAATGTTATTATCAGTTTTCTTCAATTCTTTTGTATATATTAAAATACTATTGGTCGGATGTCTTCATGTTAAACTCCTATTATTAAATTAAACAAGCGTCTGTGGTTTCATCATCACATATAGTTATTGTTAATAATATCTTTAATATTTAGTATGATTTCATAGTACGCAAGAGCTACATAATTTTTTTCTCAGGAATGCGCATTTTACAATATTTTCCCAAGAAAGATTTAAATGCGTTATTTTGTAATTTTCTTAGTATTTTGCACAAATGTGAATTTAATTTAAATTGTTCATCGTTTGTTGAAGATGATGCTAAAGATTGTGAAATTGTCTGCTGTTTTTTTTAGTTCAGCTTTGAACTTTTTCAAACGTTCTTGATGTAGTGTTGTTATAACATGTTTTACATACAAGTCTTGACTAGTTAAGATGCAGTTGGAAACTAAAATAAAACTTATTATTTTTAAACATGCCTTACAAAATAATGTATTATTTTCACTTGTTAATTCTGGATAGTCTCTAATTAATTCTTGTATTGTGGTTTTCACCTTTTGCATTATGTGTTAAATATACATGTGAATTATATAATATAATTTATCTGTGATTCCCCACGTTAATACGATTCACGCATATAATAATTTTTGATAAATAAGGAAAGTTTTTGGAATATCAATTCAATAATACGGTTTATGAATGTGAGTTTGAATATGAAAATTAACGAAAACAATAAATATGCACCAGTCGTCCCATCCGTACTTTTGCCGAGAGTAGAAAATTGATACGTTTGTAGAACAACTGATTATTAGCTATCAATTAAATTTGTTACATTTAATACTGTGTGGGCCTAGTTTAACTACGTTTACGTCCGGAATATCATAGGTGTGATTCCTATGAAGCGTTCGTCTGTATTATCTGAATAATGAGACGGTCTATTATATCTACTTATTTATAAACGAATCCATTGTAAATTGGTAATTTGTACTAATATTTATTAATAATAAAATTTTTATAATTACTGTATCATATTATGAAGATTTTAAACAATTATGTTGTCAAAAGACACGAAGAAAATATGTAATACAAATATAATCTATAAATGATGGGATACAGATATTTACGAAATTCTCTATATTAGCACATTAATTTAATATCAGCGTTAAATTTTTATTAAATGTTTAAGAAAATGCTCCAAATAAGCATCAAAATCTAAAAAAAAAGCATGAAAATAAGCATAAAAAGTCAAAATAAGCACAAAAAGTCAAAATAAGCAAAAAAGCAAAAAAAAACTTAGCGCTAAGTAATCACATTCCTCAAGATTCGTATAGATATTAAGAAATTTTTTCGATGCTAATATTATGGATAAGCATAATGCTAGAAATCCGCTCTCTAGTTATGATATTTTTGATTTTATTTATTATTTTTTGTGGATTCTTAATCTGTTACTAAAATAAATCATTTATTATGTATATTATATGGACCAAGTATTATTAATAAGTGTATAACTTAGGCGTGTATTGTTTTATTGTTATGTATGTGTGTATTATTTATTTTATTGTGAAAATCGTGAATTAGAGTCGTGAAACAGTCCTGTCCGCGTGGTCGTATTATTTTGTCGTGTGTTTTTTGTATGTTAATTAGGGTGTTAGTGGAAATAGTATTGTTTTATTGGCATGAGTGTTTAATGTATAGTGTGTATGAATATGAATGATATGTGATTTATAGTATTTAAAAATATTTATAATTTATATGGGTGCTTTAAAGTTTTGAATAGTGGTGTATTAAATCATTGTATTTGGTCGTTTAAGCAATGGATTGAAGTATTGGTGTTGATTAATTTATCAATTTCGTATTGTTCGAGTATGTTTAGTTGATGTCCTTTATTAATTTGATGTAATAGTTTAATGTAGCCAGGGCTTTTGCATGCATGGTTGTGAATATGCAAATATCTGCCAAAATTTGAGTTGGAAGTTTGTGAGAAGTGTTCTTTAATTCTGTTTTTATGGCTCTTCCGGCTTCTCCAATATAAGTAGCCCCGCAGCCATTTTTGTCCATTATATTTATTTTATCTTTGGGGTTGCAGAATATTTGTTTTATAGTATTATTGTGTTTTATAAGCTGGTTTAATGTTGTATTGATATAGTAATTTTTGTATTTTAATATGTGATTGGTCTATGTATGGTAAATTTTCTGTATGTGAATGTATTATTTTGAGTTTGTGTTTTTAAATTATCTAGAGGTGGATGGAGCATTTTTTGTTGTTTTTTACATAGAAGTTTGTCTATTATATTAGTATTATATTGATTATTGACTGCAATTTGTTTGATAATATTTATTTCATTTTGTTTTGAACTTCTGTCATGGAAGTGTTAAGTTTTCTATTAATATATGCGTGGAAAGCTGCTAATTTATGCGTGTGGTGATGGGTTGAGTGAAATGGTATAATAGAATCTGTTTGTCATAGTTTATAATATATGGAAAAAAGTAAGTTTTTTATTAATAAATTTAAAAATACGAAAACATTTCGAGAATCTACAACAATGAGTCTTACTAAGACTACAAAACAAATTAATTTGAAACAACTACTTCTCTAGCTAATACTTCGACAGACATTGAATAATCAAAATTAATTTGCGTGTTACAAATAGTACAACTATCAAAGCAACACTAGTTTGAACGTATTTCTTTCTGTAAAATGAACTAAAAATGATTTAATGTACGTTAAATAATTTGTGAGTGACTATATTATGATAAATTTGGAACAAAAAATTAATTTAAGTTGATGTAATTAAAATAAATTAGTAAAAGCAATTAAATAATTCAATACTCAATTTATAACCATCTGCAGACACGTGTTTCGATCTCTTCAGTACAGCTTTATTATAAAATTGATTTCAAATATAAATAAAAACGTTTACTAAAATAAAAATATAATGGAATATAAATAACTTACTCAGATATGTACGGCAACTGACACAATAATGAAATATAACCGACTGAGGGTCTGAATTTATACCTGAGATGGATTACTGAATTCTACGGAAATAATTACGTTCGGGATTAAAGTAAGCCACTTAGTGTAAGTTTTTATTATTAATAATATAATTAAGTGAATTGTCTTTTTCCCTGTCTATAGTGAATTGAATATTCGGGTGTATTTTATTAATGTCTGAATGGAATTTGTTGATATCGTCATTATTGTCTCCTTTCCAGATGCATATAATGTCATCAACGTATCTTTTCCAGAGTATTATATTATGGGCATTATTAAGATTATGAATAATTAGTTCTATATGATCAATAAAGAAATCTGCGAGGAGTCCACTTATGTTGGAGCCCATGGGTAGTCCATCTTGCATTTTATAAAATTTGTTATCGAATAAGCAAAAATTATGTTCTGTGATATGTTGTATAATTTTAATGATATTGTTCTGGTCTTCTATGTCGCTAATGTTGTTAGGTAATATGGTATTGATGATATTAAGTGTTTCTCAGATAGGGATGTTTGGATACATGTTGGTTATGTCAAAAGATAAGATAGTGTATATTGAGGGTAGTTTGATGACAACAACAATTTATTATTATTCAATTATGTTTTTTATTTAATATCTTGTTCACTGCCACATTGTCGTATTTTCTGTGAGAATTAATAGTTACAATTTACAAGATTATATACTTACATTTTTAAACTATTTATTACAGCAATCCATGAAACTATCATCTAGAAATCTACTTCCTTCATCATATTTTTCATTTATGCAATAATTATTAAATGTCGTCTTGTCATATGTGTGCTATTGAGTTTCTACAACTACTTTAAAAGATTACAATAAACTGTATAATACAAAAAGTGGATAATCATGCAGTAGTTTTTTGTGTTATTTACATTTATCTTGACTAAGACATTTAAAGTGAAAAAATAAATAGAATTAGACTTAGCATTACTAAATTTAAAAAGTTGACGACGGTGTTAAACTCAATAATAATAATCACTTATTACGGAATTCTCCAATTATATGCCCCTTGTGAATGGGAGCAGAATACAACCGCTGCCTACTTAGCATGACGTAAGAGGCAACTATAATGAGTACCGACTCTAGTAGGTGCGGCTGGGCGTCGGGTATTAAACCTCAAGTATCCTCGTCTTTTATGTGACATCTAATTTTGATTAGCAGCCTATCCCACGTTTATGGGGTGTGTGCGTCTTTGTCTAGGCTTACGGTGTTTTTACAAGACTTACCTGTGCGATTGCCGTGCGCAGCGACCCGTGTCGGGGCAGGAGATGATTCTGATGGTTAAGGGACGACATAAACTGCGAGTCCTTTTACCAACAAACTACTTTGGTTTCGAATTCAATCGGCTAGTCCCCAAGTCTAGGGGCTTGCTGGTGGGGCAAGTTGTGCGGGGTCCGAGGGTGCACTTACACCTTTGATTTTGCGGCTTTATTTTCCATGTAGCCCTGGCTGTCTGGGCAGTTTGTGTTCAGCAGTCCCATTTTGGGGCTCCGTGGAGGGTGGCGGGCATGGAAAATGAACATTTTATAATTGTTTTAAATTTCAATGTAAAAAATATTATATATACTTCGTAATATAAAGTAAAATTATTTGTGGCATTGGTCAGGTAGAGAATATTAAGCAGAGCAACACTTTTTCTAAATGCACTTAAAAAGGTTTAAATTTATCTAACACATTGTACAGATGACAAGATCTTGGCTGAACTGAAATCACGGGGTATAATTAAAAATAAGAGATTAATATCTAGGAAGAATGGAAATGAATCGGCTAGTGGATGTTTCATATCAACGCATTCCAATTCCCTAAAAATGTTTAGACCTTTTATTCCGTTTTAACTGCCAGCAATTTGGTAATGTTTCGGACAAATGGGGAAATAATTCTGTATGCGCACAGTGCGGTAATCTTCCGCACGAAGGTGTTCGCCAGACACCATTTAAATGCACCAATTGTGCGGAACCACATTCCCCTCGGTCTAGACAGGATGCTAGTTTCCAAATTCAATACGCCATCCAGAGGATTTGTTTGGAAGGTCACTTGTCATACGTTGAAACAAAGCATAAATATTGCTCAATTTGCCTATCATCGTTATATGAAAATAAACAATTTTCAAAAGCTCTTGCTGTTGTGAAGACATCCACCGTAGAGTACAATGTGATATGAATAAAGTTGTATCTCGGTCAATTTCCCTTCAAGGTGCGGAACCAAAAAGAAAAACCACAGTGACAACTAAACCAATTACCGGAACTACGCCTAAATTGAAGGAAGTCCTGAAATTAGAAAAAGAGGTAGCCTTCTCCATGAAAGCGATAAGTATCAGTCTTTCTGAATACTTGATTAGTACTTGATTAAAACACTAACACTTTCTTCACAATTAATTTTTATTTCGCTACATGCACATTTCGGGTACTATGCACCCATTATCAATAGCTTATAACTAATTTATTTTAAAACAGTGGCGGCGTACTTATACCTAAAGGGATTATTGGGAAAAACGTGAATAAAGAAATTACTGAGAAAGGTTTACATTTTCTGTTGGTCGGTACGTATTGCAGGTATTAAATCTAATATGGGATTATTTAATGGGATTAGATCTAAATTTAGAAGTTTATTCATGTGTTTTTTTATTTCAATAGCCTCCAACATATTTAATTTATACCCTGTGGAATGTTCTAGAATTTTTGTATTATTTATTGAAAATTCATGACCTGTTGTGATGGTGTGATTTGCTACTGCTAATTTTTCGGGGTTTTGATTTTTAATACGGTAAATGTGTTCTTTAAATTTGATTCCCAGGTTTCGTTGTGTTTGTCTTATATAAACTTTTAGGCAAGTGTTGCCTATAATTGAATATATTGCCGATTTTTGTATATCTTCAGTTTTATTGAATGTTTTCCATAGTAATGATTTTAATCTTTGTATAAAGAGCGGGGCGGAGGTTAAATTTTTTATATAATGTATTTAATTTATTTTTTTTTTTAGGTTTTTTAGGGTGTATAAATAAGTTTGCTGTATTTATTTTGTTTGGTTTCTTTGTTGATTTGTAAGCAGGTTATGGACTGAATTTTTAAATAAATTTACGTGTTTATTTATTAATTTCTTAATGTTTTTGTTGTAATTTAAAGTTTCCGCGATTTGCAAAATTAAATTTAGTTCTTTTTTCCTGTTTAACTTCTCTATAAATCATGGACTTGAATGCTGCTAATTTATGTTTCCATGGGCAATGGGAATTTGCGTGAATGTAATTAAATATATGTGTAGTTTTTCTGTAAATATCAAATTCTAAACTGTTGTTGACTCTATATATGATTAAATCAAGGTAGGGGAGTTTGCTATCTTTTTCTAATTCGGTGGTGAAATTAATTGACTCGTATTGATTATATAAGTTTAATGGTAGGCTGTCTAAATTATCATTATTTTTTATAATAGCAAAAACATCACCTACATAACCGTACCAGACCCAGGGAAAATTATTTATAGAATTTTCGGCATTGTTTTCTAAATGGTTCAAGAAAATATTGGCTAGGAAAGGGGATAAGGGGTTACCCATAGCTGTACCAAACGTCTGGTTGTAATACATATTATTAAATTTAAAAAAAATTAGTCCATGATGATTAATTAAAGATTTTGTTTGATGTCTTCGTCTGGAATTGAATTCTTTATTAAAATGTTATGAAGTATTTTGGTAGTTTCTTCAACTGGTATTCTAGGTAACAGAGATTCTACATCAAATGTCACTAATTTTTAAAAAAATTTTAATAGATAATATAGTGGACTAAGTTTTTTTACTAATAAATCATTGTTAATTTTTAAAGAACTGAATTTTTCAACTAGCCATTTAGCGACATTATATATAGGTGAGTTGATATTCGAAATTATAGGTCTTAATTTGTTACCGGGTTTGTAAATTTTGGGTAAGCAATACAATCTTGGTAATTTTGGATTTTTCATTTTTATTTTCCAGCTAGTGTTTTGTCGATTAAAGATGTTGGAGTCTTTAAAAGGTTATTGATATTTTTGACGTATTTAGGTTTTTTTTGCTACTTTTACGCAAGGGCCGGTTTCTAATAATAAATTATCATCTTTAAAATTATCTGACTTATTAACAATAAATATCCCTTTATCAGATTTTATGTAGAAAACGTCTTTTTGTTTTAGTGACTTAAGCGTGGTATATTCCTCTTTGTTAATAAAGATGATATCAAACAAATTATATATCAAATAAAACACTCTTCTTCTACTGGGACAGATGAAATACCAATATAAGTATCAAAGTAGGGCATTGACTACTTATCTGAACCCCTATCCACAATTATTAATCATTATTCTAGCAAAAGGAGTTTTTGAAATTGTTTAAAAGTTTCGAAGATTATACCTTTGTATAAAAAAGACGAAAAAACACTAATTAAAAACTATAGACCAATCGCTTTATTGAATTGTGTCTCGAAAATTACTTACTTTTTTGAGAACAACACTTTATTTAGTTCTTCGCAGCATGGATTCAAAAAATTTAAATCGACAATTACTGCCGTTGAATCTATGTTACATGTCATACATTAACAAATTAATAATATTATTTTTATAGCGAGTCTTATTTACGAGCTTACAATGGCTTTTGATATGGTAGACCATGAAATATTATTAAATAAAATAGAGCATTATGGCGTCGCGTCGTAGGTTCTATTCTAAATATTTTTAAGGATTATTTGAAAGAGCTTCCCCAATTAGTAGAAATTCGCAAAATTTCAGAACATGTAGCTGGCTATTATAAATCAGAAATATTAGTTAAAAACATAGTCATTCCACCGAGATTAATTTTAGGGCCCATTTTGTTCATCATTTACATAAACGACCTTTCCAAATGTATACTCTATCCAATCTATTTATGTATGCCGATGACACAAGTGAGTGCGTATATGGATCATACAAAAATTAATTCTTAAATAATATCGAGCAAGCTAATAATCAAATTATCAGATATATTACTCGCAAATGCATCCAAAACGATTATAATAATTTTTAAAAACATGCAGTTAGATAATATTGGATCAATAGTAATTAAAGGTAAAACCATAAAAGTACAAGTTGCAAGTTCTTGGGAATTTTTCTGGATAATTGTTTCTCGTGGACTGAACATTACACTTATATAAAAAGTAAACTTAACTCTTCTGCGACTTATATAATTAGGAAAAATCGAGATTCATTCAAACCTTCAACCCTTAGAGGCGTATACTTTGTGTATTTTTATTCTATATTAGCTTATAGACTATTGTACTGGGGCAATCCAACAATTAGAAAATAATTGCTTTTACTCCAAGAGACAATAATTCGTGCCATGTTAAAACTCAATATACTTACTGTTATTAATTTGTACATTTTACGGGCAAGTGTTTTTGTCCACTGTAATAAAAATCAATATAATATTGGGTCCAATGTGCATCACCATAACACTAGATAAAGTTCAACATTTGTTCGCAATAACATTCATAAGAATAATCTCTATAAAAATTCACATTAATACCATGCCCCCATAATTTATAATAAGCTCCCTGACGTCATTAAACACTACCAAACTAAAAAACAATTCATAAGTGCAATAAAAATATTTTTACACAGCAATCCTTTTTATAGCTTAGATGAGTTATATTGTAATTAAATTTATTAAATGTTACATGCATTATACTAATATATATATATATATATATATATATATATATATATATATATATATATATATATATATATATATATTAAACTGTTTGTAGCGTTTTGTTTTAGTATTTTAAAAACATACTCTTTATATTATAAGGTTTAACTCATATGTATTTATATATTTGTAAATCGTGACCTGTGTAAACACTAATGTACACTACACTAATAACAATAAAGTTAAACACCATAGAAAATAATCAAGAGGTGTCAGATTTGGGAATCTTGCGAGCCATTCTATCGGGGAAGATCATCTGCTTGCAGTTGTATTTTCTTAATCGCATTTGGATTTAATGAGATTTTAATATTTAAATTTATTATTATTTATTGAATTCTTCTGAGTTATTCCAATTTTTACTAGGTTTCTCTTTATGTAGGTCTCTTTCTGTGATGTTCGTTAGGGATAGTTTGCCAGATTGCTCTTCTTTTTAATATTGTTAATTAAATTTAGATGGAGGGGGTAAAAATTTTATTCATTTGTCTAGTAGATTGACTTCCTTCTGATTAAGATTGCATCCTGACAGGTTTATCAAATGTAATTAATTGTGTTATTTTCACTGGTATTCCATGTTTGGTTAGAGTGATATTTTGCAGGTGTGTAAGGTTCTCTTTTGCTGGCATGGCTTGTGCCTGTTTTTTTTTTTTAAATTTTCTCTATACCGTCCGAAAGAAAATATTATCCATTCGTTTTATTAACTAGTAGAATCGTCTTGGATACATTTCACTTTCTCTGATTCTATTGATGTGTTATTATAATTAATTTTCAGTATAAACCGACAGCAAATTTAATCTAGGTCAATTAATATTCCCTCTTCTATTATATAGGGTATTCAGGAAGTAGGGACGAATATTAAAGTTCTATAGAACATACAATATTTATTGAAACTGTTTTTTTTATATATAAACACATTAAGTAACATCTCCCAATTATGTATGAAAAATTATATCCTCCATATGAGCACAAGCAATGTGTTCATTGAAGTTCTTAATGACGCGTTCACAAGCATCTGGTGGGGTGCCGTTAATAACCCTTTAAATTGCATCTTTCAATTGGTGTATTGTTCTTGGTTTTCACAAGTCCCCACAAAAAAATTACAAGGCCTAATATCGCAAGATCTGGCAGGCCATTCCTGATTGGGAGGCAGAGAGATAATTTTTTGGGGAAACTTTTCAGTCAGCAGAGCAATCGTTTCATGAGATGTGTGACATGTCGCACCATCTTGTTGAAACAAAAAATTGTCATTTTCATCCACAACTGTGAAAAAACAACCAGAAAGCATGTTTCTGTAACTGTCGCCGTTCACAGTGACTTTTTATCACTTGGATACGTTGCTTAGTTGTCATTTGCTTCATAGCGAAAATAAACATCAAACTAGAATGCTCACCACACAAAAGCTACAAGGCTCTTAATGAGAAGTATCGCAGATAACAAACATGAAGCAAGCACGACTGCCAAACGTCATATGACAAAATGGCCTCAAATTCAAATTCGTCCTTACTTTCTACTTTCTGGACACCCTATATACGATTGTACATTTCTTATTTTTGATATTTTGCGAATAACTATATATATAAGGAGAACAAAAATTAAAAATAAAATCATAAAATAAAACAAGTGTAATTCTTCATCTAATATTAATATCTGTTTCCATCAAGAGTGTATTCAATTTATATAATAATTCGGACTAAGTTTACACACTGTTTTTTAAGTTTCGAATTAATGGAGTCACGTAAATTCATACAAAAATATAAAAACACACATTATATAAATCAATATTATAACATAATTGTAATCCATAAATTTGTTGACTGTCTACTATGTATTATATATATATTTTACAATATTTACAAAGAATTTTTACGATGCAATAAAATACCGTATACGATGGCGTAAAACCATTTTATGTGAAATCTTTAATGCTTCTAGGACACATAACAATAAACCTTGCTGTCCAGCGCACAAAGCAATATGTGCGTTAGAGTTGCACTATACAGCAATTTCCTCGATTAGACTTGCGGCAGAATTGTTTATAATCTAACATCCCTGATATCGTATTGTTCTTATATGCATACATAATACTGCTCCTAATTTACTTAGGGGAACATGTACTTTCAAAAATATATTTTTGTAAGTAGATTTCTAACACTCTACTCGATTGTCAGTAATTCACGTGTTTAATAAATCATAGGGATAATTTAAAAGAAATATTAGAATATAAATAAACATAATACAAAGACAAATCTTTTATGGTAATACGAATTTTTTTATTTAGGCATCTGTTAAATGGAATACACAAGCCATTTATTTTCGAATATAACGTATATCTGTTTATCACTTTTTGTATACGTTTCAGACATATACATAATTTATTTTCAGTTGTATATGAATTAAATATTAAAGTCACAAATACATTTGTATCTTTCCATACAAACATAAGAATTTTATATTTTAAATTTTCTTTACCTATAAGATATTTAATAATATTGCAATTTATGCTAACGAGATATAATAATAATAAGAATAATTATAATAATAATTTTAAACTCTTTGTATGTTTCGTCCCTTTGGTTGCCAGGTTTTTACACCTGGTAACGGTTTTATTGAATTGTATTGTCTCTATTCGTTAATTTATTATATATGTTAATTTATTTTGTAAATGTTCGCCTCGCCTAGTTGGCGTTTTACACCAACTGGGCGGGTATTATTATTATTTAATAGCTAAAAATAAAAAGAGAATAGCGGCTAATGGCCCTAGAAGTCGATGCCGCTCAAAATAATAATAATAATAATAATAATAATAATAATAATTTACTTTCCCAACATACTATCCAATTACAGGGAACGTTTGTTATACAGAATATAATATTTAAATATAAATAAAAAAATATATAGTAAAAATAGAATAAGTTCAAAACAATTTTTATTTTACAAAAGTGTTTACTAAATACTAAATAATACCTATTCATACTAACTCAGAAATAGTTTTTAAAAGTGATGCACGGGACTTATGAAAAATGTCAGTTGTATAATGAAGAGCATTATAGGTTTGAAACATCAAATTTAATGGAGAGTAGACATGTGCACGTGTATTTGAAATAATATAAAAAAATAATCTATTATGGCCAGAGGAATGTCGAAGAACATGCAAATTTATTTTAGGAAGAATATTTGGATCATCTATTGTATAATTAATCATTCCGTGTAAATATATTATTCTTGCAATACTTCGCTATGCATGTATGGATTTCATGGTAAATGTATTTAAAAGTTCTTTATTTCATATCGTTACAGGTGGATATTCCTTACAAGTTTTAAAATACATCAATTTTAAGAATTTTCTCTGAATATTGGATTGATGCGGCTGTTATTTGCCTAAACTCCATAATAACATTTAAAGAGATACTGACACAGGGTTTCTGAATGTTTTGATTATTGTACTATAATAATGTTTCACCACACAGTGGTTTCATCAAGTAGATAGAAAATATGATTCAAAACATTACAATTATCACTTATATACTAGGTTGAGTAAACAAGGTTGTTAGGGGGGGGTGTTGTTTATTACAATAATACAGAAAAATTACATTGTATATTACTAACCAAATGCATAGAATAGGCTACAAGTAGATGGACATAAAATATAAACACATATATAAACAGGCGTGCATATACATATTAGTTCTTGATACAAGTTTAGAAAATATTCAGTCGTGGTTAGTTGTTGACATCGATCTGATAATTTAGCAGAACACCTCGTATGCTAAACTTATTGATTTCCATCGACTCTAATAAATTTAGTTGTAAACCTTTGTTTTGATTTTTGATTTGATTTATTTATACGGATACAGCTTTTACGTAAAAATATAGTAGAAAAATAATAATATTCTATAATATGTTTGGCAACATAAACTTAAAATAACAAAGAACATTTAACAGAAACTAATACATAAAAAGAACATGAAAATATGAAACTTGGCTCGATATTCAGTTCTAAATAATGTCGACAGGTTCATTAGTTGAGTCATTAATGCATGTTGTATTAATAGTACAAGAATTAATAAAATAATATTGATAAAATACAAAGTACACAATATAGTATCACAGAAAATATAACTAAAATTGTATATAACGATGTTCACAAGTGTATGGACAAACAAATAATAAGATAATAAAAACAAATAGATAAATAAAATTAAAACAATAAATCACGAATATATGGGTATTATATAGCTATCCTTCCAGCAGTGTGGAAATATACTTGAGTTTAGTGAGCAGGAGATCATCGTATGTATTGTAACAGTATAAAATTTAATAAGTATTTTTAATTGATTTTTGGGTGTTTATTGTATGCAGCCTAACAAACAATCGATTTGTATTTTATTTGCGAATATTTCAATTAGTCGGACTTGCGGTTTCTTTTTTTTGCGGAGGTATTTTCTTCTTATCGCTCCTCTTCGGGTCAGATTTAGTCTCATCCTCATGGCGATTGAACGCAAATTTTCACTTAATAATATACAAAGTGTGTTTTATTGTATTATTATTACGACAAGTACGTCGGATAAATAGTGGAAATTAGTTCATTAAATTGTGGATATATCAACGGTGAACATTAAGGTGTCGATTTCAAACAAAATTGACAACCCCGGTTTGAATAATAAGAAAAGTTAAATAATTTGGCCTACGCTATATTCAAAACGGATCCCGCTGATTACCCACTAGTTCTTAGGCAGAGCACCACAATCACTTTAAAAAAATGGAAAGTACTTACCGAATTCCTCCTGGTATCGACGGCTCCGGGCCAACACACACTTAATTATATTATATATTTCTTTAGTGGATTTTAGCTTGGAATTTAGACTTAATTAACCATATATTTACGCAGACGATACTTGCCTACTTTACACAGGAAATAACCAAACCGAAATACAAACAATGATCGAACTAGATCTTCTGAAACTTCAAAAATGGTTCTTTAACAATTTACTAACAATAAATGAAGAAAAAATTACATACATAATATTTAATACAAGTCGCAACAAATAAAACTTAACATCAAAATAAATGGGAAAACAATAAAACAAGTTAACGATATTGAATACTTAGGTCTTAAAATAAATACCAATTTAAAGTGGGACGAACACATAAATAAAATAAGAAAGAAGAACTCGACTACGATAGGAGCACTGTGGAAAATCCGAAAATACATCCCACAACATAAAAGAAGATCTGTATACCATGCATTATTTACGTCAAATATCAATTACCTATCTACTATTTGGGGAAACACCACATCAAAAAATTTACAAATACTACAACGTCCACAATATAAAATTAAAAGTACTGTATATGATAGACAACAAAACCAGCACAAAAAAACTATATGAGATAACAAAATAACTAGATATAAAAAAACTAATATCATTTAACAGTTTGTTAATGCTTTACAAAATACAACACAATTTAATAAAAACACGAATTATAATCAAGCCAAATAAACAAATACACAACTATAAAACAAGACGAAAATCAGATCTTCAAACAGACAAATTTAAAACCAAAAAATTCACCCAACACTTGACAAAGGACATCATAAACACCTACAACAAACTACCCTCATATATAAAAGCATTAAAATATATTCATTTTAAATTGAAAGTAAAAAATAAACTAATAAACAACGAAATACTCTGAAGGAATAGTCCAAACCAGAAGAAACCACAAGTTTCCTTCAATACAGTTAGCCCGAGGTAGGGTCCAACCCAGAAATCACGAGGCGAGGAAGGAAGGAAGGACCACAAATAGGAAAAATTACAAGGAACAAAACAACTAAACGTTAATAACAAATAATGTATACAGCCGTGTAATTTTGAAGAAAATAAATACATTTAATAATAAAAAAAATAAACATTCAGTTTTTTTTCGAGGAAACAGACTTTACTATAGCTGGATGGCCGTTACTATACCTAATAGTTAGGTCCACTTTACCTTCTTGTTTACGCTTTCCTAACTCCTCGCGTAAATTACTTGATGGTCCCTCTGTAAACGAGTCAAGTCATTATTAAAGCGAACATGACCGGTATCTGTGGCTCTAGTGACTCTCAAAATGTCTAGGGCCTCTTTACTTTCTGAAAATACAAGTTTTATAGGACGTGGTCTATTTCCAGGCTTTCCTAGACGTATGACTTTCGAGGGTGCAAATTTAGTTTCAGGATCGATTAATTTTTGTAATGTGAGAGTGTCGGCTTCAATTTTTTTGTTCAATGATCCTGAAGACTCAGGTACATTAAAGACAATAACATTACGCGATCTGATTTGCCTTTCTTCCACTTCGTGTGCGATATTCGCTTGAGTACTCGTTGAAATAACCGATATATTATTATTATTATGAGTAGAGGCAAAAGCAGTTTCAAGCGAAGTTATTCTATCATTGAGAGCAACAATATCATTTTTTATATAAAAACAAAGGCATAAATTCGTCTCTAAACACTACTCAAACAGCATCGATTAAAGAGGTATTGTCTAAATGCGAATGCACATGGGAAGTGAGAGAAGCGCGCGACAGACCCACTTGGCGAGGTGGCGACAAAGATGCGCGCCCCATGAACGCTGCGGACCCGCGCGCGCAAGACTCGGACGGCGCACAGTGTGCCAAATCCGAGCGCGAGCGCCAGGGGGGGTTTTTAGGTAAAAAAATTAAATTGAAAATTTCGGAAAAAAACATATCCACACGATTGTAGATACATGAAACCCTTTAGATCTTGCATATTTATATTTTTTAACCCGCTATATTATTCGCAATTAACGCTTAAACTTGAAAACAACGATTTTACAGCATTTCGCGCGCAATGTTAAATAATTTATTACATAGGTTGTAGATGTACTATCAATACAATTTTATACACAATTATTTACAACATAATACTGTCCGTTATGGTTAAAAAATTATGTCTCTAACTATTATGGAATAAAAGTTAAAAAATTTTGAATATGAATAATATTTTAAATATAAATTTTAACTTTAGATAGAGTTATATAAAAAATTCAAACTCGATGAGGTTTGGGAGTATCACCAAAAATTAGTTCAATGTTTTCTCTAACTGCCCTCAAAATTTCGTATCTCCACTCCTGCATATTTTTGGACTTTTTGATTTTTACATTCGGCGCTACCTATCAAAATTGAGTCAAGGGAACCCGTATGCAGTATCGCGGAGTCGAGCACACTATTTTCAAGCAGCACGCATAAACATAAAATAAAAACGCACTTAAACGCACTTGTAAATATTGAAAAAAATAGGGCAGTTACAGAAAACCCAGACAAATGTTTCTATGACAGTGTCAATCCTCATAATTTGCGATTTTCTGAAAAAAAAAATATTAATCAGAATATTTATAAAATTTGTCTGATATTGTAGAACGAAATTATTTATTTTGAAATGTCTGATTTACTTACTTATTTAAAATGGAAAATTGTTAGTATCATCATCAGTCAATTCGTAGTCAGTGCCACTTGTGTCCATTTCACAAATAATAAAAATTTTAGCGTCTCTAGGTAGTTATGACACGATATGACACTGAAGAGGAAGAAACTGATAAGGATACTTAATTGTTTATAACATAATACTGTATACTATAAGTAAAAAATCAAGTTTCTAAATAATTTGGAACGAAAGTTCAAATTTTTGAACATGAATAATATTTTAAATATAAATTTTAATTTTAGAAATTGTTATATAAAAAGTGTCAATTGGATGAGGTCTAAAAATATCACCAAAAATTACTTTAATATTTTCTCCTACTATCCTCAAAATTTCGTATCTCCACCGGTGCATATTTTGGTCTTTTTAATTTTTTTATTCGGCGCTACCTATCAAAATTGGGTCGAGCGAGCCCGTGTTTAACTTTAGAAATTGTCATATAAAAAATGTCAATTCGATGAGGTCTAGAAATATCACCAAAAGTTACTTTAATGTTTTCTTAAACTACCCTTAAAAGTTCGTATCTCCACCGATGCATATTTAGGGTCTTTTTAATTTTTTTTTATTCAGCCTATAAAAATAGGGTCGAGCGAAACCGTGTTTAACTTTAGAAATTGTTATATAAAAAATGTCAATTCGATGATGTCTCGAAATATCACCAAAAGTTACTTTAATGTTTTCTTAAACTACCCTTAAAAGTTCGTATCTCCACCGATGCATATTTAGGGTCTTTTTAATTTTTTTTTATTCAGCCTATAAAAATAGGGTCGAGCGAAACCGTGTTTAACTTTAGAAATTGTTATATAAAAAATGTCAATTCGATGAGGTCTAGAAATATCACCAAAAGTTACTTTAATGTTTTCTTAAACTACCCTTAAAAGTTCGTATCTCCACCGCTGCATATTTGGGATCTTTTTAATTTTTTTATTCGGCCTATAAAAATTAGGTCGAGCGAAACCGTGCTTAAATTTAGAAATTGTTATATAAAAAATGTCAATTCGATGAGGTCTAGATATATCACCAAAAATTACTTAAAGGTTTTCTTTAACTACCCTTAAAAGTTCATATCTCCACCTGTGCATATTTAGGCTCTTTTTAATTTTTTTATTCGGCGGTACCTATAAAAATTGGGTCGAGCGAAACCGTGTTTAACTTTAAAAATTGTTATATAAAAAATGTCAATTCGATGAGGTCTAGAAATATCACCAAAAATTACTTTAAGGTTTTCTTACACTACCCCTAAAGTTTCGTATCTCCATAGGTGCATATTTGGGGTCTTTTTAAATTTTTTGATTCGGCGCCACCAAATAAAATTGGGTCGAGCTCACTATTCTCAAACAGCAAGCAATGTGATTTCTACGTTGGCGCCGAACAAAAACAAAATAAAAAGACGCAAAAACGCACTGGTGGAGATACGAAATTTTGAGGGTAATTAAATAAAACATCAAAGCAATTTTTGGTGATATTTCTAGACCTTATCGAATTGACCCAATTTTGATAGGTAGCGCCGAATAAAAAAATAAAAAAGACCCCAAATATGCACCTGTGGAGATACGAAATTTTAAGGGTAGTTAAAGAAAACCTCAACATAATTTTTGGTGATATTTCTAGACCTCATCGAATTGACAATTTTTATATAACAATTTCTAAAATTATACAAGGTTTTGCTTGACCCAATTTTTATAGGTAGCGCCGAATAAACAAATTAAAAAGACCCTAAATATGCACAGGTGGAGATACTAACTTTTAAGGGTAGTTAAAGAAAACCTTTAAGTAATTTTTGGTGATATTTCTAGACCTCATTGAATTGACATTTTTTATATAACAATTTCTAAATTTAAGCACGGTTTCGCTCGACCCAATTTTTATAGGCCGAATAAAAAAATTAAAAACATCCCAAATATGCAGCGGTGGAGATACGAACTTTTAAGGGTAGTTTAAGAAAACATTAAAGTAATTTTTGGTAATATTTCTAGACTTCATCGAATTGACATTTTTATATAACAATTTCTAAACTTAAACACGGTTTCGCTTGACCCAATTTTTATAGGTAGCGCCGAATAAAAAAATTAAAAAGACCAAAATATGCACCGGTGGAGATACGAAATTTTGAGGGTAGTTAGAGAAAACATTAAAGTAATTTTTGGTGATATTTTTAGACCTCATCGAATTGACACTTTTTATGTAACAATTTCTAAAATTAAAATTTATATTTAAAATATTATTCATGTTCAAAAATTTGAACTTTCGTTCCAAATTATTTAGAAACTTGAATTTTTACCTATAATATACAGTATTATATTATAAACAATTAAGTATCCTTATCAGTTTCTTCCTCTTCAGCGTCATATCGTGTATGAGAAGCGATGTAAAATTAATTTTATGAAAAACCGACGCTAAAATTTTTATTATTTGTGAAATGGACACAAATGGCACTGACTACGAATTGACTGATGGTGATACTAACAATTTTCCATTTTAAATAAGTAAGTAAATCAGAGATTACAAAATAAATAATTTCGTTCTACAATATCAGACAAATTTTATAAATATTCCGATTAATATTTTTTTTTTCAGAAAATCGCAAATTATGAGGATTAACACTGTCATAGAAATATTTGTCAGGGTTTTCTGTAACAGCCCTATTTTTTTGAATATTTACAAGTGCGTTTTAAGTGCGTTTTTATTTTATGTTTATGCGTGCTGCTTGAAAATAGTGCGCTCGACTCCGCAATACTGCATACGGGTTCGCTCGACCCAATTTTGATAGGTACCGCCGAATATAAAAATCAAAAAGACCAAAAATATGCAGGAGTGGAAATACGAAATTTTGAGGGCAGTTAGAGAAAACATTGAACTAATTTTTGGTGATACTCCCAAACCACATCGAGTTTGAATTTTTTATATAACTCTATCTAAATTTAATATTTATATTTAAAATATTATTCATATTCAAAATTTTATAACTTATATTCTATAACATTTAGAGACATGATTTTTTAACCATAACGTACAGTATTATGTTGTAAACAATTGTGTATAATATTATATTGATAGTACATCTACAACCTATGTAATAGATTATTTAACATTGCGCATGAAATGCCGTAAAATCGTTGTTTTCTAAATCGATCAAGTTTAAGTGTTAATTGCGAATAATATAGAGGGTCAAAAAATATAAATATGCAAGATCTAAAGGGTTTCATGTATCTACAATCGAGTGGATATGTTTTTTTTCGAAATTTTCAATTTAATTTTTTTTCCTCAAAACCCCCCCTGGTGCTCGCGCTCGGATTTGGCACACTGTGCGCCCGGCGGTGGCGGTGTACATGTTAAGCAAATCCAACGATTTCCGTTGTTCTTAGCTGCCTCTGCTATATAATAGGCCACATCTTCCAACGACAATTCATCGAGACAGTCGACATGAAAACTACGAAGACATTTTGCACATTTAAGTATCTTTGAACGAGGGCCGAGGTTGCTGTTACAACTACCGCATACGCGAGGCATTCTATTGACAGATTTTATTAAATTGACAGGCAAAACAAACAACACGCTTCACGTCTGTGGGTCTTTAAAGACAGCTTTAAAAAAAACACAAACAGGGGATTGTAAGACCACGGATGGGAAAACAGTAGAGAACAGTGGAAAGTGTAGGAAAATATGAAAAAGATCGTCTAATAAAATAGTGAATACGGTCCTGACTATGCCGTGCTCTTTAATGCAAAAAAGGGTGAGCAAAAAAGAGTCTACAAAACAACGAGACTCGATTTCACAGTTATTAATCCAATACTTTTAATGTAAATATAGTAACTTACCGTACAGCTACCGACAAAGTATTTGGATTAAAATAACGGTTATTAACTATGTAACCTCACGTGAAATTTTCACAATTAACTAAACAGTATATTTCACAGTAATAAATAAAATTTAGGAACCGAACAATAAACACACCATACACTCTGAATCGAAAAATAATCTTTTTTTGAAACAAAAATTTATTTAGTGTGGGTGTTGTGTAATACTACCAATTAAGAAAAGGTTTAATATTATTTATATATTCTATTTCTGTACTAGTTTCGACTAATTGTTAGTCATCTTCAGCAGAAACTACAAGATAATAGAAGATATTTTTACATTTTTTACAATTAACAAATGGGAGTAAATTTTAATAACTAATATAAATTATTTTATAACAGTTGAATAAAATAAAATGCGATTTACTTACACGTCCAGTCAGGAACTTAGTAAAATATATAACATAAGTGTAATTTGTAATAGTATGTTAAATTCAGATGTATAGATTGGCGTAACAATGTTGTATGAACTAATGTAGGTTTAAGTATAAAAAGAGACCACGTAGAATTAATGATTTTTAGGTTATGTGTTAACTATGCGAAACTCTTTTTATATTTCATTACAGGAATCGACATTTTTTTAGGTCAAAGTGTGTATATTAAATTGCCTATAATATATTGTCAAGATAGGTTTATGTTTAAATTAAATTTAGCCGGTTGGATTAATCAAATAAATTGTAATGAGGCTGTAGATAGTGGGAACTGTTATAAAATAAATATGCAATTTGTGAGATTGAATATTGGAATTTAATATTATGGTTAGTTGTTGTAGAGATATTTTAAGAATTTATATAAATGTACTATAGGTGAATTGATTTGGTCATTAAGGCATTGTAAGTGTGATTGTGTGTGTATAAGTTTATCTATTTCATAAACATCCTTAAAAATGCTAAAAACCTACGTAACTACAATGAGTGCTCAGGCATTTACATCAATAAGGACTTAACACACAGAGAAAATGAAAAGAAGAAGAAAATTCTTCATGACTGCAGATCCCGGAGACAGAATGGAGAAGAAGTAACAGTAAAATACAATGATGGAATGCCATATATAATTTTAAAAAAAACAAAGAATATCCAACAGCAACTAAAATTATATTATCAAAACGTGCGTGAACTGAATACTAAAACTGAAACTTTTTTTTCAAAATTTTTTTAATAACGCTTTGGAAGTTGATGATTTTCCTTCTAACAGAAATATAAGCAAATGACTCTTTGCGTGATTCTGAACTATTTACATCCTCATACCAAGTATTTAGGACAGATCGCAGGACAGGCCACGATGGTGGTACTTTAATCGCTGTTTCTAATCGTATTTTAGTGGAAGAAATTCATATTAAAGTCAACTCTAATATAGACGTAACCTGTGTACGCGCTAATATATCTAACAAAATAATCTATTTTGTAGTTTTGTACATTCCACGACAATCACCAACTACATATTATGAAAGTATATTTAATGAATTAAAATTTCAGTCTATTTTAGAAAACGCATTTATTATTGCTGGTGATTCTAATGATACTTTCATTCCGAAAAACAAGTCAATAATATACGAGACAGTTAGCAAAAAATGTAGACTTAGTCATTTGTTCGGATAATATAAACTGTTCATTTGATCGTTGCGATTCTCCCCTTGTTAAAGAAGATTTATATCATCCTATGCTTACTATTAATTACTCGTATATCTTGCATTCAAAGAAAATATTTCGGTCTAACATTCCACAATACAATTTCAAAAAGAAATTATGCTTTACTATATAAGTTGGTGTATGATACTAATTGGTCCTCAGTCCTCAAAATGATGTACGCTTACTATTAATTACTCGTATATCTTTCATTCAAAGAAAATATTTCGGTCTGACATTCCAAAATATAATTAAAAAAAAAAAATTATGCTTTATTATATAAGTTGGTGTATGATACTAATTGGTCCTCAGTAGTTGAACAAAATGATGTAAATGTCGCTTGTTCTGAGTTGTATAAAATTTTACAATACATTAGCTTGAGTGTGCCGCTAGTTAATACCAAACATAGTAAATTTCCTAAGTGGTTTTCTAAAATGACTATATGCAACATTAAACTTAAAAGGCATTGGTATAATTTATGTAAAAAGTTTAATTTAACATTTAATAAAAGACAATTGTCAAAATATCGCTCCATTGTCAAAAAGAATATTAACTCGGATTTTAACATGTATATAGATGAATCTGAATCTAACATTAAACATGATCCCAAAAAGTTTTGGTCGTTCATAAATGAGCGTAAGTCAACCACCAGAATTCCTGGTAGAATGAAACCAACTAACTAATGCATTTGCATCACAATTTTCTTGCGTATATAATGATAAGAGTTTCTCCCCTAATAACAATCTTGATTCAATATCTATTGAATCTAATGTATTATCTGTTAAATGTTTTAGCTTAGAAGACTACTTAAAAGCGATAATGCAATTAAAATCTAATCTAAAAATGGGGCCACATAATATTCCAGCACACGTTATACGTGATTGTAAGGATATATTAGGAGTACCTCTTCTACATATTTATAATTTAATATTAAAATCAAATAAATTTCCCGATATTTGAGAATTATCCAAAATTTTTCTAGGACATAAGAGTAAAGCAATTGACACAATTGTTAATTATAGACATATATCTATAATTTCGAACTTTGCCAAAGTTTTTGAAATAATGATGTATAATACTATATATAACCATTGTAGCCAATACATAACACACAAACATCATGGATTTGTTAAATATAAATCAACAACTACAAATTTGTGCCACTTCACGGATTATATATCGAGTGCTCTAGATAATCGTAAGCAAGTTGATGTAATTTTTACAGATTTTTCTAAAGTCGATCATGCACTACTTATTAACAAATTATATTCTTTTGGTTTTGACAATGATCTAATTAGTCTTTTTAACAGTTATTTACAAAACAGAATCGGCTATGGTGAATACCGATCTTTTAAATCACGCACTTTTATTTGCCCTAGTGGTGTTCCACAGGGATCAAATCTTGGACCCCTACTATTTCTGCTTTTTGTTAATGATATTACTAAATGCTATAAGTCTGATTGTCTACTCTATGCAGATGACCTAAAACTATTTAGGATAGTTAAAAACTCTGAAGACTGCATGATTCTTCAGGAAGATTTAGAAAAATTATACGAGTGTTAGCAACAGATTAGAATTAAATATATGTAAATGCAAATCAATGATATTTAGTAGAAAATTAAACTCAGTTAAATTTTCTTATGAACTTAATTTGTTAATGGTAATTAATATTGAGAGTAATAAGTCTCTATGAGCGTTTCTGCACTAGAAATTATTACTCTCAATATTAATTACCATTATTAAGACTGCACTAGATATTTCAATATTTAATTTGCATATTAATTTGTTAAATTTAGAGTCTGTGGTAATGTTTCGTGACCGTGGTATCTATTTTGACAATAAATTAAACTTCAATAGCCATATTTCATATCTTGCTAAATCAAGTTATAGTATGTTGGGATTTCTGCTACGTAATAGTAGGTCATTTAAGAGCCTGCAACCTCTTAGTCGCTTCTAGTATGCTTTTATACGTAGCAAACTAGAATATTGTTCAATAGTATGGAACCCAAAGTCTAATATTCACATTCAAGAAATTGGAAAAATTCAATGGAAATTCTTGAAGTCACTATCCATCCACGGAACTGGAGAAAGAATTTGGTATTAGATTTCTCTATTAACAGAACAATAAGTAGATATACACACACATTTTATAATATCCGTTCAAATACGACACATCATTTACATTCCCCAATCATCTCAATGTGCAAGTCAGCAAATATTATATCGAATGAGATTGATATATTTCATGTAAACATATCAATACTTCAGAAATTTTTATATAGACGTTTTACGTAATATATTAGAATATAATTAAATTTTGTAACAATTATTTCGTTATTTATTATTTTATGTTATCATGCTATTAGTTTCTTTGTAAACTGTTGGATAATAAATGCTTATCATTATTATTATTATTATTATTATTATTATTATTATTATTATTATAATGTTCTAATAGAGCTAATTGGGTGCCTTTATTTAAGCGATGTAGCAATTTAACGTGTTTGTCTTCTTTGCATGAGTGGCCGTGAGAAAAGAGGTGTCTACCAAAGATGGAGTTGGTGTTTTACGTTAAATGTTCTTTAAATCTGACCTTGAGAGCTCTTCCTGTCTTCCCTATATAAGTGGCTCCGCACTGGTCGCAAGTGAGAGAATAAATGCCATTCAGGTCTATAGTATTGATTTTGTCTTTATGTTTAACGAATAAATTTTTAATTATATTTTAACATTTGAATACTGCCGTCATATCGAATCGTTTAAAAATGTTACTGAGTTTATTAGCTATCATATTGAATTGTGTAAAAGTTCTGTAATTTGTATTAGTTTGACGGGTAGGATTTTGGATGAGTGTGAGAGGCATAGAATTTATGTTTTTATTTTTGATTCTGCATAATTAATTAATATTAACCTTCTTCAAAACAAACTAATGTTTTGTCAACAAATGCTTGGATAGTTAAATTTGTCGACCGATTTTCGTGAAATTCGAAATGTTGCTTGTTGAAAAGCTTTTCATGTTCAAAGAAATCAGTAATTGTTTTTTTTTTCATTACTTTTTCAATAATTTTGGCGATTACTGGAATTAGCGATATTGGTTTGTAATTGTTAAAACTACCTTTTTTAAATATCGGAATTACTTTAGATAGTTTTAATTTGCCAGTTATTAATATATCATTGATTCATTTTGTCAAGAGTTATATAATTAAATTCTTAAAGAATTTTTTTAATATCAGTTGATAAACCATAAATATTTAAGCATTTACTGTCCTTGAGACTATCAATAGCATCCATAACGTATACCTCTGACACTATCCTAAACGAAAATTGTTTTGTTACATTAACTGAGATATTAACTACATCACCACTAATGCTAGGTTTTTTAGCTAACTTGTCAGCGATACTAAAAATATAAGAATTAAAATCATCACAGAAAATATCAGTTATTATCCCAGACATTTCTATTACGGGCAATATTAACCCTTTGCGGTCATATTTACTTTTCAAAAATAAAACAAATGTAAACTACATATTTATAATTTATTTATAATAAAATATAATTTTTCAAATCTAATTTTACAATTGCACAAAAAATTTTAGTCTAAATCATCAAAACAATCCAAAAAAAATTAGCAGTAAACAATAACAAATACGTAATTAGTAAAAAGTCTATACCACCTCACAGGGATCAAAGACTTATCGTATGTCTCTCTTCGTGTTTACGTGATGATTATTCGTAGAAGTTTACCTTGAACCCAAATATACTATAGATAATATATAGTTTTCTAGTGAAACATAGGGAAAGTACTATGATGGCCACATCACCATTTTCTATAGATGTTCGGTTTCAAAATAAACTACGCATAATCATCACCTGAAAACCGACCCGAAAAGAGGCATAAATAAATTATAAATATGTAGTTTATATTTGTTTCATTTTTGAAAAATAAATAGAAAGGGTTAAATATACTCGCAATATTTTGGCGATGCTGACCTGACATAGGACCGGAACCTACAAATTTCAATGTCGGGGCGGCCCCGACACAGGACCGCAAAGGGTTAATGACATTATTAAGAGCTGTACTTTTGTTAGTGTATAATTATCGTTTTCTAGTCTTTTATATAACTGAACGTCATATTTATATTTGTTTTTGAAATCAGTACTTATGATTCTATTTCCATGTATCGGATATTGTTTGATTTTTCGATGTGAACCATCGTAACGTCAAATGTGGTGCACATTTTTAAACAGGAACTTAATACTGTTATGCGATGCACTTTTATGTACTTGTGGGTAATTTTTAAGTGTACAACACGATTTTTGCCAGGATGAAATATTTACTGGTTATTGTCTGTTATAGTGTACTAATCATGAAAACTTATTTAAAATTTGCTCATCACCTAATGTTTTAAAATAATTACATATTAGATAGCGTTCATCTGATTTTTAGGTACATTGTCTAAAAAATAATAATATTATTATTTTATATAATAATTTTATTATAAAAAAGTAATTTAATTTTAGAACCAATCGCTCTTTATAGATCCGGTTATAAACCATAATATTTAGAAGACGCTGCTTTCGTACTTCGTATCTTCTTCACTATATTAGCGTCCTGCAGAATCTTCGAAACATAGTCTATCTTTTATTTCATTTATTTCCGCAAAAACATATTTCACTGTAGTAGGAACTCAGTCTTGAAGAGTGCAGCAAGTTTTCAAAACGCTTTTTATAGTGTCACTAATTGACGAAAATGAAAGTTTGTCGAGTTTTTACTGATGAATCACTGGGCAAACAAGAAAAGCAAACCCAGTACTCACTTTTGGGTTTTTTTGCGTCATTTATATAATAATCAATTATATCTAAAGTGCAGTTAAGGCAATCAGTATGACACCACTTGTTGAACTTAGCATTTAAGCGATTTAGACCGAGAACTAATAGTTCATTTATAAGTATTGTATGTAATAACCATATTTATGAATATGTATTTGCGGGTTATGTGAAGTTAAGTTATGTGAATTTAAAAATCTTAAAATCCACAACAGCTTTTCAGTTAAAAACTCCTTTGACTTTACAAAAATGTTGGATGACGTTGAATTAGCACCGGATGAACAACTACTGTCATTCGATGTTGAGTCACTGTTTCCCAGCATACCAATATATGACACATTAAATGTTCTTGAACACATTTTAATGGAAAATAACATCCCCATAGATAAAGTCAATACATACATTAAATTAACAAAAACGGTAATAGACTTAAACACTTTTGAATTTAAAGGTAATTTCTATAAACAGACCTTTGGCACTGCCATGGGTAACCCTCTTTCACCCTTTCTTTCCGAAATTTTTCTAAATCAATCGAAAATAGAGCTAAAAACAGAATTGAACAATTTTCCAAAAACTTGGATCAGGTACGTGGATGACATTTTTACCATCATTAAAAAATTTTTATCTCAACTGAACTGAACAGTTTTTATCCCAGCATTAAATTTACGTATAAGGTTGAATCCAATAAACAACTTGCCTTTTTAGATTTTCTTTAGTTATTAAAAAAGACAGAAAATTGGTATTCAACATTCACAGAAAACCAACTCATACATACAACTATCTTCACTCAACCTCATTTTCTCCACCTAAACATAAACTCTCTGCCTTTAACAGTATGATATACAGAGCCATCAACCTTCCTATTACCAAACAAAACCGAGAACTTGAATTCAACCTTATACGTAAAATAGCTGACTCATTAAAATACAACCAACGAACAATACAAAAACTTAACAACAAACACATGAAAAAACATTACATTAGAACCGATATCAAATTCAATAAATCAACACACATATGTTAAAATGATCCACGCACCTGCCGCCAACCATCACATAAATCTAATTCTTAAAAAATTCAGGTTCATTCCGGCATATTATTCTAATACAAAACTTAATAAATTCTTAGGTAATACGTTTAGCAAACAAGACCCTCTCTTTAACTCTGGCATTTACTCTTGAAATTGTTCAAATTGCGAAAAAATATACATCGGACCAACTCAAAGAAATGTTAATGTTAGGTTTAAAGAACGTTGTTATCATATTAGAAATATGAATCCTGATAAATCAGCGTTTGCGCATCATATTTTCCAAACAGGGTATAATTATAAAATTAAAAATGTAAAATTATTAAAACAGTCTAATTCTTTTAACTTAAACGCATTAGAAGCAATAGAAATGAAAAAAACACATGTATATACTCCTTAATTTCGATCTGAGCCCTCTAAATAATCCACTGTTAGATTTAATTTCGATTTCAGGTAAAACTAATTCTAGAAATTGTAATTAACGCTTCTTTTGTAGTTTCCAGTATTATCTCCAGCCGCATTTAAGCACTCAGGTACTAATCACGTTTTTTGCTTTTCGGTTTTTCCGTTAATCCTCACTGTATATATATTTGTTACCAAAAATTTTGTAAACAACAGTTAACTATTGATAATGGACACATAGTGTTCGAAATGTACATTTAGTGATTAAATAAAATAATAAATTTAAAAATACGAAAACATTTCGTGAATCTACAACAGTGCGTATTACTAAGACTACAAAACAAATTAATTTGAAACAACTACTTCTCTGGCTAGTACCTCGACAGACGTTGAATAAAACAAAGTTAATTTGCGTGTTACGAATAGTACAACTATCAAAGCAACACTAATTTGAATGAAATTATTTCTGTTGAATAAACTAATAAATGATAAAATGTATTTTAGATTGTTTAAATATGACTATAACATGAAAAATTATGCACAAACATGAATTTAAACTGATTTCATTAAATTAAATTAGCAAAAGTAATTAAAAAATCTAGCATTCAAGTTTATAATCATCTGCAGACACGTGTTTCGAACTTTCGCTCTCTTATTTAATCTTCTACAACGAACTAAAGGATTTTAATACATTTTATTAAATAAAATAGTGAAGGAAGAAATATAACTGTGTTTATTAAATTAAACCATATTTATGTTTCAAATTAAAATTTAATAATTGTAATGAAACAAATTATTAAATTATAGCATATAAATAACGACGGACACACTATTCACATCATAGGGTTGTGGATAACATGTGGCGATAATAAACAATGTAGTTTCCAATCCTGTAATAAACGCAACTACCGGTGTGCCTCAAAGGTCTTATCTTGGGCCATTGCTATTTCGCATCTTTATTAATGACATTGGTAAAGACATTCAATCAAATTTCTTACTCTATGCAGATGATATGAAGCTGTATAGTAAAATTACAACCAGTGAAGAATTTCGCATCCAATAATGAACTGCATTTAAACATAACTAAATGCAAATTCATGCGGTTTTCTAAAGGACAAGGGCTATTTGTACCGGTTTTAGAAATGATATATATATATATATATATATATATATATATATATATATATATATATATATATATATATATATATATTTAATGATTTAGGTTATTTTTAGTGCAAACTTCAATTTAATGAACACAAATTTAATTACAGCAACAGCTGTACAAACAATAGATTTGTTTAAGGCGTATTAGTATAAATTTTAAATCTATCCGTACTTTGTTTACATTATACCCCACATAATTTTGCATAATTTGGTCATCATACTACCAGTGTCATATTGATAGATTGGAATGTGTATTACGTAAAATGATAAAACTCATCTGCTGCTAGTCAAACCTTTTGATTGATAATAAAAATTATGATATACTTCTTACTTATGTAGATTTGCTGCGCCTTGAAAAGCCAATAATTTATTTCTCGTTATGTTTTGCAAACCGCGTACTGAATGGACTGATATTTTGCCCATGTATATTGTCATCTATTGGTGTCAACGTTCCAATTCGTTCATCTATGCAGCAAAAACTTCCAGCCCAAAATACACCGATAAGAAATGTTAATTCAGTTAACGAGTTAATAGATTTTATTGGTGTCTCAATAAATAAATTTTAAAGAATTTATATAATAAGTATTCAATCCCTTTTATTTCATATACTTAATGTTTTTGGTTTATGTATAGTTTATTTTTATTTCATTGTATATATATTTTTTATATGTGTATTATATATGTATTATTCAATTGCTTATTTACTTATTTATTTAATTTTCTTTAGATGTCCACTTAAAGTAATGTGCTAACAATTTGTATAAATATATAAACACTTAACAATTTAGAGCAAAGGACATGCGGGCGGAGTTCACGTAGTGTTCTTGTATAATAATATCGCACTTATTAATAAATTTGTTCAAATTAGGTCTATTTAATATTATGTAATATTATTTAGATGAATGCTAATTGAATATTTTCACAATATTCTAGAAAAGAATATAAACATTCAGTAATCAAAGTATCCTTCTGAAAATGACAAGCTATTATCGAAACATATGTCAGGAAACTAATAAAGTAATTTAAAACCAAACAAGTCTCTTATTTACAGATCGAGCTATGTGATGTACATGTTTCATGTATTAATTTTATATAAAAAATTGCCAGAAACCCCCAAATCTGAAATTTGTATATAAAGCTCACCCCATGTAGTCATTAAGTTACTTATTGATTGAAAATGGAATGAACATGTAGAAGTGGAAGTAAAATACAAATATTATGTTTGGTATATTAATTTATACCGACTTTATTAGATTAATATGTATTTAAGATATCTTTCTAGTTTATTAGTTTAATGTTATTATTAAGAGACTGTTTTTATTACAGAAATATCATCAACTACGAATTAAAATCCTCGGTGATTGCTACTACTGCATAAGTGGGGCTCCTCAAGAGAGACCCGATCATGCTGTACTTTGTGTGCACATGGGATTATCCATGGTGAAAGCAATTAAGTAAGTACTTAATTAAGTAAGTAGTATAGTTCATCGCTTATCATTCTGTTAATAAAAATACTAGAATATTTATTTTATTTACACTTCGCAAATAATAATAAATAACTGAATTTAGTATTGTGTTCTATTGTTTTCTATATAAAAGTAATGGCATTTTTATTACCAATTACAATCGCTGTAACTGCAGACGTCGAATTACCTGACATTACGGGATAAAGTTGCTTGCGCTGATTAATATATACTAGAGAATCTTACTCATGTTAACGAAGCTGTTCAGGAATTTAATTATGTCCTCTATAATGTATTTCAAGCTACTCTGCCGAGATGAATTCCAAAAAGTCGGCAATAAATATTAAAATAGTAGAGATAAAAATGTACTAGTTATAATTTGTATTTTTATCGACCACTAAATTCAGCTTAAAATTTCCAATAGGAATTATTAAGATAATAAATCGCATTTACTTAATTCTTAACACAATTATAAAAGTAGTAGCAATGCCAATTCCGCGATTAGACAATCAATTTGAGTTTTTATTGTTTACATAGAATTATTAACAAAACATGACATTATATATTATATATTGTTACCATTCTGGTCCCGACGAAACAGAAAAATCCATACATATTTTCTATAGATCTACATACATATAATTGTATTTGTGAGTCTGTTCGGCTTGGTAATTTTGATAACTATACGAAATTTTTTATTATATCTGACTGATATAAGTTTAATGTTTATTGTTGTCTTATTAAAATTCTTTCACCGAGGTTTGTAATCCGTTAATCATCATAACCCACACAATGGTGTGAAGTCTGTGCCCCAGTCTTGGACCCTATACCAGTTTTTTTCATCTGCTATTGTAGTTAAATTATTTTAGTCATTATATATATTGTCTTTCTCAATACCTGCACAATATAATTGATGCTTGTTCGTGTTGTAACTCTCATACTGTAGCGCATATCGTTGTTAATTGCAGCATGAAATAAATTCTCACTTAACCCGTGGTGAAACATTTTTGTGTTAATTAGAAGATTAATAATTAAAAGCACTTGGTTTTGTTTCACTTTTGTAAGTATTTCAATGATTCTTTTAATTGTTCGTTAATTGTTCCATATGTAAAAAAGAAATAAAATATCTCGTGTGGAAATTACTAACTCTAAACCGAGAAAGATTTACACTAAATGCGGTGTTTCGTGGACCTGCAATCATTGTAAAACTCTCGGAGACAACTAAAAGCAGCAATTGCAGCTTTACAGGAGGAAATAAAATTATTGAAATCCAATTCGTTTCCAATTATGCTGTAATTACTGAAGATAACATATCTGAAATAACTGAACGCAATAAACGGAAAAACAATCTAATTGTTTTTAAGGAAACAGTTTGCGACTTTAAACAACAATAGTCTGAACTTGATAAAAATAAATATCTGATTTATTGCCAGTGTTAAATGTTCCTATGTCTAATTCTATTCTTATTCACCTTAGGAATTACGATCAAACACGATCATATAGTGGTCGCCCAATAAAATAATAATTGTCACAAACTCAAACAAAACGATAAATTTAAACAGATTCATTCATCGTTTGACCTTACTCCATCCCAAGCTGAACTTTATAGAATCGTCAAGACTGAATCAAATCGAAGAATTATTACAGGTCAGCGCTATCTTAAGATTAAATATATTTGTGAAATGCCTACGATAACAAAAACCTCAGAAAACTAATAGAGCTAACTAATTCGACACTGTGATTATATTTTCAAAATACTCGTGATCTTCGCACCAAAACTTGCGATCTATTTACATCATGTTTGAATACTGATTTGGATACAATAGCACTTATTGAAACTTGGTGTAACGATTCCATTTTAAATAATGAACTTCCAGTTTCAAAATACAATACAAAAACAATTTAATGTGACTGGTGACTGGTCTTTGGGTGAAAGGGTTCTGGCTGCTGTCTCAGACAATTCTGAAGCT
This sequence comes from Ontholestes murinus, assembly GCA_963969525.1. NCBI lineage: Eukaryota > Metazoa > Arthropoda > Insecta > Coleoptera > Staphylinidae > Ontholestes > Ontholestes murinus. The sequence goes on along the minus strand of OZ018397.1, from coordinate 19,433,480 downwards.
ATTGATATTGTTGTATGAAAATGTATATTTAACTTATTTCAATTAATATGCCACCACCAATACCCAAGTTAGATTCACTATTAAGTTCTATCGACACATTAGACCTAAATCGGTGCAATTTTGTTACTAATGATAATGATAGGTTTTTTTCCTCGCGAGGTGATGTCGCTTAGCGTCCCTGCACTGCGGTCTTTGTGGTCCTTTTGTGCGCCTCTGGCTGTTTTACTCCTTTTGAACTCCTGTATCTTCTAAGAAGTCCAGGAGTTTCTGCCAGGGGATATTCCTTCGCTGTTCCACAGGAAGCATGGGCTTCCCGAGTTTCGCCTTGCGTTCTTGCTTGTATGTTTCGCAAGTGCACAGTATGTGTTGGGGAGTTTCCTTTTCTTTCAGACAAACACGGCATAGGAGGCTTTTCTTAATTTCTATCCTATGTTTGTGCTTGTTCAGGTCACAGTGCCTAGTGACTAGTCCTGTGATTTTCCTTAGTTTCAATCTGCTTAGTCTAGACAGCTTCAGCATGCTGTCAGGTACCGGACCATCTAGGAAGAGTTTCGTATGCCTCATACCACTTTGGTTTAGCCATGCCTTTTTATGCTTCTCTGCTAACTTGCGCCGGATTATTTCCTTTCCAGTTTAATGGAGTGTACCAAAAGCGGGTTCAGGTACTATGAATTCACCTGCTGCCCCTTGTTTAGCCAGCAAGTCGGCCCCCATGTGTCCAATAATTTTTTGGTCCTTGGGTACCCATACTAGCTATGTTTTTCTTGTTGTCGCCAGTGCGTCCAGTTTGATTATGAAAGTTATGACCAGCCTTGACTGCAGTATCGGCAAGGCTAGTGCTCTTATGGCTGCCTGGTTATCTGTCATAATGGACTCCATTACTTGGTATACTCAGTCAATGGCGGCTATTTCGGCCTGGAAGGCATGCTTCCCCAGAGCAATCGCGAATTGTTTGCTCCGGTTGCAGCCTCCATAGGTACCATCCCCGGTTCCTTTAGTATTTTTGGACCCGTCTGTGTATCAGATGGTTCCTTTACTCGTTCTCGGGTTTGTTCCTGTTGTCCATTCACTCCGCTCTGGTATGATCGTTTTAAATCTGCGGGATGGTTGTACGATTTTAGTGAAATCGGACCTAATTTTTAGTGTCTCTTCTTCTTCGTCCTCTCATGGTGTTTTTGCTGATGCTCTCTAGGTGGAAGTTGAAGTTCAATCTGGTATCAAGTATGATCCCTAAATATTTTACCTAATTTTTGATCGGAACTTCCACTTCATACATACGTAGTGATTTAAAGTCATTGGTTTTTCGTCTTCTAGTAAAGGGGACGATCACGGTTTTGATCGGGTTTGCAGTTAACCCTTCATTCCTGCACCATATTTCTACGGTATTTAGTGCCCTCTACATCAAGTTTGATACAGTGGTCTCAAACCTCCTGCTAACTAGAATGGTCAGATCACCTGCATAGCCTAGTGTAT
>OZ018397.1:19302684-19431807 GCA_963969525.1 Ontholestes murinus | reverse complement strand
TATTGAATAACAGTCATTGCTTTGAAGAAATAGTAGCTGAAATGGAAGAAAGGCACAAAAGAGTGAACAATGTTTTATTATTTAATGTACCTGAGTCTACGGCAAGTACAGCCGAATCTAGAATAAATGATGATAATATTAGTGTTGAAAAAATTCTACAACCACGTGGTTTAAGTCACAAACCTATAAAATTGCTATGACTGGGAAAAATTAATTCTAATGGTAAGCCCCGACCGAAGAAAAAACATTTTCGTGCAGACAGGACAAAAAAAAACAACGTGACTATTTCAAAACAATTCAAAATGAACTCGTAGATAGAGTAGCTAAGGGTACGGACAGAGGAGAAAACTCCCTTTCTGGCCCCAATCGGCATTTTATAAAGATCGGGCGGGCGCTGTGTTAGTATCAACAAACCATTAAACATGACAGGCCCTAATATTTATGACAGAGAGTGAGCCGAGAGTGAATGGTGTTATATTACCGCTTCTTGAAGTAGATACGGTCTGCCGTATACCCAAAAATTGGTATATTATTTCAAAGGAAATGTTACATTGATTTTATCAAAAAATAATCATATAATATTTATATTATACTAATTTTTCAGGTATTTGCTTAAAATTAATTTCGGATATTGATTTTACGCAAAGTTATTACAATATTATTACCAGCTGAATGCAGGGCGGAAATAAATCAGCTTATTTAAATTAAATAACAAATATTTATTATTTGGTTATTAAACGATTTTCAGTTTTGAAATGTTCTGAAATTTTTTTATATGATTGATGGTAAAAGCTATTACTTTTTTATGCGTCTTGGAATTATGAACGTTAAAAGAAAATTTACAGTTATCTGAAAACGAATCGTGTGTGTCAGTACTAATTAACCGGGTGTTCCTCAGTGATAAAACACAATATGTAAAGATTGATAACCATATATCGAATGTAATTATTGTTTCTTCTGGTGTACAGCAGGATTCCCACAGTGGGCCCTTATAATTTTTATTATTTATTAATGTTTCATCTCATTTAGTTTCATGTAATTTTCTTATTTACGCTTCAATATTTAAAAATTACATTTTCGCGCAAAAGGAATTGTATTGTTTTCGACTATCGTATAAATAATTTAATAAATAGTAAAAATAAATGTTTAAGTCTGTGTATGTACCGCGCGCGCATATTACTATATTGCTATTTTTGTAATCTTTTAACACTCTATCTGTACATTTGCATAGATTAGGTCATTTAATTAGAATGCGTTTTAATTCTCTATTCTACAAATTAGATTTGATTAGATAGTATACTTATTATGTTTCGTATATGTATTTATCACGTTCTTGAATCTAGTTATAATTTAGCATTTTCCATTATAGTACTACTTATTATTTTGTGCATTATGTAAAAAGTTGATCACGTTAATAAATATTACTACTATTATAATAATAAATTATTAATATTAATATCTTGCTTTAAAATAATTAAAAATGTACTATGAATAGGTGATTTTTTGTTCTTTTATCAAGGCTAATTCAATTTGTTTGTCGGGAAATAGTTACTTCGGTTTTCTCTTATGTAAAGTACGAAAGCATCTTTCAAAATTTTGAATAGTCTAATAATTGTAATTTAACTAGATACAGTTTTCTAATTTTGTACAAAATAAATAAGAAATAGTAAAATGACTTACTCTGCTTATCAACTGTACCTTTAAGTTAACTCGTTTTAACAAGAATAGTGAGTATGTGCCTTTGAACTCTGTAATTTTAGAACGCTTGTACTTTTCAAAGCACTGAACTTTTTCTTTTGTGGTGTAAGCTTGTAAAACTCAAATGGTATATAATAAAAACCCTTACTCGGTAAAGAATTTATGTTACCTTTATAACAGATGTGTACGGCAAAAAAATATATGTTCATCAATTTGTTCCACTCGAAAATTCAAAAATATACCATTTTACATTTCATTATAGTTGCACCCTTTAGTATTATATTTTATATACAATTGGAGTAATTTAAAATTATCAGTTTATTTTACGAAAATACAAATTAAATAATGTAACACATAAACATCTATAAAATAGCTATCGACTATAGGTCATTTCATCCTTTCAAAATATCTTTATTAACTTTTAGAACTATTTAAAAATAATCAATAATTTTTATTCTTTATCTTCATAATAACTCCAATGTTATTTAATTTAATTTTATATTTAGCTATTTTTAAGGATTTGATATTTCTGTAAATCATTATTATGACGTGTTCGATTCAAGTTATGTTATGTTATAAAACGTACAATTGTTTTTAGCAGTAAAATTGTATAAATTTGTTAAGAATACGGTTTTATTTGTATCTATTAATTTAATATAAATAAAACGGCTTTAAAGTATTAATTATACATTCTTCGTTATTGTTGATGATTTTATTTTATAATGCAAAGAACATGATATCATACATATACTATTATTACATTTTTTAATGAAAAAAGAAATAATCAAATTCTATCCATATAATAGTAAATGCGATTTTAAATTTACTAGCATATACAAATAACAATTGCATTGTATATAATACTGGGCACTTAAACGGTCCCTTTTCTAGTCGCGGCACTAGTGTAGGAGTGTTTATAATATCGAGTAGGCCCGATACCAGATGTGTACGGCAAAAAAAAGCCGAGGCCACAAATCCATCCTGGCCAAACAAAATTTATGACTTGTTTACACTTGTTCACGCCATTAAAAACATGTAACGAAACCTGCGGCGGAATCTTTTGGGGCCAAGAATGAGTAGTGCGAGCGTTTGGCGGGACGATGCGTGCGGCTTCGTGCTAACTCTCCGTGGCACTCAGGAGGACCCAGGACGCCACCATGCGTTAGCACGTGTTTAACATGAACCCCGCACGCATCCGCCCCGCCTGACGCTCGCACTCTGTCCGTACCCTAAGGGTGAGTCACAGCTTGTTATTCGATATAGTAATCGGGTACCTTAATAACTTCCCTCAATCAAGTCTCTAATAACAAGTCAAAAAACTAACTACGTATTATCAAAATTGTGGGGGGTTGAGAACGAAACTACGGGAATTAATGTTGTCAGTTAATTGCAATGACTATGACATCATAATTTTAACTGAAACATGGCTTTTCGAGGGCATATCTAATAGTGAATTATAATTTAATAATTATAATTTATATAGGGTTGAGCGCAGCATCTATGGTGAAGTCATGGGCGGTGGTATTTTAATTGCTGTCAAAAAGTGTTTCAAATCTGCGTTAATATTAGGTAGTAATTCTGTTGAACATTTGTTTGTCTCACTATCAATTAATAAAATGAATTATGTTATTGGAGGCGTTTATATATCACCTAGCTCATCTATTGGGGATTATTTGGAACACTGTGCAACCTTGGAAAACATATTTGATCAGTATAAATCAAGTAAATATTTAATTTGTGGAGATTATAATATACCTAATATAAAATGGAACTCTTCAGGCCCCATAATCGATTCTCTTAGACCTAATGATATTAAAGTTCAGGTCATTTTAAAAACATTTAACTTTTTGAACATGGAGCAAGTCAATATCATCCCAAATGTTAGAAATGTATTTCTTGATTTATGTTTTTCAAACATAACAGACACTAACGTAACTCTTTCTAGTAATTTATTATCAAATGTAGGGGAACATCACTCAGCGTATGATATTTCAATATCGATTTTGCAATCTGAGGAGATACAATCTAGTAAAAAGGTTTATTTATATCATTTAGCCAACTTCAACGGTTTGAATACATTTTATAATAATTATTTTAATTCCAATGAATGGAAAACAATATTGGTAGAAAATAATATTGATTATATAGTTGAATGTTTTTATGATACCATCAAACAGGGTATGGATAAATTTATACCTCATAAACTGTATACGACCAACAGCAACTCATATCCTAAATGGATGTCATATGACCTAAAACACTGCTAAAGAGAAAGAAATTGGCACATGTTCGTTATAAACAGACTGCTCAATATGACGATTACTTATTGTTTAAATCCCTGCGAAACCAATGCAAAATATTATCTAGCAATCAATACAATAATTATATAGCGGTTGTCGAATCCAAGTTAAAAAATAATCCATTTTTTTTGGAAATATGTCAAAAATCTGAAAAGTGAAGATGGTATACCCGCTCTAATGGAATATGGAACCAGGACATGTTCAGATGGTACGGACACTGTAAATTTATTTGCGGATTATTTTAGTACAGTTTACACGAATGAGTCAACTACTTCTGTTGGTGACGTATCAACTAACTATTCGCTTGTAAATGATTTGAAACTGGTGACTTCTAAAGAAGAAATTTTCAACCAAATTATAAATCTTAAACCAGGTATAAGTCCAGGACTAGATGGTCTTACTAGCTGCCTATTGTTGAACTGCATTTATTCTATATGCGGTCCTTTATATGATATATTCTCCATTTCATTAAAGTGTGGTGTTTTCCCAGAAGTCTGGAAACTAAGTTACATACAGCCGATCTACAAGTCAGGTAAACGTAATCTGGTTCCAAATTACAGAGGTGCAGATGTGCAGAACTTCTACTTCATCTTGATTTTCTTTCTTCCAATAATGATCGTCGACTAAGGACAGTGCCAAAATTCCGTTTACAGACGTTCTCTTCAAATTAAGGTAACAACAGCCCTGCAACTAGGATGATGAGATCAGCAAATTCTTTCAATAGCCAACCTTGGTTCGATTTATTCGATTCTAAATTTGAAAATTATTTTTATCATCGCTTTAAAAAGGCCACCTTAACAATTCGCTCCACTTCATCTTGTAGGATCCGTGATTTTTTTTAAATAAATAAAAAATGTACAAAACAGAAAAGTTTATGTTGAAAAGTAAATCAATAAAAACCCTTTAAAGCTGAACAAAAACAAAAGAGGAAATTGAATGAATGAATTAGAAAAATACATTGTAGTATTTTTTACTTTTGAGCGCCACAATAGGTAGGTTATGTTGTTTCAGGTTACTTATCAATGCATCTTCATGGCGGTATTTGTTAATACTCAATGGATCCTAGGAGAATATAATCCAGAAGGGTTTTTGAACTGCTTATCGAATGAATTATAGCAAATAACCACTTGATATCCTCTTATGCAGGACCATTCTGATTATCACGATGTATTTTCATTGTTATTCTTGAATATTTTTATTATTGTACTGCAATTGTAAAAACTATATACTGCATCAGTATTTCATAATCAAATATGTGACATCATATGTCACCAAAAAAATGTCTATTTAAAGACTAAAATATGCTTAACGTAAGCAATGCAATCTGTATTTATAGGTTTAAGTGGAATATCCTTCGATGAAGTGAACTCCGCCCTTTTTCCCTTCGGCTAACATTTTGAGTATATCTTACTATTTTGTAATATATTTTTTGTGATATTTTGTTAGAAAGGAGTGCAAAGAGATAATAAAGAAAAAGATTAATAAAGTTTAAAGTTTCGTGAAGTAACAGCCTTACTAATCCAATACTAATAGTACTCAAGTACTCTGATTTAACTTCTCTCGCCAAATTTGAGTTAGAGAATAGGTTGTGAATGATTAGGTTACTATTTGGCATCTTATTTCTTTAGTTAGCTTTTATTCTCGTTGATCACTGCTTTCAGGAATCCAGTACGTTCGAAAACTTGTTTCTCTAACTAGATTAATAAACATTCTACCTATTTAGTAAGTTGGTAAAGTTTCCTCGCTACCTGGATAAATTGTCTCATCAAACATGATTGACGGAAATTTTTGAAAATGGCAGTGGTGGGAACGAAAAATATCCTATCGACGTCCTTGTTCATTATATGATAAAAAAATATATCAATTGCATCTCAGTGCATCTGCATTGCAGAATATTTTAATTTTTACATTCATTTTGCTGCTACGCTTTCAGCACTTCCTGGATGAGAAAAACATTTAGTTGAGGGGATAGTATAGGGTTGAGTCTTAAGTCGTTTCGACTTTTTACTATAGTAATCAAAGGCAATATCTTATAAAAACAAATAATTTTTCTCAGTTATGTAATGAAACATTTTCGATGTCGTTTTGCCATCTTTCGGGCAACAGAATGATACCAGGCTCAAAAACTTCTGACCATTTTTAACAAAAATTGAAGCAAGGTTCCTAGATATCAAAAAATACTATTTGCATAGCACTTATAAAACTGCTAAAGATTTTAAAAACACTTTGTATTTATTTTTAAAGCTTTTTTTCTTGTAAGGAGAGCCCAAAAATTATTATATTATGAGAGTTTACTTAAAGCTATTTCTTAAACAGAATGAACTAGAAAACTTTTCAAATAAAATAATAATAGTAATTACTATTAATGTATGATCATTTAAATATGAAAAGTCCGCCGCACCAGATGCGCAATTTCACATCCCCTGGCGGAGGTGATTACCACCATCACGCGAAGAGATTATTATTATCATGCTAACTCAAGCGAGAGCATCAACATATACTGTTATTTAAGTTATTTGTACAGTTTTAAAAGTTTTGTATATACTAAATATGGTATACGGCTGAAACAAAGCCAGCGAGATTAAAAACGCGAAAAACAGCTATAATAAATACTGAAACAAAAAAACTTTTATTTTATGAAAAAGTATAGAAATTACTTGAACATTGTAAAAAATAATTATAGGGAATAATTAAATGTTATTTATAACGAACACTTTTTCGCACAATGCGCGTGATAACTGATATAAGTGCAACAAACGTAATATGACGGTTACATAATTTCTAATCCGTCATTAAATAAATGCAAAAGTTGTTAATGAATCCATAGGAGTCATATAGTTTTAAAATATCATATTGTGATAGTTCAGTTCTATGTTTATTAGTATATAGATAAATTAATATGATTAATAATTGTAATATAGTAATTCAATTAATATTATAAAATTGAAATCCAAATTAGCAGGACAGGGACACGTTAATTGACTATTTAAATGACATTGGAATGGCGGCTGTGGTAATGGACTGGTAGATAATGAATATTGAAAAATGTAATAAACGAGTTGGGTTCAACTCTACTCCCTATTGTAACAGAATTTAATTTAAACACACGATAACACTAATTACAAAATAACTAGTATTAGTATAGTGCTGTGATACTAGAACATGTTATAAAGTATTTACGCTGGTATTTTTGATAGTATCATCGTTTAATTAATACTTTAATAACAGGAGTTATTTATATAAATATATGGATAATGTCACATAACTATTTTTTTAGATTTTTTTATTTGTTATTTAAGAGATTACTTGATGATTATACGATTTTTCTCTCCTATCAATCATTATTTTTTGGAGCCTTATATATCTATAAATATTTATAGACTATAGAAGGGATAGAGAATCGTGATTCAGTGTGCACACGTTTATTTGAACTCCGCTTTGTTTGTCGTTTTTGACGAAATTTACGTACAGAAAATCGTAATTTTCGGTGATCACACACAATCTCTAGTGCAGTGATTATACGGGTGGTGCTTCGATCGTAATATTACTTTTAATTTGCCCGATATTAGTGTTTGTTTCTAATGGGGAATCATACGACTCGATATCGTTCTCAATACGCACAATAAAATAAGATGCAAAAACAGGGCGACGATATTACCACAAAAAGTAATTTGAACTCCGCTGCGATATATTTGTAAGTAATTATTTATTCTGCATTTTGGAAACCAAATAACATTAATTATCAATTCATATTTTTACCTCCGTTTTAACCTATACCTTATCCTCACATTACCGTGACCTAGTCTGTCCAGTTAGTCACCACGAGAGGCCGAGTCGGTGTGACGATTTGTGTCAACTCTTTGTTATTCCTAATTTGGGTGTTATTAATTAAGTTGAGTCAATCATTGTGAATTTATGTGGAATGTGTAAACAGGGTGTAAAACCTAGTCCTCCCCATATAAAATGCTTTTTACATCGAAAGACACTAACTTCGCGTTCTTGGGAATTTAATTGTTTTACTTTTTGTACAAGCTCCACTGAGTTTTTTATTGCATATTTTGAATTGAAATTTACAAATATAGGCAATCGCTTACTTAAATATTTGCACAGTTTGTAAGCTGGTGCATATACATATGTATGACACAATTGGTCTTATAGAGGTACCTTCCTTATGTAATTTGGGTAACCCGTACAGAACTGGAGCTTTAGGGTTCATTCTTATAACGTTGTAATTTGAATTATCAAATAATTTTGTGCATACTTTTAGAGTGTTTTTTTTTTATATCTGACTGGAATTTAATGTTAGGATCTTTTTTCAGCGTTTTAAAATCTGATTGAAGTAGTTGATCTGTTTTCTGAATGTAATCTTGTTTTGTTAAAATGGCTATCGTATTACCTTTATCAGCTTTGGCAAGGATTAAGTTATTGTGCTGATTTTATCGTGAATGTTTTTTATGACTTTTGATTCAAAATTAGTTCTTCTCTTATGTATTTTATTTTGATTCTTCTTTTTATAATTAGTGATTGCTTTGGCAACTTTTTATTTAGTTAGTAATGTTGCATTTTCTGATTTTAATTTATTACATATTAATTCTGCGTCTATGCCTAAGGTTTCTATTTCTTTGTTTGTATTTAATGTAGGATTATATTTTAAGCCCTTTTCTAGAAGTGTAGTTTCAAATTTGTCAAAAAAAACATTTGTAAGGTTAACGAAGGTAGAGGGTAGGGTAGAATTTGACATCATTGTACTTACCATTTGATGTTATGTTTCTATGTGAAGTTCTTGGATTGGTGTTCCGTAAATCCCGTAGTTGGTTTAATTTCTTCCGTTGATTCTCATACTGTTCGAATCCAATTCTTCTTGCTTCTTCTCTGCATTTGGCATCAATGTTATCAAACTCGATCGGGTGTAACAGGTTGGCAAGTCGTTGGTGTAGAAGTTTGCGGAGGTGTCTCTCGTATTGTACCACTTTTTCCTTTCTTGGAATAACCAATTTCGATAGGAGTATTTTACTACTTTTTGCGTTACCCAGTTGTGATGATTGATATGTATTTTCATATATTTCGGTATTAAGTTTTGTTTTCACTTGGTTTTTTTCACAAAAAATTGTGAAACAAACCAAGTGCAATTTAATTTAAACCTTATTTAGTAATGACATTTAATAATGTCAAGACTGTGAAACTTGTTCTCAAAACGAATAAAAATAACCCTAACTATAAGACAAATTTTGAAATTGATCAAACGAAAAAACAACAAATGTTTCATAAAGAAATTAAAAAATCGTTGGACTCGAGAAGGGCAAGTGGGGAACCAAATTTAGTAATTCGTTTTCGCAATGATGTTCCGTATATAACAACACGTGAACAACAGATCTCTAATATTAATGTAGGGTCAAAAAACTCTTAATTTACTATCAGAATGTGTCTGGATTACGAACTAAATTAGTTGATTTTATGTTAAATGTATCTTGTACTGACTTCGATATAATAATAATCACAGAATCAAATTTACATGAAGGAATTTTAAATAGTGAATTAAATTTATTAAATTATAACATTTTTCGTGCCGATCGTAATTTTCGTACTAGCAATAAAATGTCCGGTGGTAGAGTCCTAATAGCAATAAAAACTAAGTACCTTTCATCGCAAATTTCAATTAATAGTTATATCGATTAAATCTATATTTCTATAGTAATAAAAGATGTCAATTATATTATTGGAAGTGTTTATATATGTGCCGAACCCTTCCGGCAAACTTCGCGCGTCCCTATTGGCGGACCCTTTACCTCCTAATTCGAATCTTAACCTTTATAAACATCATGCAGATATAGTTGAACAAATTTGTGCTCAAGCTAACAATCAGAAAATATTAATATGTGGAGATTATAATCTTCCAGCTTATGGTTGGGGAAAAGAAGATTTTGGTCTCACTGGAAACTGTAATTTGTGTGGTGAAGCTCAAGCTATTAATGATTAATTTGGGTATCTTAATCTGAAACAAATAAATACCATCCCTAATAAGAAGAATGTGTTTTCAGATTTAGTTTTTACTAATATAAACGATGTTGATATTAGTTTAGCTAATGATTTATTAATAAGAAATTGCCAACTATATGTAATTTGTCTACTACAGAAAAATATTATCACTATAGCTTGGCTGACTATGAAGGCCTAAATAGGTATTTTAATAGCATTAATTCGGTTGATGTTTTTGATAGAGATGACTTTGAAGAATCTTTGAATATATTTTATTCATTTTTAGAGACTGGGATAAATACATTTATTCCATTTAGGATTATTACAAAAAGTCCCAACTCCTTTCCCAAATGGTTTTCACAGGAATTGAAAATTCTAATTCGAAGAATTAATCCATCAGATATTAAGAGAAAGTGGTAATATAAATGATTTTAATCTATTTAAAGATCTCATTTGTCAGATTTGTATTTCTATCATATACGGAAGACAAAACAATCCATAAAAACTAATCCTAATTATTTTTGGAAATATATTAGGGCATTAAAACAAGAGGATGGTTTACCTAATGAAATGATACTTGGGGAGGAAGTGGCTATGGATAGCCAACGTATCGCCGACCTGTTTGTAAATTATTTCCAATCGGTTTATGAGATTGATAATGAAAATACAAATTATTTTAAATATTTTTTCATTTTATGTTTATGTTTATATTTAAAATACTTATACGCTGAAAATTCATCATGTTCAAATAATATATATAAGTCAATTACATTTTTTGGTGCGGTTAGTTCGCAAATTGGTAACATACTAAAGAAACATAATATTAATATTGCATATAAACCGTGTTCTAAATTAAAATATTGTATTTTCAACCAAAAAGAAAAATCGCCCGCACTTGAAAAATCGGGAATATACAAATTAACTTGTTCTGAGTGCAAAAAAGTGTACATCGGCCAAACCGGTCGTAAGTTCAATACGAGGTTAAAAGAACACCAGCGATCTTTCCGGCTTAGGCAAGAGGATAAATCTACGTTCGCCGCACATCTTATAAAAGAAAAACATCCTTTTGGCGAGGATGTACTCTCAGTACTACACATTACAATATTACAATAAAGGTAGAAAAATGTGGGGGTTTCTAAATAGATTTTCTAGGGATTTTAGCGTAGATATAATTAAGATTTTATACTATTCGTCTGTTCCCAGTTGAAGTATGCTTCTGCTGTGTGGTTCCCAATATATGACAGGGATATTATGTTCTAATGATCTTTCTTGTTTAAATAAATTGTTGAACGGTCAGATGTTCTCTCCTTATTTGTTAAATAAAATATGTTTCTTTTTACCAGTTAATGGCAGACAAACTCGTTTTATGCCTTTCTTTATCTTGTGTTTCATTTAAGTTACTATTAAGGAATAGAATGTATAATTAATTATAGTTGATATTCGTCCAGCGGATTAAATATTATTGTAACTAAATTGTATTTTTTATTTTGTGTTTAGAGGGGTTACCCGTTAATAAAATAAAATAAAAATAATTCTAGTCCAATATTTGTTCGAAGATTTCTCAAAGTCAACAGTTTGATTTTGAAACAATACAATTTCCATAAGTTACTAATGCTAATAATAGATATGTATGCGGTTATACAAGCATCTCGTAATTACATGAATTCATAATCAGTTAAGAAATGTACTGTTAATAATTGAATACATGAAACGTAGCATCATCAATCGATTACATATATAATTACAATTTTCTAATAATACAGTGAGTGAGCACATAATAATAATGTGACTTTTTATGAGGTTTACCTTATATAATTTAAATATTAAATAGTATTATTCGAATACCATATTTTTTACGAGGATATATTTTCTGTTTAGCTTTGAACAATGTGCCATCCATTTTTGGAGGACCCGTTGATTTTTATATTCAATCCCTTGTGGATTGATAACACTGTCTATAATAGTGTGACTTCAGTAGCAAATTAATACACTATTTAACGCGAGAGTTAGCGATAAGCGAATATACTTAATGTCAGAATAAGGGGAACCAAAAAATATCAGTTGACTAACCTACCTGGTGCTTCCTCTTTCCCGAGAGGCACAAAATAAGAGACATTAAGGGTACTAATGGTGATTATAGTGATAGACGAATATGTATTATATTCCGTCGCCCGGTTTTCGTACTACTCTTTGAGTAACACTAAAAACTTGGTGAAGGTTAGCAAAAAATATTCCATGCGCACTCCAGACCATTGCACTGAAGTTATATGTAAAAAAAAAACTAGCCCATTCCACCACAACGAACAATCTAACAACTCGGATGCAAATAAAGCGGGAATAAGGTTTGCTGGAATTATTTACCAAGTGGCATCGGGAGTGTTGACATAAATTTTTACAACTGTCTTTGCACCGCATGTTTTAAAGTTTATACGAAAGTGCAGTAGACGAATCCAACAAAAAAAAAAAAAACAAATAGGTGTGTTTAAAGTAAAAACGATAACAAGGTTGCATGCATTAGTTTTGATAAGAAAGCGTGAAGTAGTCTATTTATATAATGGCGCTACTCTGATCTTGGAAACAAGTAATTAACCTAGGAACTGATTAATTTATTCCTAGCCTTAAATAAATGACTGCTGCTGACTCCCATCTTAAAATCCCATCAGAGCGGCATAAGTGCATTGAATTTGTACAGTGCAGCATGAGATTGAAATTTAATTAAAAGCATTTTTTTTAATAATACGCGTGCATTTAAATAAAGTAGATCGTTCCAATCAACTTAACGGTATCTTGACGTTTATTGAAACTTGGCTACACGAGGGTATATTTGATGCTGAAATGTTTCCATCCAATTTGGCTGTTTTTCGGGCAGATAGAGTTAAAAAAAGGGGTGGATGTTTAATTGCTGCCTACTAAAAGTACTTACCTCGACGTATTAATATTACTGCAGTTATAAAAGATTTCGACGTTGTTGCAGTCAAATTGCTTGTTCACTCAAAGCCTATCAACATCATTTGTATATACATTCCCTCCAACTACACTTTGCCATCTTATAATGTTTTACTGGAATTACTTGATGAATATATTGATTTTACCCTACCTACGTAACTAATTGGCGACTTTAACTTACCACATTTTATTAACATCACGTCCACTGGTTGTACGAAATCTGCTCAAACTCTGGCATTAATTAATTTTATTATATATAATAAATTATTTCAGGTAAATAATATATTAAACTCTAATAATAGAGTCCTCGACTTGAGCTGCAATGTGTTAGAGTCGGATGATCTATTAGTAAATATTGATAAGCATCATTACTCTTGATGTTTCATTGAAAAATCCTTTAGCGTCCACGTTTATCATGAACTCGTCTAAGAAGCAACTGAAGTTTAAAAAAGCTAACTTTCCACATTTATATCACAAGATTCAAGAGTGTAACTAGGATTGTGTTGTTGGTAGCACAGTTCCAAATATTGCCTGCTCTCAATTTTATTTGAAGTTAAATAATATTTTCAAAACTTGTGTCCCCATAAAAAAGAGGAACCTAAAAAGGAAATTCCCCATATGGTTTACAAATGTAACTAAAACACTGATTCGTACTAAAACTAGGTACCTAAAACTACTAAATAGACGCTTGAGTAATTTCTACACTATTAAAATTAGATATTTGCTCCGCAGAATTAAAAATAAATATTTCTAATGATTACCAAACATTTATAAAAAGTGATCCGGCGAAGTTCTGGTTTTTTATATGTTCCAAAAAGGCATCGTCTCGAATTCCTGGAAATATGTGTTACAATAATTTGGAGACAGAACAGGATATTGTGAATAGTTTTGCTGACTTTTTCAAGACTGTATTCAGGCCTGTTTCTGCCTCAAGAACTATGCTACGGGGCTTTTACCACACACCATCTAGAATTATGTGCGGGCAGTACGCACGCGCTAAGTTGTAATCTATGACTTTATGAATTGCGTACAGCTCCTGTAACAGTGGTGGATTATCGTGGGCTTACCGCTCGGCTCGACTAACTTCCGGTATCCTCAGAGAGAGGTACGACCCTAGATCTTAACAGCGCCACCTACTTGTAACGAGCGGCAAAGATAATCCTAGATCAAGTAGGAAGTCCAAAAACCACAAAGTAATACGGCAAGGTAACATGAACCAACCCAAAAATAAGAAACACAAAATCGGACTAAATCTAATTTAATTTAAAAATAAAATGGCTACTAATTTATTACAAGATCAACTAAATTTAGACTTAATTTAACGAAAATAAATGAAACTAGGCGTATGGCGCAAAGTATGCAAAACGAAAAAAAAAGTAATTGTTTCCACGTAATATTTAAGAATTTTATAACTCCAAAAACCGAGACCAAAATAAAAATACCCGAATTAAAAATTTCTGGACGAGCGTATGTTCTTAAATTAAATGTAATTTAAGTTTAAAAGTTAATGTAAGATAACGGATTTTCTATTGACTAAAATAAGGTAATGCAAATGGAAAAATTTTGGTATCTTACTATTTAAACAAAAAAAAAAAAGAAATCATTAAAATGATCTGTAAAATTTCCACACCAAATCCGGCGTAATTACTATTCGTTACACGGTTGTTTTACAGAAGAGATTACGTAAGGGTTGAATACTGCAGTGTTCAATTACATAAATCATACATCATCCATTAATAAATGTAAATAAAGTGTAACGCAGCCAAAGAGATATAAAATAGCCGATGCCGGGTTAAGAACAAACAAAAAAAAAACTATAAAGCACATAAACAAAAAAAAAAAAAAACTCTGCTCGTTTCGGTCTTACTATCGCCAATTAAATATGTAAATTTAACGTTATTAAGAATTATAGTATAACTAAATTAAATGCGCGGTACTTATTATATTAATTACTTTGGTAGCGGAAATGAAATTAATAATTAGAGAATTATTTCAATTGTTAAATTGAATTGAATTGTTAATTGATTGTTTAAATAGTTAATCACGCGGAAACACAAAAAAAATCGCTTGAAATAAAGGATCTAGATTTATAAAATTATTTAAACATTTAACCCTTAACAATAAGGTAAAATAAATCTTGTTAACTGTAACTTAGTACGAACACGGTTCGGTATTACACCAACTTATTTCTAGACAAAGAAAAGCAAAACGATAAAATATAATGGAATCGTCGTTTTCGATTAATGTGGCCGCGATAAAAAAAAGGAAAATTTTGCTCTACTAATCCGATAATTCCTGAGTCCTGTAGGGCGACCTTCTTGCA
Source organism: Ontholestes murinus (assembly GCA_963969525.1). NCBI lineage: Eukaryota > Metazoa > Arthropoda > Insecta > Coleoptera > Staphylinidae > Ontholestes > Ontholestes murinus. The sequence goes on along the minus strand of OZ018397.1, from coordinate 19,416,564 downwards.
CCTCCTACGCCTCCGGAGCAATATATTCGATCCTCCACAACCTGGAGTTACTCGGTCAACCACTTCCTAGCCGGGAAAACGGCGATCCAAAACGGAACAAACGGTAGCTGAACGCCAACAGAAGCAGCACCCGGAAAGACGAAAAAAGCCAGCGTTGTACTCAAACCAAGCTCTAAAAAGAGAGCCCTATTGAGAAATAGGTTTTAGTAATACAGCAAACTAAACGTGGTAACTCACCCCTGATGGTGTTGGGAGCTCTTTTTCGCAGATTAATTTTTCGGCAGCACGTGTTCGCCACGAGATAATTTAATCCGGCTACGCCGAAACGGAATTCACCAACCAAAATCCAAATAACGATAGTGGTGAAATCCACAGGTGTAATTCTTCTCCAAAATCCGTAATTAGATCGATGGGTTTCAATACCTCAGTAGAGAATAAATTACTTTTATCTCACGATGATGCGAATCGTTTCACCGCCAACAGACAAATTCCACAAATTCTTTTTGCGCGTGAGCTCGTTTAATCAAAACGGCCTTAGTATGGACTTTTAATATAGGCCACCTAACATACGCACATTTAGTGCCGATAGTTAATTAAGGAAAAATGAAGACATTTTGCCCATATTAATAAATATATTTACGTAATCAAAATCAGCCTGTAACAACTCCCCCTTTACTCCCCGAGGAAAACTTCCACTGAAGTTTCCGAGTTAAAAGATAACAAATAAAGCAACCCGAATAATCGAGAATAAGAAAAAGAAACAACATAGAGTGATGTCAGAATCAGTAATAAATCCGAATAACTCGTTATAGTTGCTGTGTACAAAAAAAAAGACAAATCTCAACGATAACCGATAAATCAAAACGAAACACAGCACTAACTTGATCATAGAAATGTAAAAATCCCGTATAAACAGTAATATTTTAGAGTAGTATCATAACTACGATCTTACTAAATTTACATCACTCCTAAACCCGAAAAGTTTGAACGACACGATAATGATAATACTTAAGCAAATCCATTTTCATAAGCACATATCAAATCCAAAACCAACAAAACACATAACTTTCAACCATTACATAACACTCTGATCAGGTGGATGGGCCTTTAAATCTTTCGCATGCCAAATACCAACATCTTTATTGTTCATATCTACTAGACAATATGTCCATGGAGAGATTACTTGAGCTATTGTAAACGGGCCTGTATATTTAGGAGCAAACTTTGAGGTGATGTAATTACTTGCGTTCGACAGTACGAAATTTCGTTTCCAGACCTTTTGGTTTAGTTGATAACGCGTATCTCTACGCCTTAAATTATACACTTTTCTAGAACGTTCATATGCCTTCTCTAAACGGTTGCGCACATCAGAATATAAGTCTGAAACGTAGTTTGATTTAGATGGTTTATACATAGTACGATCAATTTTAATATTTTCTGTGTCAACTTTATTATCGTTCACAAGATATATCTCTCGACCAAACATAAGGAAGTTTGGTGTGAAACCAGTCACTTCGTGTTTTGAAGAGCGGATCGCAAATCCAACTTTAGGGAGATATTGATCCCAAGTTCTGTGATTATCTTGGACGTAAGATGCGAGCATGGTTTTAATAACTCGATTAACACGTTCAACGGGATTAGCTTGTGCGTGATAATATGCGGTGTACGATAACTTAATGTGGTATTGTGTCGCTAATTTTTTAAATAAGTTACTTCGGAATTGAACTCCATTATCACAAATTATGGTAGAGGGTGCGCCGAATAAAAGTATTACATGTTCTTCTATAGTTTTAACAACACTAGCCGCGGTTGCCGTTCGTAGTGGAAATACTAGCACAAATTTGCTAAAACAGTCAGAAATAGCTAAGATATAAGAATATCCTTTGGGAGTACGTGGCAGAGGGCCCATAAGGTCCACAGATAACAATTGCCAAGGTTTAGTAATCGTAGACGTTTTACTCAACATGAGACCGGTCGGTGCCTTTTGCTCAGGTTTTGTTTGAAGACAAACGACACAGTTTTTAATATATCGCGCGACGTCAGATTTTAAATGTGGCCAAAAATATTTTTCAAAGACGCGAGCTGTTGTTTTGAAAATTCCTCCATGTCCGCAAGTAGGATTATCATGATTTAATCTTAATATTTCACAACGCTTCTCTTTTGGTACAACTATTTTCCAGTTATCTGGTTCGTCCGTAAAAGGTGCATAACGCGATTTTACATACTTAAAAATTTGATTGTTGTTTTCGACTCGCCACGCAGGATATCGTTTCGGATGTTTACGGATCTGTTCTATCATGCGATTATACCAGGAATCGTTAGAGGAAATAACCTTTTCAGAACACTCAATTGACTCAATACAAGGGACGGCGCGTGATAACATATCAGGCACTATATGTTCTTTTCCCTTCCTATGTATAATTTCGAAATTGTACGGTTGAAGTCGCAAAGCCCACCTCGCAAGTCTACCTTGCGGATCCTTTAACCGATGAAGCCATAACAAGGAGTGGTGGTCGGTAATGACCTTAAAATGAAACCCTTCTAAATAATGGCGTAATTTTTCTACAGCCCAAATAACTGCTAGGCATTCTCTTTCAGTAGTGGAGTAATTGCGTTCTTGACTCGTTAATGATCGCGATAAGTAACAAACAACCCTCTCTCCGTCCTCAAAACTTTGAGTGAGTACTGCGCCGAGACCGTACGCGGAAGCATCCGTTTGCAGAACAAATGTGCGTGCAAAGTCCGGGCAATGTAACACTGGGGCGGTAATCAAACATTCTTTAATTTTCTGAAAAGATAGAGCGCAATTATCAGACCATTGGAATTTTACGTTCTTTTTAGTTAAGTGCGTTAATGGTGCGATAAGAGTGGAAAAATCTGGGACGAATCGTCTGTACCATGAAGCCGTGCCTACAAAAGATCGAATTTCACTCACATTTTTAGGAGGTGGAACGTTAACAATTGCTTGAACCTTTTCTGGGTCAGGATGAAGACCATGAGAATCAACAACGAAGCCCAAATATTTAATTTGTGGTCTACAGAACTTACATTTATCAAAACTCACTACTAGACCAGCAGCGTGAAGTCGATCAAAAATGATAGAAAGTATGTCTAAATGCTGGTTAAAGTCTTGGGTAACGATAACAATGTCATCCAGATAGCAGAAAACATGTTGTTCTAGATCGTGACCTAAAACTTGGTCCATGAGACGTTGATAGGTGCCAGGGGCATTGGTTAGCCCAAAAGGCATTACTTTAAATCGGTAAAGACCATTTGCAACACAAAAGGCAGTATAATCTCGACTGGCTTCGGCGATAGGAACTTGCCAATAGGCACTTTTAATGTCTAAAGAACTTAAAAATTTAGCATCTCGTAATTTGTCAAGAATACTTGAGATTAATGGTAAAGGATAAGCATCTTTGCGTGTGACAGAATTTAGTGCACGATAGTCTACACAAAAACGATAGGTTTTATCTTTCTTGGGGATGAGACAAACTAGTGATGACCAAGGACTCTTGCAAGGTTCTATAAGACCTTCATCTAACATACGAGAAACTTCCTCATCAATGAGTTTTTGTTTAGGTGGAGAAACGGGATAGAATCTCTGTTTAATGGGTCTGGTGCCTGGTAAAAGCTCTATTTCATGTTCTACCAGAGTAGTACGACCTAAGCTAGTACCCATTAAAATCTTCTTATCAGAAACTAATTTAGTTAATGCAAGCCTTTGCAAGGGCGTGAGAGAATCTTCACTCTCGATACAAGTTACGGATACGTCAGGTTTGCCACTAGAAAAATGCCAAACATTTTCCCTCAGATTAGGGACTAAATCCATACAGAGGCAAAAGTCTATTCCCAATATTAAGGTATGGGACAGTTCAGGAACTACGAGAACATCAATTAGTTTAGTTTTATTCATAAGTTGCAAGGGCACGGAAACCGTACCAATAGATTTACAAGTATTACCATTTGCTACTGTACACTGCATCGAATCAGGTATAAGGGACAGACCTAAACTTTGGAGAAAGCGATAACCAGGCATACCAACGAGTGTACGGGTGGCTCCAGAATCAAGTAATCCAAGGATTTTACAACCGAGTACGCGAAGCTCTAAATAAGGACGCTGATCATTTGCTACATGAGATAGTACGTAATCGAGTAAGATTCGTTTATTGGAATAATTGATCGTTAACTCTCGTTCGGGCGGAGGACTTACACGATCGCTTAAGTTCTCCTGACGGCGTTTCCCGAAGAACATGTCGGACAAGTACGAGTGGTTACGTTAGGCGTACCACAGCGATAACATAGTACCTTTCGAGGCATAGAACAATTACGAAATGTATGGCCGATCTGGCGACAGTTCCAACAAGTTACTTTAAGAGCATGAACGGTATTTACAGCATTAATTTCCTGGTCAACATTAACGGTACTACTACTAGTGCTACTATCAATGGAAGGTGCAGCGGTATGGACAAAGGCAAAGTCTGGTTCGACATATTGACGACGAGGTCGCGACGGTGGTTGGTAATTATCCGATCGAAACTTCTTTATCTCCAATTTAAGACATTCGTCTTCTAATTCACGCAGAGTCGTTACGGCCGGTAATTGCATCGTATAAAATGGAGCTAAGTTTCGAGAAATTATGTTAAGTTGTATGTCATCAGGTATATCTCCATAGCGTTGAAACATGGCATTCATACACGCTAGATAATCGACAAAATGTTCCGAAGGGTCTTGTGTTCGTGACATAATATCTTGAAATAACCGGGCACGATAGTCTGGCGGTTCATAATGTTTTCGCAAAAGATCTGTCAAACCTTTCCAGTCATGAAAACGATTTCGATTGGCTCTGAACCATAATAAAGCTTTACCCTCAAATAAATCAATCGCAGAATCTAATAATTGCTGATCTGATACATGTCTTGCAGATTGGAGTTCTTTAACGCGTTCTAAAAAATTGTGCAACGTTAAACCCTTAGGGTCACCGTTAAATTTTAAATTCCATCGCTCTACTGGTTGTGATCGAATTGAGGAGCGGGTGCAGGATTTACTGCTCCTACTTCATCAAGCTCAAAATCAGAAATACTACTTTCGCTAACATTGTCAAATAATAAACTAATATTAGGATCGATTGTAGATGGAACAGATTTGTTTATTTCGTCCATCTTTGTAAGCGCTTCAATTACTAATTTGGATTGCGTTTCTTCTTGTGCGTGAGATAGTTTACCGCTTTTCAATCGGTTTACGCGATTTAACACGTGTATTGACCTACTTTGTAAAGCATTTATTTTAAGTTTACTTGTACCTGATATGAATTTTTGTATAGCAGCGTCAAGTTCTGCTAATTTAGTTTCAATAATTTTAAGTTCTGAGTCTACATCGGCAATAAACGTCGGGTATTGTAAAGATCGATTAGCAGTTTCTAAGGCAAGTAAGGGCCTCAAATATGTACGAAGGTCATGAGTAGTTTGAGTTGATGAGGTAGCAATACCGCGAACTTTTAATTCATATACTAGCTCATCTTTCCTTAAATAAGTAATATTCATCTCCATTTTGACTAATTCTTCTAGTAAGTTAAAAAAAAGAATACTAAATTCAAACTAGCACAATAGGAAATATGCGAAAGACAAAGACTCCCCCCCTTCTTAAAAGAAAAAAAAAACACGCAACAAAAACGAATAATAATGTTAATACTAAGACAATCAGTGTGCAAAGCTCACACAACTTATTAATATCCAACAACACAATGTTGGTAATTAAAGAAAATTTCCGGGATTACTTCTTAACCATATAACCTACAAGAGTTAGGTTACGTTAAACTTCGACCTAACACAAGCTTAACTGAAGAATATCGGATAGTACTTTATAATCCTATCTCGTAACGAAAAAAAAAATAAAAAAACGAACCGTTAATTAATTAAAGAAACTATAAACAAGAAACTATGAGAACGTTGTATCTCAAAATATCACTAAAATTTCTAAAGTAGTAGAAAACAAAATAAAAACAAACTAACAAAATGAATTGTCAGGCGAAATATAATTAAACGTTGGGCGCCAATTTGTGCACCACACACCATCTAGAATTATGTGCGGGCAGTACGCACGCGCTAAGTTGTAATCTATGACTTTATGAATTGCGTACAGCTCCTGTAACAGTGGTGGATTATCGTGGGCTTACCGCTCGGCTCGACTAACTTCCGGTATCCTCAGAGAGAGGTACGACCCTAGATCTTAACAGCGCCACCTACTTGTAACGAGCGGCAAAGATAATCCTAGATCAAGTAGGAAGTCCAAAAACCACAAAGTAATACGGCAAGGTAACATGAACCAACCCAAAAATAAGAAACACAAAATCGGACTAAATCTAATTTAATTTAAAAATAAAATGGCTACTAATTTATTACAAGATCAACTAAATTTAGACTTAATTTAACGAAAATAAATGAAACTAGGCGTATGGCGCAAAGTATGCAAAACGAAAAAAAAAGTAATTGTTTCCACGTAATATTTAAGAATTTTATAACTCCAAAAACCGAGACCAAAATAAAAATACCCGAATTAAAAATTTCTGGACGAGCGTATGCTCTTAAATTAAATGTAATTTAAGTTTAAAAGTTAATGTAAGATAACGGATTTTCTATTGACTAAAATAAGGTAATGCAAATGGAAAAATTTTGGTATCTTACTATTTAAACAAAACAAAAAAAAGAAATCATTAAAATGATCTGTAAAATTTCCACACCAAATCCGGCGTAATTACTATTCGTTACACGGTTGTTTTACAGAAGAGATTACGTAAGGGTTGAATACTGCAGTGTTCAATTACATAAATCATACATCATCCATTAATAAATATAAATAAAGTGTAACGCAGCCAAAGAGATATAAAATAGCCGATGCCGGGTTAAGAACAAACAAAAAAAAAACTATAAAGCACATAAACAAACAAAAAAAAACTCTGCTCGTTTCGGTCTTACTATCGCCAATTAAATATGTAAATTTAACGTTATTAAGAATTATAGTATAACTAAATTAAATGCGCGGTACTTATTATATTAATTACTTTGGTAGCGGAAATGAAATTAATAATTAGAGAATTATTTCAATTGTTAAATTGAATTGAATTGTTAATTGATTGTTTAAATAGTTAATCACGCGGAAACACAAAAAAAATCGCTTGAAATAAAGGATCTAGATTTATAAAATTATTTAAATATTTAACCCTTAACAATAAGGTAAAATAAATCTTGTTAACTGTAACTTAGTACGAACACGGTTCGGTATTACACCAACTTATTTCTAGACAAAGAAAAGCAAAACGATAAATTGCTAATTTATTTTTAATTACATCAACCTAAATTCATTTCTTTTTCCAAATTACCATAGTATAGTCACTCACAAACTATTTTAACGTACATTCAATCATTTTTAGTTCATTTTACAGAAAGAAATACGTTCAAACTAGTGTTGCTTTGATAGCCTTGCTATTTTGTAACATGCAAATTACTTTTGTATTATTCAATGTCTGTCGAAGTATTAGCTAGAGAAGTAGTTGTTTCAAAAGTGATTTGTTCTTGTAGTCTTAATAAGACTCATTTGTTGTAGATTTTACGAATATATTTTCGTGTTTTTTCTATTTATTAGTGAATTATCTACAACGTAAAGGACTTATATATTTTATCCTTATGTACCTATCAATCAGTATTTCCATTGTTTTTAGTAAGAATGAAGATAGGCTGATAGGTCTGTATGACTTTAGCGTTAGGTCAGCTATTCTGCCTACCTTCGGCAGGTAGATTACCCTTACGCTTTGCCATGATTTTGGTATATATCCCCATGCCAGGCAGGCTTTGAAGATTTTTGACAGGTGCGGCACCAATTCCTCTATGCCCATTTGTAACAGAATGGGATAAATCCCATCCGGTCCCGCGGACTTGTAAGGTTGGAACCTGCTGATGGCCCATTTAATTTTAGTGGGTCTTGTGACCTCAGTGGCTAATCTCCAGTCCTTTCGGTCGGGCTTTTTAGGTCTTTGGCTCGGATTGTGTGGCTCGTTGTGTTCTGCCAGAATTGTTGAGGCTGGAAAGTGGACTTTTAATAGTTCCTTGAGACTTTCCTCTATTGTTTCTGTGTATGTTTCTTCCGGTTTCTTGAGGAAGCCTACCTCTTTGGCAGCACTGCCGTCCTTAGCCAGGAGTGTCGTTAATCTCTTCGCAGAACTTCCTCCACGAGTCCCTTTTGGCTTTTCGGATTTCTTTGTTATATTGAGTGAGCTTTCCTCTGTAGGTGTCCCAGTTCTGGTTGTTTTTGGCCCTATTGAATAGCCTTTATTGAGTCATACTTAACTAATCGCACTCAATACGTGGAACATAATGGTTTTATGTCCCCTAAATTTGTTGCTTCTAGCGATGTGCCTCAGGGATCTAACCTGGGGCCTTTAATTTTTATATGCTTCATCAATGCTATTGTTTCGTATATTAATTCTAAAATACTATTATATGCTGACGACATAAAATTGTACTCTGCGATTAAATCGGAGGATGATTGCCTAATGTTAATGAGAGACTTGCAGACAATTGATGCCTGGTGTGTTGCTAATGAACTGCAACTGAATCTTAGCAAATGTACACATATTACGTTTAACCGAATTAATAATAATAATAATCTTCTATTATATAGCTACTCTATTGGCAGGCATCTGCTCTCTCACTCTAATGTGGTCAAGTATTTGATAGATAATAAATTAACTTTCGAAGCTCATATTAATGAAATTTGCAGTAATAGCTAAAAAATGTTGGGGTTTATCATGAGGAACCCCAAAGATTTCAAAAACAGTGCCACTCTAGTTAAAATATGTTACGCTTTCATTAGATCTAAATTAGAATATTGTTATATTGTATGGTCGACTTTCCATTCTTGCTACATTCAGCAAATTGAATCTATTCAGCGAAAATTTCTAAAACTTCTTTATTTAAAAAAATACAAAGAGTATCCGGTCCAAAGTTATGATTATAATCTGTTGCTTTCGGAATTCAATATGTCCTCACTAGAAATGCGGCGATTGGGAATTGGGATCTCTCATATTCCTCTACAACTTGATTCATGTCTTTTATCTATTTAATAATAAGTGATTAATTTAAAAAAATATTATTTAACTCACTATAATTGTTTCGCCACACTGTGGCTTCTTCAGTAAGTTGGATACATCTTTGAGTCCACTTGTTCAGTAAACAATGAACCAACACTCATACGACGACGAAACGCAATATCTGCCGAAACTATCGCCACTCTTAGAGTGTGTAGGACAATCCAAAGTAAACGATTTCGCGTCGCTCACAAGAACTCGGACCTTCGTAGATTACAACTTTCCAAATTTTGGGTCCCAGGAGCTAATGATAAACGACCAAAAAATCACTTTCAGCGATGAGTCCCATTTTTCATCCCGAAAAATCACTGTTTGGTGTGGATTTTGGACATCGAGCCACAAACTACAGTGGCCTTTAAAGCCACCATAACATATGGCATCGGTCAAATTCGGCCTAACTTGTGCGCCAAAACATATTTCTTTTTAATCTTGATGTGTACACGACTAATAGTAACACGTATCATGAATCCTGAGCAACAAGAGGTAAGTTGAAAATAAGTATTCCACGTATTGATGGCAAATAAGATTGGACTTTTCTTCGGACTCGGTCTCATTTCGCAAATTTTGCGAAAAATATTTTGACTCTATACTAATTTACAAGTTAATTTATTATCTCTAAGGTAAACTCATTCTTAGACTCCTAATAACAATTTTGATCTTAAGACCTTTTCTATGTTCCTGTATTTTGTAATCAACACCATTTGAGTAAATTTTTATCTAATCAAATTGCACTTTTTGCGAAGAATAACAGTTATGTTCCATATTATTACTTTAATTTAGAGTTTCCTGACACGTGATTCAATCATATCCGATAATTTGAAAAGTTAGGCTAATTAGTTTAACCTTTGTAAATGATCGGGTATGATCGAAACACGTGTCAGGAAACTGAAAATAAAAGTAATAATATGGAACATAACAAGTGTTTTTCTACGCCAAAATTACATATCTGGTTCCATCAAGAGGGAAGCGCAACAAGTATCAATTATATTAATCAAATTGTGTGATTACAGCAACAGGCATTCTTAATTCACTAACAGATATTCATAATTGGGTAGTACTATTGTTAATATTCCACGGGGCAATGAATTTTCGGGATATGAAATTCATCACTATATCAAATTATTTTAGAAAAATGTGATGTTATCAATTTACTTCTATGTTCTCCTCTGGAAGGTGATACTCTTTAAGGTAAGGTGTGTGAATCTTAAAGGGCGTATTTTCCATTTAGTTCCTAGAACGAAAGTTTCGAGCTACTCCTAGGTACTCACATTCCGGGATCGAAAGTAGTGACTAAAAACACAAATGCAGCTAATACCGACCCAGTGGCTCACTGCTCCAATCGTGACAGCCGCTGCTTAGCGGGGAAAATATTCACGCTCAGCAAAATGACTTGGGCCATAAACAGTTTCAAGCCATATAAATCCCCAGGAATGGACGGTATCTTCCCCGCGCTACTTCAGCGCGGATTGGATACAATTTCTCCAGGACTCAGGGAGATATATAAAGCAAGCTATGCACTAGGGTATATGCCCCGGTTGTGGAGGGAGGCAAAAGTGGTATTTATACCTAAAATGGGCAATAGGCCTCTAGATGAACCTAAATCATATCGACCCATCAGCCTAACCTTTTTTCTCCTAAAGGCTATGGAGAAAATAATCGACGAGCACATAAAGGGTGACTTACTTGAAAGAACACCCTTAAATTCCAAGCAATTCGCATTTCAATTTGGCAAATCTACCGTCGATGCTCTACATCACCTCGTCAAAGAGGCAGAACGAGCCATCCTACACAAGGAAATAGCAATCGGAATATTTGTAGACATAGGGGGACCTTTGATAACACCTCATTTTCTGCAATAAAACGAGCGACTATAAATAAAGGACTATATCCATCCACGATAAGATGGGTGGAGGCAATGCTTCAAAGATGACTAGTACCGGCTTCTCTAGCAGGATCTACAGTATCCATGTCTGTAACATAGGGCTGTCCTCAGGGGGGAGTTTTGTCTCCCACACTATGGTCAATAGTGGTGGATGGACTCCTGGATGAACTGCATGGAAAGGGCTTTATAACCCAAGGCTATGCAGTTGACATCGCCGTAATAATCAGGGGAAAGCATGAAGGCATTCTAACAATTCTAATGCAAAAAGCACTGAATAGCATCAGTAACTGGTGTGTTCGGGAAGGACTAAGTATCAACCCGAATAAAACGATCATAGTTCCATTCACGCGTAGAAGAAAGCTGCACATAAAGGCTCCCTGGCTGAATGGAATAGAGATAAATCTCTCCAACGAACTAAAGTACCTGGGTTTAATTCTGGATACCAAACTGACTTGAAATCAGCATGTCGATAAAATCATGGCGAAGGCAACGACGTCGCTTTGGACTTGTCGGCGGCTTATGGGGAAAACCTGGGGATTAAAGCCAAAGATCACGTATTTGCTGTATAGAACGGCGGTGATACCCATTGTCACCTATCCTGCCCTTGTGCGGTGGCCAAAGACCCAAAAACTAGACACGCAAAAGAAGCTGAGTAGGCTTCAACGTTTCAATTGATATGTGCTCTAGAGAATGCATGGACAGGCACTTAAATGGCGCACATATATACATCTGCTTAGATAGCCAAGCCGCATTAAAGGCTATTCGAGCCTATAGTCACGGCTTACGGACTGTCTGGGAATGTCGAAGATCCCTCTCGCAACTGGCGAAGAACAAGTCGTTGACCCTCATGTGGGTCCCAGGGCACGGGGATATTAAAGGCAACGAAGTGGCCAGGTTCATGGAGGACCTGGGACTAATTGGGAAGTGATTGGTTCAGGGTAGAACAATAGATCTTTTAGGTCGCAGTTCAAGAGAGGCTTACACACCACATTAGTACCCTATGTTAACATATAACCTATAAGTATTTGTTTTGTATGTTTATATATTCCGCAGTCAGAATCGGTTAATACTTTTATTTAATGAACTCGACAGTATTCTTGCCCAGTATAAAACGGCCATAATTTGCGGTGATTTCAATATTTCTCAATATGTAACCTTACTTAACACACATAATAATAATAATAATAATAATAATCTTTATTGTCCAACAGATATACCATAAAAGGAGATATACTAATGATCCAAAATGTTTATATCTTAACCACTTAATTCTCCTGATTGATTTAATACAACACAACAATAAATTAAATTGTAACAACAGGTTATTAGATCTTATACTAACAACTAAGAATATTAAATATAAACTCACCGATGATCTTCCAATTGTTAATGTCGATAAGTACCACCCTCCACTCTCATTCTCTGTATCAACCACTAATGATGTTCAAGTAAATATTGTTACCAATGTTAAAGGAAAACATGTACTTTTAAAAAAGCTAACTTCCCATTAATGTACGAGAAAATTTCTAAATATGACTGAACTGATGTATCATGTTACAAGCTCTATGAAGCAATTGACTCAATCTTTAAAGAAACAGTGCCACTAAGGGTGAATGTAGCAAACTCTCTTAAATATCCATGTTGGTTCAGCCCTGATACAATTAGTTCAATAAGAAAAGGGATAATTTTCGTAAATAATATAAAATTCACAAACTGGAATACTATAAGACCAGAATAGTCAGATTACTTAAAGAAATTGGAGCGATCACGAATTATTTATTAAAGGTGCTGAGCAATCAATAAACTCTAATCCTAAACAACTGTGGAACTATGTGGCATCCAAAAAATCACAACCTCGTATACCTGGTTCTGTTGGATATAAAAATAGAACCATCGAAAAACCCCTGGACATAGTCAACAGTTTTGCGGAACATTTCTCTTTTCGAAATTAGCACTAATGACCTTTTAATAGCTGCAAGAAAACTAAGCAAAATTTTACAGCAGGGAGCGATGGCATTCCTTCCTTTGTAATACGTGATTGCATCCATGTTCTAGCTACACCTCTTAAGCATATATTTAATATAATACTAAGAACGTCTGAATTTCTCAATCAGTGGAAAATTACAAAGGTAACACCGGTTCTGAAAACGGAAAATAAATATGCTGTTGAGGATTACCGCCCAATCTCCGTCATAAATAACTTTGCCAAAATATTCGAGACAATCGTAACTAGTAAGATATATAGTCACGTCCAAACCCGTATCTTCAGCAGACAACATGGTTTTATAAAAGAAAGATAAACAGCAACCAACTTATTGAATTTCACTGAATTTTTGATAAGCGTATACAAGTCGATGTTATTCATACGGACTTTAAAAAGGCATTTGACTCAATAAGTCACAGCATACTTCTGCACAAATTGGAATGATGGGGTTTTAATGTCAGTATGTCAGTATCAACTTATTAAAGTCATATCTATCAAATAGAGAAAACTATGTTGAATATATGAGTCACAAGTCTACATTTTTCTATCCATCCAGCAAAGTACCTCGGGGTTCCAGGCTAGGTCCACTGCTATTTCTATTATACGTCAATAATATAGCTAATAATATCCAATCACAAATTCTCATTTATGCAGACGATGTATACATTTTTTAAAGAAATTAATTCCGAGAGCGACTGTTTAGAGTTACAATCTGATTTAAAACGCATTCAAGAATGGAGTAAGGTAAATGAGTTGCAGCTTAATGTACGAAAATGTAAATGTATGACCTTCTCCAGAACAGAAATCAGACAAGGTTTAATTACCTAATAGGTGATAGTGTATTGGAGCGAGTCATTGAAGTCAAAGATCTGGGAGTACTTATCGACAAAAACTTTTCATTTATTCCACATTATACAGAAAATCTCAATGCCTCTATGAACATGTTGGGTTTTAAGGATTTCGGAGCCATTTAAACATATATCCACTATCATGAGTATACATCATACTTAAGATCAAAATTAGAATATTGTGCTGTGGTTTGGTCTCCTTTCTATACTACCCATATTAAACAATAAGAGCGAGTTCAAAAGGTATTTGTGAAATATCTCTATTTTAAAGTCCATTCACCATACCTAGATCAGTTAGTCACATATAACAACATGTTATTAATTTTTAACTTGGAATCATTAGCTACAAGGATAAATATATTATCGTTTAACACTCTATACCAAATATTACATAATAGAATAAATGATCCTAACCTACTTAACCTAATTTAAATTTAAATTTGCTTGATATTTTCAATTGTACCTATTGTTACTTGAAAGAATACTGTCGCAAAACTTTCTCTTTTAGTTAACTAATAAGCGGATATATTTATGTTTCATGTCTTTATTTTTATTTTGTTAAGAAACTATTGTTTATTTATAATTTTTCCCCGTAATAGGATAATTGTATATCTGTTGGGAAATAAATTATTATTATGATTATTATTATTATAAATAACTATGTCATATGTCATATTGGATTAAAGAGTAAAACATTGTCTTTTGAATGAGGCCATAGCCAACTATGGTTTTCATTTAAAAAACATAAGTTTGTGTCATATCTCTGAAAAAAATGGGTTTTCAATTATAGCGAAATGGATGTTGTTTCATAAAATTCTGGAATACGGTAATAGTAACTGAAAGATAGATAACATTTGTCAGGAAATGTATTATTATACGCCTACTTTGGTTTACAATTTGCAAACATAATGTTAAAACAAACAAAATTCCATAAAAATCATAATTTTAAAGTGACCTCTTTTTTTTGCTCGCCAGTGTATATACAAATAAAATATTACTCTTAGAAATTCATTGGTATATTTTACACCTTTGAAATAGATAAAATTGTTATTGATCTATATAATAGTATTAGAAGATAATTTGATTTTAATGTTGCTATACGTATTTCTAAAGCCGCCAATTAATCTACCCTTCTTTCATTAATGTGGCGCAATCGATCGATGTTAATAAAAAAGGGTAAACAATTTTTACGCCTCGATAAAAAGTAAAAATGTGTGAAAATATTTAAAATACGGTATTCAATTAAGGGTGTATTGTCGGGATTAATATCGGCGTAACTGATTTTAATTAGTATTTAAAGCTCTTGTGCCTTTTTTATATCCTTTTTAAATATTTATTCAGCGTATTTTCATTATAAACATATTTCAATTGGCTTTTCAAATTGAACTTTTAATTTAAGCTTTTAGTGACATTTAGATCACCGACAATTGTTGAACTTGTTAATTATTCGTTTGGTTATTAAATATATAATCTCCGAATTATTAACAAGTTTAACTCTAATTTCAGTACTTTCCTTTAATTACCTCCAGCATATAATATTGTTACATGCTTTACTGAAATTTATTAATAAAATAAAAACAACAATATAAAATACATTTTTATATTTATTATTAACAATATAAAACATAACAAGTGTTCTAATCCAAAATTACTTAATGTTATAATTTCGTTTTATAAGGAGTGCAGTAAACAAAGTATCTACCGTAATAAGTAATTTGTTTTGTAGTCTTAATAAGACTCATTCTTGTAGATTTACAAAATATTTTTGTGTTTTTCTAATATTATATTGTTAGTTTTAAAAGAATTATTTCAATTATACCTATTTTTAAACAAAATTTAACTATTTCTAAACAACTTTCATTTTATTTCGAAATTCGCAATTATCCTTTTTAAATTTTCACTTTTTTTAGGAATAAATACAAATATTCAAAATTTTTCTGATTCATTAAATTCTCCAGTTTATCTAGAAATATCAACTAAATTGGCACATATTTTTAATTTTTTAATAGGATAAATCGACCAATGTCATTAACTAGGGAAGAAAAAACCAAACATTCAACTTTTACTTCTGATCTAAAAAGTAGAAACAAACAATTTAAATTACAGATTTAAAACATTTAGGGGAACCGGAAAAAATGTCATTTAATGCTTTTCTTGAACGAGTTGAAGAACTAGATTAGGGCGGAATGTATCGTTGAATAACTTGTTTATATCGGCAATAGATGTATTCAAAGGAAAAGCTTTAATTTGGTATTGGGCTAATGGAAAATTATTTAACGGTTGGAAAGGATTAGTGAATGATTTGTAAAAAGAGTTTCAACCTCTTTTTTATAATGATAAATTATTAGAGGAAATTAAAGCACACATATAGGGTCCTAATGAATCAATTGGTGTTTACCTTCCGATAAATTACAAAGTTCTTCCGGTATATTGGCTCGCTGAAGCATTCATTTACAACAATATGACTTCGGAATTATTTATCAGAAAGGCAAAGATAACGTATTGCCCGATTTCTTGTCGCGTAGAGTGCCTAACGTAGATTCTACAGGGTGGACCAGCAGCGACGGCGGGGTGGGGCGGAGGGGTTACGAAGCGCAAGAGCGTCCAACGGGGAATTCAGTACCATGGCGTCGTTCAGCAATAAACAACGTGCGTTCTGTGTACGCGAGTACTACCGCAACAACGATTCTTTTACTCTAGCGCAACGAAAATTTTGCGTTCATTACAACATACGGCCTAATGCCTTAGGTGTGTCCGGAACATCTTTGATTCGTATTCTTCGCAAAGATTTACATTTACATCCGTAAAAAACGCTCACAAATGTTAGAGAGGTTCACCAGCTTTACCAACATTTTTTCTCAGACGAGGCACACTTCCATCTAAATGGGCATGTGTATAGGCAAAATTGCAGGCCCGGACTTATGCTCACTGGAATTCTTTCTTTGGGGATACCTTAAAAGTAAAGTTTTCAACAGCAACCCAGTGTCCCTAGAGGAATTAAAGGAAAATATTCGAGAGGAATTGCAAAACATTTTACAAAACACTTATGAGGCCGCAATTGAAAATTTCCGCTCCAGGTTGCAGCAGTGACAAAATAGTCAAGGATCACATATGGATAATGTAATTTTTAAAAAGTAAAATCCCTATCTGTGTACTTTAATAAAAAAATAGAAAGTTATTATCTCACATAACTAGTTTCTTTTAAATCATTATTTGAAATGTAAACGAACTTTTGGTCCACCCTGTATTATTGACAGCTCTTTAGTTAATGATATCTGGTATAATAATTTGAGAACTAGAATTTTAGCCAATTCGAAGAAATATTAAAACTATTTTTAAATATGCTAAAGTAAAATATTCATTATTATTCTGTGATAACGATTGTTGGAAGCTAGAAGTTCCAGAAAAAACAAAGAAAGGCTTTTATTAGTAAACATCAGGTTATACTGGAATTTGTAAGACTTTTCATAGAGTATCTAATTTGTATTAATGGCCGAAGATAAGGTCAGATATATCTCATTATATTTCTAGATGTAAGGTATGCATTAGTTAAAAGCCGGAATAGAAAGCTCCTATTAGTCATATGGTTTTTCAAGTGAAAATATGTAATATGTATATACTTGTTGTTTGTGATGTATTTAGTAAATTTTGTCTAACATTCCCTTTGAGTTTCGCAACTGCTTCCACTGTAAGGAAACGTGCCGGGCACCATGTCTTATTGATGTTTAGTGCGCCTAGAAATTGTGGATAATGTACAACTTAGAAATCATGAATTTAGAAATCTAGCGAAGGCATATGGTATTACGGTTTCATATACAGCAAATTATCATCCCCAAGCAAATCCAACAGAACTAGTCAATCGTGTGATTAAAACCATGTTAGATTCCTATATTAAAGATAATCAGATCAGATCCGAGCAATTTAAACTTTATATATGGACATAAAAACAAAGTTGGTAGATAAAGGTTAACGTCATTGTGATTTTAGACGTCGTCCTATGCAATTCTCTGTTAATCAACTTGTTTGGAGAAGGAATGTCGTTCTCTCTAATCCATCAAAATATTTTAACACTAAGTTAGCTCCAAAGTATATAGGTCCGTTCCATATACATAAGAAACTTTCACCGTGGACTTACTAACTAAAGCATCCTGACGATGGTTGTTTGTTAGGTTGCTTACATGCTAAAGACTTAAAATCCATACCTGAACAATAACTTCGTAAGGATTTTTTGGTTATAATGTAGGTGTTAGGTATGAAGGTAAATATTATTTGCATTTGTTGTCTTCCAGTTAGATAAGTAAATTTTGAGGAAAATTTATCAGGAAACGGGAAAATTATGATAATTAATAATGATTTACATTTTAATGTAAATACTCCAGCTAACAGTTATATTATTATATTAATTTTTCGCAACTACTTAATTTTTGGCCACTTTCTATAATTTAATATAGGCAACTTTAGTTATATCTACTTTTGAAGATTATATTTATTCTATTATCATTTTTTTTGTTCGGTACATTTTATTGCTAATTGTTCGGCGCATGAATTATTTTCGCTACCTTGATCCTTTTTCCTGTTTCGACTCTCGGAGCGAACGCGTACAGAAATAAGAAAACAATACATATTTGTGATTTAAAATTAATAAACTCATTGTTGGTTTCCTCGTTGATCGAGGGCGATTGGTTTATATCACATAGTTACAGTAATATTCGTTGTGATTTTGGGAGAATCTACTATCGCTGTAATAGTAGAGAAAAAGTATCCATCTTCCATTACATATTGAGGCTTCTTTCTTACGTTGCGACGTAAGAAAGAAACCTCAAGATCCGTTTACTGCGATCGACTATCAACTTCGTATATTCGAGGTCGTCCTTAAAAGAGTTTTGCTTAAAGGTCTGCTGTTATAAAAAGGCGTAAAAAAACCCAGAAAAAGTACTTCCATGGAAAAAGTTGTGCATGCTACTGAAATCAAAGTACGAGAAAGTAGAGATATAAGTATTGCCGATTCGATAATTGAAAATACTTCAACTACATCAAGTAGAGGCAAACGTATAATGGAAAAATGGAGTCCCGAACAAAAACAAGATGCTATGGCCCTGAAGAGGCGTTGTTATTTATTATCTTGGGTGGTTTAACGAAGCAGCAATATATGCTTATTAGAGTAACAGTTTTAAAACATGGTTGCAAATTGTATCGAAGTTACCACGCTATTTTACAAGCAAAAAGTCATAATTTTGTATTTTGGACAAAAATTTCTACAATATAATTGGATGTTTTGAAGGTTTTTTTTTTATCAACCCAGTACATACTACTAATGTTAAAGTCAATACATTGAGGGGTGTTTTTTTTCAAACAGATACTTCGAATTTCCAAACTAAACTGTATAATTTGTATAAAAAATATTATTCGTACTTGTAATAAGTAATATCAATTTTTCGCATTTAAGGGTTGTATTTTTGGGTACTTTTGTCAAATACGGGCTTTTCATGCATAATTTCAGATTCAGCTTGGAAATTGGGTGCCGTATGAATTAAAGCCAAGAGGCATCGAACGCCGATTCTGCATGTCGGAAATGTTGTTTCAACGCTACAAAAAGTCATTTTTGCATCGGATTGTCACTGGTGATGAAAAATGGATTCATTACGATAACTCCAAGCGCAAGAAATTGTATGTAAAGCCTGGCCAGCCATCAACATCCCCGCCAAAGCCGAATATCCATGGCGACAAGGCAATGCTCTGTATTTGGTGGGATCAGAAGGGTGTGTTGTATTATGAGCTGTTGAAATCGGGTCAGACGATCAAAAGGGACCTATTAATTCGTTTTAAGAGAACGATTTCGGAAAAACGACCAAAATATACAACCAGACACGAATCCATAATTTTCTATCATGACAACGCTCGGCCACATGTTTCAAGAGAGGTTCAAAACTATTTGGAAAACAGTGGATGGGAAGTTCTACCTCAACAGCCTTATAGCCCAGACATAGCCCCTTCTGATTACTACTTGTTTAGATTAATGCAGAATGCCTTCACCGGAATACGCTTCACTTCAGAACAGGGTATCAAAAATTGGCTTGCTTCATTCTTCACCACCAAGCCAGAGAAGTTCTTTTGGGGTGGAATCCACAAACTGCCAGAAAGATGGGCAAATGTTATAAGTTCTGATGGACAATACTTTGATCATTGAGTGTATAACCATTTTTTCACAATAAAGCCTTAATTTTCGGAAAAAGACCGCATGAATTCGCTCTTAATTTTTAAAACATTTTTTTTGTTTTTTCTCTATTTTTAACAATTTTTAAGCAAATCTGGACAAAACTGTTTCTAGGCAACTTTTTTAACCATTTTTTATCACAAGTAAAAAAACAAGAACTCCCGTTTTTATCGGAAAATCATATGCACGAAAAATGTTGACAATAGTAAAAATTCGAGTGCGCAGCACGAGGGTTTTTATTGTCAACAGGATGAGGGATTATGCTTAAAAGAAAAACATTTTGAGTGCATGCCATTTTCCGATTAAAAACGAGAGGTCGAGTTATTTTTGGTAAGACAAATTCCAGAATAAACGATTGTTATATGAGATTTATTTAATGTTACTAGAAAAATACAATTGAATATTGAATCGTTAATGTTACTAATACAAAAATATAACATACCGAATTATCGAATATTAGTTGGTATTGATTTGAATAATTGCATCAATTTCGTTTGATTTTAAACTGCCGAAACGAACAATTATTCGAAATGAAATGAATGCACGTCGGAGATTCGATTGACCTGTCACTTTTGACAAAAACGAACCAACAAAACCTACAATCAGCCTACTGGGATTTTATCACCCTACTGGGATTTTATCACTTCTTCCTTTTTGTTTTATCGAGATAAACAAAGCTGCTGTAATTTGAAGTGCCACCAAATTGCTTCTAACCCAGAATTTGACACATGAGGAAATTTGTCGAGAAAAACAAAGCTGCTGTAATTTGAAATACCACCAAATTGCTTCTAACCCAGAATTTGACACATGAGGAAATTTCGCACAAGTAAAATAACAAGAACTCCCGTTTATATCAGAAAATCATTTGCACGAAAATGTGTTGCTTAGCAATATTTTGCTTAAAAGAAACACATTTTGAGTGCATGCCATTTTCCGATTAAAAACGAGAGGTCGAGTTATTTTTAGTAAGACAAATTCTAGAATAAACGATTGTTGTATGAGATTTATTTAATGTTATTAAAAAAATACAATTGAATATTGAATCGTTAATGTTACTAATACAAAAATATAACATGCTGAATTATTCCAAGTAGTAGTTGGTATATTGTTTTGAATAATTGCATCAATTTTGTTTGATTTTAAACTGCCGGAACGCTTCATTATTCGAAAGAAATGAATGCACGTCGGATATTCGATTGTACTGTCACTTTTGACAAATACGAACCAACAACAACTGCAATTACCCTACTGGGATTTTATCACCCTACTGGGATTGTATCACTTTTTTTATCACTTCTTCCTTTTTTTATCGAGATAAACAAAGCTGCTGTAATTTGAAGTGCCACCATATTGATTCTAACCTTTAATTTGACACATTAGGGAATTTGAGACATTTTATCGTCTCATGAAAATTATTTCGAACTATGCGAGCGAAATAGGGTACTGTCCCATCCTGCAGAAACCTGCTTTTATTTGGCAATTTTGTATTTACCTTCAGCGCGTAAACTTTTTGTAAATAATTCTTATATTTTCTTTTGAGAACAAAGGTCAGTTTTTGGGAATGTTACGTATGCAATTATGTAGATAAATATAATTAATAATTTAAAAATTCGAAAACATTTCAAGTAGTTTGTTTTTTAATCTTAGTAAGACTCGTTGTTGTAGATTCACGAAATGTTTTCGTATTTTTAAATTATTAGTTAATTTTCTACAACGAACTAAAGGATTTTAATATATTTTATGATAAATATATTCTAAATTTCATTGTGATATCTTTCATAATTCCATAGTTATTTACATGGTTCTAAACATTAAGAAAACTATGGCCGCCTTACGGAAAATGTTACTATCTTGAGGATTTATATAGCAAGTTTTGTGTACCTGTAAAGAGCGATCGATACCTGAACTCTTGACCTAAAGTGTGCACGGTACATATTCGCAGCGAAAACTTTCTTTCTAATTGTATAGTCCTTAAGTATCAGCCTGAAATACAACAAACATAACACGCTGTATATACAAAGGATATACCACATAAAAGAAGTCCCTAAAGGGATTAGCGCTACGACAATGGCACGGCGACTGAATTACAAGTCACTGGATACCTATTAAATCTGCACAGTAAAACTGATTCATTCAGTTATGTGGATAATAATCACTTGATGACCATCTATTAAAAGTCTATACTTATATAAGATTACATACAGTTCATGGCGATTTATTACATAGCCTGGAAAGTGTCCATTCTAGACTAGTAATTTATTACATTTATATCAAAGGTTTATAGTTTTAAATGGTATGTGGATTTGCATATAATAATTTAGGTTAATTTAATGAATACACATAATTGTACAAGTAGGTCAACGTTAATTATTTTTAATTGCAAAAACATTAAAATTACAGCAAACGAGCTTTAATTATGCAAGATGTACTACGAAGTAAACACCGTAACCGCCAAGAAATTGCTATTGGAAAATATATTTGAATACATTTTTTTAATCATTTCAAATTGTTTATTTTATGTTTAATATTTATATATTATTTATTTTACTACTACTAAACATCTTTATTCACAGAAAAAATAAAATCTAATAAAATAAAATAAATTTTGATATAGTTGTTCTTCTGCTCCATAGCTATCGACCGGTGGTCTTTCAGCCCTATTTATTTTATTATTATATTTTTTTTAACATACTGTTTGTTACTTATTTCTGTGCGTGCATTAAATTTTTATTAAAATTTGAGCTTTATTTTATTAAATCAATTATGTTGATACTTTAATTTAAGTCTGATATTCATTCAGTTGCAAATAAAAGTAAATTTATTGATCGTAGACATATATCTCTTCTCGTATATTATAATTACAAAATCACGATATATATGTGCAAATATGTGCTTTGCGGAGGAAATTAGAATCCTTTATTGCTTACATAGTAAACAACTTCTCAATATATACTGAATCCAATATTACTGAGAATGTCGCAAATTATCAAACCTCGTTCTGATTTACATATAAGGTTATTGTTGATATTAATTCGATATGATAGTTATTACCATAAGATATGCCCATATTTTAGATAGTAAACATCTCACTTTAATATTTGCATTTCGCTTACATTTGGCCGCAAGGCGCAGCCTTAAGTAAATTTCAGTTTTTTCGGCGGAAATCATCCACATTATCTCAATCAACAAATCATAACTAAATATAAAATTATCAAAATTCTTCAACTTAACCCTTAATCGGTGGCAAATAAACTTGACAAAATGTACATGTTTCTACAGTTGTATAAGATCGACATACTCTGCCTCTCGGAGCACTCTCTTACAGAAAATAGAATAGGGTGTCTGCATATTGAAGGGTACAAACTCGAAGCCAATTTTTGTAGGCAAATGCATACAAAGGGTGCATCAGCAATTTATACGAGAGATGGAATGCCTATTCACAGAACAACGGAGTTATTACAAATTTTGTCCAGGAAATGGATTTAATGTTGTGGTATTTTTTTAGAGTTTAGTTATTGTAAATATTGTATCTTAAGCATATATAGACGACCAGAAGGTGAAACTAATGTTTTCTTTAAGGTTTAAGCAGATGTTTTAAATATATGTAACTCGTTGTGCAGCAACATTATTGTCTGTGGTGATTTAAACATAAATTTTTTAGTTGATTTCGCAAACAAACAATATTTATGTGTTATAATAACTTGCTTTTAAATGAAATTAACATCAGATGATCCATCTAGAATTTATGTAACTAAAAATTATAAAATGGCAGTTACTAAACTTGATTATTTATTAGTCAGTTCAGACACTGTATGCAATACAGAAATAATACAAGAAAATGTGGGCGATTATTTAGCGCTTGTAGGTTCTATAAATTACAACACTGATATATAAACTAAAACTAATACCGAATACACATGGTATAAAAATTATTCAGATAATTCGTTAGAAAACTTAATTTTATACTTAAGTATTAATAATAGTATATCGTAGTTATTAAATAGAGGCGATATTAATCTCATGTTCAATGTATTTAATAATAATATTCAATGGGCCATAAACAACGTTTGCCCTTCAGTTAAAAAACGATCCAATAAGCATAGTAGTCATAGATGGGTAAATGCCACTATTGTTTCATTATGCAAGGAACTAAAAGAATTGTTTTGTCTGTCAAAACATTAGAACGGTAATAAATGATGCTAAACAAAAATATTATAAAAACATAATTGATATGGAATTTACTAAAAAAGAATCTTGGTAATAATAAAGAAATTCAAGTAAATTAAAAAAATAACGACAAGGTAAACGACTCAAAAGATATGACTAATAAATTTGCACCACATTTTATAAACAAGGTAAACACAAAATTGAATGCTCATTTTGGTAACATTTTTTCAAGTGTACCATTTTCTTTAAATCTATAGATAATTCAGAAGTTTTAAAAGTCATAAATGTACTAAAAAATAACAGCAGTTGTGGTCCTGATGGCATAACATCGCGAATTATTAAGGCTATTGCTGAAACAGTTGTAGATCAGCTGGTCTACCTACTAAAGGAGTGTGTAGATAAAGAAATTTTTCCTGATGTGCAAAAAATTTCAACAATTGTGCCTATTCCTAAGAAAGGAGCAGTTTCTTTTTTTATTGAAGGTAATATGAATACCGAGTTGTAGCGGTCTCTTTATTTATTGGAAGTAATACAAATACCGATTCGTTTACAGTCGTAATGTCGTAGCAAAATTATTTTATTATGTCCCTTGCCCCAACTATCAAAAAGATCTAAGGCTCTGCTATTTATTTAACTTATTTTAAATTCGTTCTCCGGAACTTCTTTCTGCTGCATCAGTTTCCCCCCAGTGTGGAAGTAACAAAAGACACATGTCTCACAGGAGCAGAAGCAGACTCTGGAAAAATATAAGCAGGTTTTAACTTGTCTATCGCAATGAAATCATCACAATGGTTCAATTCTATTTTGAAAAACTTAGGATGTCGCTAGATTACTCTGAAGGGTCCGTTGTATGGTGGTGTTAGTGGACCTTTAATCCTAACTTCTTGGACATAAACATGATTGCAAGTGTTGAGATCTGTAGGAATGTAAAATTTTCTTGTCGTGTATCATGGTGGGGTGTAAGAGATAGCCTTGAAGTGTTTCTTTAGGTCTCGTACAAATTGTGCATTAGGTTCCGTACTAGATCTCTCCGCATCTAAAAATAATTCTCCGGGCATACGCAATGTGGTACCAAAAACTAACTCCGCACTCGTACATTGAAGACCTTCTTATATTGTGTTACGTAAGTTTAAGAGCACTCCTGGCAATTGTCTCGGCCAGTCGTTCCTACCACCTCGCAATCAGGGATGTTTTAATGTGTTTGTTCAATCTCTCTACCAGACCATTAGCGCCACGGATGATACGCGGTCATTTTTATCGATTTAATTCCCAGGAATGTACATAACTCGTTGTATAATTTCGAAGTGAATTGTGCTCCTCTATCGGAAACTATATGCGTTGGTATTCCAAATCTCTCCATCCACTCTGCATATAACGTTCTAAGTATTGTATTTAAGAGTTTATAAATAAACAGCTTGATGACGGAAAATTTGTTTGTGGATTATTGTTTGTCCATTGCTTTGATTATTTGCAAGCCTAATTTATAAAAAGTAAATTATATGCAGTTGGATTTACGGGTAAACTCCTCGACTTTGTAATTAATAATAATAATAATATCTTTATTATGTTAATAGCATTGCTGCCTTACAATTGTCAAAAATACTTAGTCTATAAAGAATATACAATTTATTACTATATATGTATACAATGATTAAAGTAATGTTGGAATTACCATAGAAGGGTGGTGGATAGCAACACACACAAGTTATAAATATATACATAAATTAACAATAGATAACATATAAAAGTTAAATATACAAATAAAATAGAGAAAAAGTCAATAAATAAAATAAAATCCGCTAAAAATTAGTCATCAAAATTGAATATAATTAAAATTAAGGTAATCGTCCCAAATATTAAAAACACTATCACATAAATAAAATGTACAAAAAAAAGGTCAATAAATAAATAAAATCTGATTACAAACTAGTCGTTAAAATTATTAAAATTAAAATTTAAATATTCGTCCCAACTGTAGAATGCATTATTACTCAAAAAAATTTTAATTCTTTGCTTGAACGTGTTGGTGGCTAAATTCTTAATATGTTGAGGCAGTACATTATAAAATATAGCGTAGTATCTCACTCCAGTTCGGGATTTGCTAAGTCGAACCAAGTTAGGGTAAATGTTATTATTTTGTCTGGTGCAGTGAGTATTAATGCTTGGATGGGTATCATATGTTTGCAAATGTTTCTTTATATATATCAGGCATTCATATATATACAAACATGGTAAAGTTAAAATTTGTAAGTTTATGAATCCCTGTCGACATTCATCAAAATATCCGTAGCCTCCAATTATCCTGACAACTCTACGTTGTAAAGCAAATAATCTGTGCCTAATGCTTGAGTGCCCCCAAACAATTAGCCCGTATAATAAATGGGACTGAAATAAAGAAAAGTATACAGTGCGTAGAACCTCCTTAGTAACGTTCTTGCATAGGAACCGTATCGCAAATATACTAGAACATAACTTATTTGCAAGAGCATCACCATGTTCATTCCACGGTAAATTTGTCGATATGTGTATACCCAGAAATTTGGTTGTGTCAACTTGGTTATCTGATTTTCTTAAAGAAAATAACATCGTCGTTGTTTTGTTACTATTTAATTTCAGTCGATTGCTGTCAAACCATTTAGTGGCGCTTAATTGAGTCTCTACATGAACATTATTAAGTAGTTCATGATTCTTAGACGTATTTACTATTGTAGCATCATCCGCATACAATATAACACTTCCATCCTTAATAGTATTTGGAAGATCGTTAATATAAAGTAAAAATAATAACGGTCCTAGAATCGATCCTTGGGGCACCCCTCTAATAATGGGTAATTCATCAGAGATCGAATTCTGAGACAACACGCATTGAGTTCCATCCGAGAGGTATGATATTATGAGTCGACAACTCTCTGGATGCAGGTTGTAAAAATATAATTTCCTTAGAATAGAATGAGAAACACAATCAAAAGCTTTTGAGAGATCTAGAAATGAAGCTTTTGAGAGAATTTTTTTGTTCAAAGCAATCGACCGTCATTTCGACAAATCTATTTATGGCTTCCGTAGTTGATCTCCCTTTGCGAAACCCGTATTGCTCATTGCAAAATATCTCAAAGTTTTCAAAGTATTCACTCAATTGAAGCTGCAAAACTTTTTCGAGGACACTGACAAATAATGGCAATAGAGCAACGCCTCTATAGTTGTTAGGATCAGAGTATTCACCATTCTCGTGGAGAGGTATCACTATTCCTCTTTTAAGTGCATCTGGAAAGATTTGGTGTCTGATGCATCGGTTTATGAGTTCTGTAAGAGGTTCAATGATCGCTATTAGGATACACTGAAGTATGTCATACCGTAGCCCATAAATATCTTTAGTTTTACTTGTTTTTAAACTGTAGATAGCATTACTCACCGCACAAGTTGACACTTCCATAAACTTAAAATACGTTTGACTAGTTGAGGGATTGTCACATATTAAAATTATTGGATCACAGCCCGATTCTCGTATGGAATTTACAATTAGAGTTGACGCAATTGAAAAATGCTGATTGAACTCATTTGGTGTAATATCACATGATTTATTTAGAGTCTTCGAGGCTCTGTTCGCGTTTATAATTTCCCAAATTGCTTTGGGTTTAAAATTTGCATTTTTGATATAAGCATTATTTATTTCCATTTTACACATTTCAATTTCGCGCTTAACTAAAACATTTCAGCAGAATATGATGTTACTTTAAGAGTACCGCAGGGCCCTTAATTTTCATTTTATTTGCAAATGATTTACCGCAAAGCGTCACTGAAGATGTCAAAATAATGTATGCTGATGATACCTTAATTGCTATATTATCTGCATCATATCAAAATATGTGTTCCCCTATCTCCAACATATTTAACGATATTAAAAGTTGGTGTGATGCAAATAATATGATACTAATTGAAAACAAAACAGTATTAATTCATTTTCAAAATCTTAAAAAAACTCTGAATACATACATAGCGTATATAAAGCAAGAGCCCGTGTATTTATTAAGTAGTTCCAATAATTTTACTAGAAAGGTGGTTGTAGACGTTTCTTGTTTAATATGTTGAAGACTGTCTAGGACTTTGTGTGCCGCAATAATAGTCCATGGTGGTACTTCGAAAACATATACGGGCTGCATTTTGGGTAAATGGAACTATTGACTCTTGCAGAACCCGCGTGTCTACAGACGGTCACAAGGCGTATTTTTATTACATCTCTGCCCTGTTAACATTCAAAGTTTATGTGTTATGGTTTACTACCTACATATGCTTCATATCGCAAAGTGAACAAAAAACGTATGTACTTTAACGGTAGTAATTCGGGATCACAACAAAACTATTAACTAATGTGGTCTTAGAAGCTCCTAGCAAAGTGGAAAAAGTTTTTAGTTCCACTCTTTCAAGTATCAATCTCAGCATTACGCAAGCAGCAGAAAAGTATATACCACTTACCTCTGGTTCGACCTGTAAATCATCCGCCCCATAGTGTTACGTTGAGGTAAGTCGAGTTATCGGAGATATATCCTAGAATTACTGGCGGGAAAGGGTAGATCGAGAAGAAACCGAGAGGTGATGTTTCAGCAAAACTATAATACTTGGCACTGATCCAAAATTATTGGCACGAGATGCCAAGGTTAAAAAAAGGTATAGGGCAGTGTGCCAACGACGCGTTAAGATGGTTCTTCCATTTATAACTATAGATAATATCGACGGAGAATCGAGTTGTAGGGGAATTAAAGGACCTCTGCTTTTCTGGGAGCTCATCGTGGTTCATTTATGTGAGCTGCAACCATAACTTTAAACTCTAATTTGCTCTTCAAACCGAAGTCGTACATAGCAAACAACTTTTTCTTTGTCATATCTTCTATACCCAATTAAGTTGAGGCCATGTGGGGCCTTCTAAGTATGCACTGAGCTAGACGACAACGTAGTTATCATAAATATAGCTTCTAGACATTTTCTCGGACCAACCAGTAATTGTTACTGGGCAAGCTCAAACGAGCAAAAATCAAGATGGTTAAATAATGAATAAACAAATAGTGTCATTACTACATCCCCGTGTCTATAAAAAGATGGTCCCCATGACCTCTGCACGATTTTTTTAAATACAATAATTTTACACAAGTAAAATATTAAAAAAATTAATTCAAAATATCCGACAGAATACTCGTCATTTAAAGCATTTGTAGCAAAGGACAAAGAACAAGACATCCAAAATCAAAATCTATGGCTCAGAGATGTTTGTATAAATCATTTTTTATGAATAGAAGAAAGAAGAAGGGAAGAAGACAACCATCAATTAACATAAGAACACATAAGATACATTAAAATTTTTCATCAAAACATCCAATCCATAAGAAATGTTATAAATGAACTAAATGTTAAAGTGGCTGAAAACTTAATATGCATCTCTGAATACTGAAAGACTGAGCAGCTCAAAAATTATCAAATCGCTAATTGTACACTACAAAAAATAAGCCGCATTAAAGTTAGATAATAACTGTAAAATAGTTTAATTTGATGTGTCAAATATGTTTTCCAAAATACCAACAAAAGACTGCATAAAACTTATTATAGACCACTTGATAAAAATAATGTTAATCCCGTAGTTAAGAAAGAATTTCTAGCCGTCATTCAAGTCATACATAATCATAGTTATTTGACTTTCAACAATACTTTCTATTTACAAAATGAAGGACTGGCAATGGGTTTGCGGCTAAGCCCATTATTAGCCGAAATTTTAATAGAAAACCTAACAAAACAAATACTCAATTCTCCGTTAGGGAAAAAACATATCAACTGGTGGTTCAGATATGTAGACGACATCCTGGCATGTTTCAAAGGAACAGATAGACAAATTAAACAATTTCTTAATTTCATAAACTCCATCCATCCATCCATCAATCAAATTTACAGTAGAATCAGAAACAAATAATTCAATAAATTTTCTTGATCTCTTAATTCATAAAATAAAAAACATTTATAGAAAACTACATATTCCGACTCCATCATTCCAAATCATTCCCGATACCCTCAAAAACACAAATTAGCCAGTTTCACCTCAATGATTAATAGAGCCCTCAACATTCCTTTAAGTCCTCAAGCCTTTACCAACGAAATCCACACAATTAAAAACATTGCAATTAATAATGGATACAAAGAAGAGACAATTAATAAATTAATTCATAAATCGGAAATGAAGCGTCTCAGTAAATATTTATATGCTAAAACAGAACCAGACAAAAAAGCCTTCAAAGCAATCACTTATTTCGGAATGGTAAGCACTAAAATTAAAAAAGTCCTTGAAAGATGTCACGTAAATATTTGTTTCAAACATACTTAATTTACTATATTAAGTTCAACTATTTTTAATTGTGAAACTGAAATTGATATCATGAATAAATCCGGAATTTACAAGCTCACTTGTTCCTATTGTAAAAGCGTGTACATCGGCGAATCTGGTCGTAATTTCCGAATTAGATTAAACAAACATAAAAAATCATTTTGTCAGAAAAATAATAATTCAAGTTTTGCTAATCACTTGCTGAAAACGAATCACCCTTTTGAATATGACATTCTTTCGGTAATCCACTTAACAGATAAAGGACGCAAAATGGATTTACTAGAAGCCATGGAAATTTTTAAAGCTAAGAATAATCCGGGAATTTCCCTTCTTAATGACCAGGTAGACCTGATGTACACGCCTCTATTCACCTGCTTAATATAAATATGTTAGACTCCGTAATGTTAAACACTTTATGTTTGATAATGACTAGTTGATAGTCGAAATTATAGTCACGTGTATTTTGTTAAATAAAAAGTGGTAAAACAAAGTGATCCTGTTTTCTTTCTTCAGTATATTCAAGATAAATCAGCCTCCACAATTAAACATTTATATTATATTAGTAATTTGTAATAATTAGTTATTAAGTATTATGTAAGTTAGCATAAGTACTGACACAATTTCATTTGGTACATTTTATGTAATGACACTGAAATAAAGATTATTATTGTTATTATTTGCGGATGTGATCGTCATCTCAGTTAAATTATTTATTTATATCGCTTGGTGCCAACAAATACGAGCGCACAACTTTTAGAATATTTGAGTAACAATATGGATATCAATGGAGCAAAATGTGAAAAGATGAATGCAAAATATCCTGTACAGAATGCTTCATATAAAGTATCAGTACCCCACAGATTTGCAGACAAAATGTTAAAAGTAAATGTGTGGCCAGCGAATGTCGAAGTAAGTCGCTTTTTATTGCATCTAATAAACACACGACCAAAGAAGATATAAAAGTAAATTACAAATTAATAAATAAGTCTATGATTCTATAATTATGATTATATAATCATATAACAAAATGCTAGAAGAAATCCAGAGTATAATATTTAGCCTTAACGGATTGGCAAACAAATGATAATTTACAAAATACTGATATCCGAAACTACAAACTAGTAAGTCGTTTCTCGAGAAAAATTCAGAAAAAAAAAACAAACTGCCTATGGTGGTGTAGTGAGCGAAAAGACACAAACATATAGTCTCAGGATGGAATTTGCAGCTATTGAGTGGACATCTCAGGGAGTCAAGTTTATCTGTATAGTTATATACAAACATCCTGAATCAAATGTAGATTTATTTCTGGAGAAATAACATCAACTCATTTGATACATTTTTATTTCAAATTTTAATATAGATTTAAGTAAGGATTATACGTGTAGGACTAAGATTAGTAATTTACTAACATCATTGTATATTAATATTAATTAATATAAACGAACCGACACGATATGGGAAAAACTCAATTACGAAAATAGATAATATATTGACAAATTTAAGCAATAGGTATTTTCATGGGTATTTGAATCTTACATATCCGATCATTGTGCACAAAAAATATCATTTACTTATAATCTGGCCCAACATAAGAATAAATATATGCGCATATTCAGTTCCAAAAACATATCACATTTCAAAGATGCATTAACATCTTAAGGGCCAGGCCAAATTTAAGTGCCGTTCCGTTCAGGCCACAGTTAGCCGTCAGGCGGGCCCAAACACGTAGAAAATCTTCAGTATATCGTAGCCCAGTGTCGTTCAGTCTCGTTTCAGTTTTCTCGTACTTTTTGACCAAAAAGTCAAAATTTTGTTAGCCTAAAAACCAAGATTTCATCAAGTGATACTTCAAGCGAACAAATTTTAGTGCCTACACTTCGCCATCGCTGTGTATTGCGCTCGTCCGTCGATGAAAGTTTATCACAGAATGAGTGTGTGGATACTAATACAATAGGTTATCAAGAATGGTTCGATCCACAAGGAAATCAACCTAATATATGAGCTTTTACGAGCGAATGTGGGGTTAAAATAAACAACATCACATTACAAAATTGTTGCAATGTAGGAGACTTTTACGCTCTATTGGTCACGGAAGAAATACTTCAGGAAATTAGCGACCAAACTAATATATTCGCAGTGCAAAAGGAATCAGTAAGTTCTTCGAGAGGTATAAATAAGTGGGTCCCTACAAATAAAGATGACATCAAGCGTTTATTTGGGCTCATTACATGGATGGTATTGGTAAAATATCCAGCGATAAATTTATACTGGTCCAGGGATCCGCAATATTACCATCCATTCCCACACAAAATAATGAGCAGGAATCGATTTGAAATTCTTTTGAGGATGCTTCATTTTTGCAACAATGAAACAGCAGATACCACCAACCGTTTATACAAAATCCAGCGAATTATTGACGATTTGAACAAACATTTTAAAAAATATTATCATCCAACAGAATTAATCTGTATTGATGAATCGATGATTCCATTTCGTTGACGCATTATATTCCGACAATATATGAAGCAGAAAAAGCACAAGTATGGCAAACCATTTTTTAAACTCAGCTGTGGCTTCGGCTATACATATAGTTTCAGTGTTTATAGTGGTAAAACATTAGACAAAGTGAATACGACGCCTACAAATATAGTAATGACTTTGTGTCAAGATATATTTCATAAAGGCCATACACACTGTACTGATAATTGGTACACCAGTGTAAAGTTGGCCAAAAAACGCATAAAGAAAAATACTTACTTGATTGATACACTAAGGAATAACCGCAAGGATAATCCAAAAGAAGTGGAATTCAAGAAACTGAAACGGGGGAATGTGTCGCCCAAGAGAGTAAGGAAGCGATCACAGTTTTGAAGTGGAGAGAGAAGCGTGACGTTTTGTTACTTTCATCTAAACATACACTAGAAATGAAGGCCGTTCGAACAAAATCAAAAATCGTTACTAAACCAATAATTGTCATGGATTATAACGCAGGAAATAATCTATTGACTTGTCAGACCAAATTGCTACGTATAGTAACCCATTACGGAAATCGATGAAATGGTATCGAAAATTGGGCTTTGAGTTATTATTGAACACCGCCGTTGTAAATTCCTTCTTTATATACCAAGAAACAACAGGCCAGAAAATGTCTATCAGAATGTATCGAAAAAAAATTAATTGACACACTTGTGCAGGGGAAAGTAAAGGAACAAGTGGGCACCCGTGTAAATCCTCATCACAATGAAGGCAGTGCGCACAAAGTTAGAAGATACTGCACCGAATGCTATAAAGACAATGTTATGTAATGTAATGTAATTTATTGATGTTTATGACATAAGCATTCATAGATGTACAAACACGGCAAAGTCATCACATTCAGAGCCTGGAACAACGGTTTACAGTCAGCCTGGTAGTGGGCTCCCCATAGAACGCGGATTGCTTTACGTTGCATTCCAAACAATTTTAATTTAATAGCGGAATGTCCCCAGACCAATAAACCATATCAAATGTGGCTTTCAAAAATGGCATGGTAGGCTGCTTTTTAAAGTTTTTTTAGAGACTGATCTATGGAGTTGACGCAATAAAAATATGGCACTACTCAATATAGATGTCATGTACTCACCATGTTTCCACTAGGTTAATTTAGTATCTTTAACCAGCCCCAGAAATTTCGTGTCGTTGCTATAGCTTACACCTGTATCCGCATTTAAGTGTTTCAATGTAAACACCATGTTAACGGTCTTATGGTTTAAAATTAATTTGTTTCGCTGAAACCATTCATTGACCCGTTCGAAAGCATTTTCTCTCATAACAATACTCTCATGCTCAGTAGATCCGGTAGTGACTATTGTTGTGTAGTCAGCGTAAAGGATAAGATCACTCCCTCCTGCGATAGAGGGTAAGTCGTTTATATATATGAGAAAAATCAGGGGACCCAATATAGAGCCATGAGGAACCCCGTACTTAATATCGAGGAAAGAGGACGTTACCCCACCTGTTTCGACACATTGGGCTCTATTAAGTTAATAAGTGCTTACAAGTCGACATGCTGCAGGATGCAAGTTGTACATATATAATTTGCGTATGAGGATTTCGTGACAGATGCAGTCGAATCTTTCGACAGGCCGAAAATAGTAACATGTAAATATTCGTTATTTTCAAAACAACTTATGCACAACTACGGAAACTCCAAAGCCGCTGTAGTTGTAGACTTCTCTCTACGAAATCCATGCTGGTGCAGGTCTAGCAGATTAGGCTCTAAAAATTCACTCAATTGATTGAACAGAATCTTCTCGAATATCTTCGAAATTACTGGTATAATGCATATTGGCCTGTAGTTATTCATGTTGCTGGAGTCACCTTTCTTTGGTATTGCACTACTTTTGTTAGCTTAAGAGAATCTCGAAAAGTACATGTTCGAATACATTGATTAGATAATGCCGCCAACGGTGGTATCAAAAAGTGTTTCACTAACTTTATAAGATCTGCAGTTTTTCCATATATATCCCTTGAGTTACTAGGATTTAATGATTTTATAGCGTCACGTACTATAACTTTAAAAAACTTCGTGTTCCACTTACAAAAATTGCCTACTACATAATTAATAGGATCATCATAATTTTTCGGCATATCCTTCAGTATATTTAGTGCTAAATCAGAAAAAAAAAGGAATTCAAATCATGGCAGGATATTTGACAATTTAAGTTTTGTTGATTTTATTTTGGTTTAAGTGAATTAACTATTTTCCACATTGTCTTTGTATTGTTATGTGAACTTTTAATTATGTTGTCATTTGCATTTATCTTAGCTGCGCGTAAAGCATCTTTATACTTCTTTCTAAAGTCGTTTCTGAGCCTCCGATTATTTTCGTTATTAGGCTGATTCTGATACGCCTCGTTTAAAAGTTCAAGTATAGTACGCGTTGTGTGTAATTGATTTGTAAACCATTTCCTTGATGTATTAAATTGACTTTTATTTGCAGTAATAGGAAAAGATTGTTCAATACTATCTTGGATCAGCTTTAAGAGAAAATCGAATTTATCTGTCAAGGAAAAATTAAAATGTACAAAACTAAAGTCTATAGTAGACATTAACTTAAAAAAGTGAAATTTCCCAATTTTAGTAAGTGGTCTAATTTTATTAACATTGGTTACATGATTTGCAATACTATGTTCAATATTTAGCTAAAAATGTAACGCCAAAAGAAACAACCTTTTGTAATAATTGTACACAGAAACCTCACCTTTGTTTATCTTGTTTCAATAAATTACATGAATGTTTTCAAGTATTATATTATTTTCCTTAAAGCGTTGACCAAACAAAATAAAAGTTTAGTCACACAAGTTCAGAAGGACCGACATGTGGGCCGCCGGTCCGTGCGGACCGGCGAGGCCTGAACGGAAAGTCTTGATCTGGTCCCTAGGTTCAATTATTAACTAAAATTTTATTTATATTAAAAGTTTATTGGCAATTAAATTTTTTCTATTTTGTTGTATACATATATTATTTTGATCTTTAAATACTTTTCTAAATTTATAATTAACTTTTGATGCTTTCGAAAGAAAATCTAACACTTTATTACATACCACAATTTCTGGGTTGTCTACTTTATACTTTTTCATTTATAATTCCATAAAAGAATATTTGAAAATATAAAATATGCTGAATATAGTGATGCTAATATTGCTGACAATCTTAAAAGTATATACTTATTTCCAGCAATATCTGAGGAAAGAAATAAACTGAAAAAAATCAAATCAAA
Source organism: Ontholestes murinus (assembly GCA_963969525.1). Taxonomy (NCBI): domain Eukaryota; kingdom Metazoa; phylum Arthropoda; class Insecta; order Coleoptera; family Staphylinidae; genus Ontholestes; species Ontholestes murinus. The sequence goes on along the minus strand of OZ018397.1, from coordinate 19,380,205 downwards.
GTATTAAAAAAATAAATGCATGCAAAAGAGGTAATTTGCGAACAGGAAAAAAAAAGGAATTGAAGGCAAGGGTTGATAATTGAGAACACCATAGAGTGAAAAGAGGGGGCTAAAAAAAGAAATAAAATAATTATTAAAGGATTTAAAACAGATGACCTAGATACAAAGGACGTAGTACAAACATTTATTAGAACAGACCTAGAAATCTAGGCAAAAATAACCGAAGCGTATACAATTAATAAAGGGAAAAAAACAGAAATGATTGTAGCTGAAATAGAATCAAGAGTAAAAAAAGACGAAATTATAAAAACAAAGAGCAGAAAACTAAAAAAATACACATATTTATATCGATACGATACGAGTATTGGTTACAATAAACTAAAAAATGGCACAAAATACACTTGGAATCGCAAAGAAAATGGACTAATGCGTAATACAAAAATAGTATATTATATAATGAGCATACAATGATACTCATTGCCCATGAGTATGAATTTCATACGAGTGGACAATGATCTACGATTATACATATAAATTAAAAAAATATAAATATAGATTTCTACTTATTAACCTTGAACAAATTTTTATTTATTAAAAATATACGTGATATTGATACAGTTATGAAATGTTCCTGGAGGTCATGTATATGATGGAACATTTACCGTAGGGTTCGATTTTTTCAACAAAACTACTCTCACTATTACTACTTACCATTATTTTGCGTAAATTTCAACACACTCGCAATTTTATTTCGACGTGTAATTTCACGTCAGAAAAGTCAACTCAAAAATCAAATGTGTGTTATAAGTTTTATCTACGATCGTACAGAAAATAGACGCTTTTTGCATCATTTTTCATTGTAAAAGTTGCTTTTTAAAGCACTAATGCTTTTTTACGGTTTTATTGCACGGTAATTTAAGGCAACGAAGTGGCCGATGAACTCGCAAAAAGAGGTGCAAATGCCACTCCTATAGGACCAGAGCCGTTTTGTGGACTCCCCATGGCGCATAGAAGAGAGGTGGTGCAAAAATGGGAAGAGGACAGAAGACGTAAGTATTGGAACAATGTACCAGGTCTACGTCAATCAAAACGACTCCTGAAACTCGATCACAGCCACAAGGTGCTTGAACTCACAAGGAACGAGCTAAGAACTTTCACCGGACTCATGACAGGGCATTGTGCCCTCCGATACCATTTGCGGAAAATGGGAAAAGAAGGGAGTCTTTCACACTTCGGCAGGGACCGTTTATCCCCCGAAGAAGTGAGCATTATCACCCCCAAGATAGTTACCAGGTTCAAGGTGGACGTGGGACTGCTTGGGAAGTGATTGGTTAAGGGTAGAACAATAGATCTGTTAGGTCGCAGTTCACGAGAGGCTAACACACCTCACTAAGACCCTACTTAACCTATAACCTATAACCTATATAGTCTGATTCAATATTAATATTATTAATGCTACGTTATTGTAATATCCCTCGCCTGTTTTACTATTGTAGCACTAGTGCTAAAATAGATATATTGTAGCACTAGTGCTACAATGGTTGCTATGACAATTAATATATAATATATACGTAACATACAATGTACTACATTTCATAATTAAATAGTAACCTATATTTATGTTATTTCATTATAGAAGTGGAAAAACTAACATTATATGTTAAGGGGACAAGGGGGGAGACAAACACATCGGATAAAATTACAGCTAAGAAACTATCACCGTATATAGATACAGACACACAACGTACAGAAAAAAACGACAACGACCTCGACAGATAATAACAAAAACACTCAATTAAAGATCGCAACATGGAATGTAAGAAGTATATATGACGATGAAGGTCGACAAATTGTATTAAAAACTATAAACCAGTATAGGATTAATATTCTGGCTTTACAGAAAACAAAAATGAAAGGAAGCGAAATAGAAAAAATAGGCAAGCATGTGTACTTTAATAGCGGAGGGAAGGACAGTTTACTAGGTACAGGTTTTCTGGTAGACACACAACTAATGAAGGCAATTGTACATTTTAAAGCTTGCTCAGAAAGAATTTGTTGAATTCTAAATAACTTGATAACAACTGTTTTTGTTTGTATGTGCTATACTAATTTTGTGTAGAATTTTGAGATTAATTGAAATATGGAATTATATATGGGGTGTTCCATTAAAGAAAAAGCAAGTTTGTTTCGTCCTGACTTTTTGACTGATCTTGTATACTTAATTTGTCTTTATTGTGATAGTTTAGAAAAAAAACCTAAAACTTTTGTCTCTTAACATTTTTCGCTAGCTAACTTACTTTAGGAGATATTCGACCATTTCCATGCATATCAGCAACCCTCTATATAGTGTGTTACATTAAGCCATAATAATAATAATAATAATATATTTAATTGTGTTATATACAGGAAGTTTACACAAATCAGCAGTAATTACGCCCAATAATGTTAATAGCAGTAAGTAATAAAACAATGTTTGAGTAAAATAAAATAGGTGACAGTAAGGACATATTAAAATTTGTGTACGTGTGAAGTCAATTTACATAATTTGTTCGGTTTAGGCAAGTAATTATTCCAGAATTACTGCCTGTAAGCCGAATGGAATTTTTATGACCTGACATCGCTGTACCCCAATAAAGTGGACAAATAATCGCCACCCTCGTCCACTCCAGGGGGTCCATCTGGATGCCCCAATTTGTGTCCTTCCTGGAAGAAGCCGTTGCGGCTGGACCACAGGCGGATTTCCACCAGCTGGTTAGCAGCCCTTCGTCCGAAATTGATGAAGAAAGAAGAGCCAATCACGCACGACCTCACCCCCCCATGAAATTTCTTATATTTGTACATTTGTAAATATTATTCATTACCAATGTAGACTTTGTATAGTACAGTTTAATATAGCAAGCATTTTATAAACCACCTACATTTTTTCTTCGAGTTGTCACAACTTCGTGCCCTTACACCGCACATTTTGCTTTCGAGACATTCAGAAATCAAAATTATTACATGGTCCTTCGAACCGGATGTTATCGAAGTAAAGAGGTATCCTGTAACTTGATGAATTGAGGAGGTAAAAGAACGTGTCGTGGAAGGCGCCCATCCGTGTCCCGAGCAGAGATTTGGCTGACTTTGGAGGGTATTGCATCTACCAACGACGCCGTGTTCAAACCGTGGAGATCAGCTGACGTTTTTGAGGAATTCGGTGAGTCTCCGACAATTTTTATTTCCTACCGTTGTCCTGGTCCACCACAAACTTATTAATTGCTTCTATTTGGGTAATCAATTATTATAAATAGTATTATAAACATTCTTAATCTTTAAAGCATAATGGATTTAAAATATTTAATTCAGCAACGCGGTTCAATTAAGAGTCAATTAACTCGCGCGAGAAATTTATATGCAAATGTTGTTGACAAATCAAAATTAGACATTATAGTGTTAAAGGATAAATTGGTGCATTTACAAGCCACACACACTTCCTTTTATTCCATTCAACCTCAAATTGAAATGTTAAGTGCCGAGGAAAACCAAAACAGTGACGTTGAATGCGATAATTTCGACGAGTCGTATTATAACACAACTAAAATACTTAAAGAATTAATCGCAGAATTAGAGGCCAAAAATCAAAAAACGAATACGGTTAATTCACAAAGTAATGTTGATACTGGTAGGCAAATTAATGAAATTATTAAGTTACCAAATTTAAATATACCTACATTTTCGGGGAATTTAAATGAATGGCTAGGGTTTAAAGATATGTTTATATCTATGATTCATAATAACGAACAACTCAGCCCATTAGAAAAACAACGTTATTTAATGTCATGTTTAGGGGGCGACGCAGCTAGGTTATTGCAGGGTATTAGTTTATCAGGTAGTAATTACGTCGAGGCTTGGGAAACAATTATTGAGCGTTATGATTTTCAAAATAAAATCATTCTGTTCCATTTAAAAAACATTTTAAAAACTCCACCGTGTAAGGATGAATCGGGATCGGAATTAAGGCGTATCTTAGATACAATAACACAAAATATTAGATCACTTCGGGGTTTAAATCGTTCTGTCGATAACTATAGTGATTTACTAGTAGCGATTATTTTGATGAAGTTAGACGCGAATACAATGCTTGAGTGGGAAAGAACACTCAAACGCGACAGCGAATTTACCACCGTAAAAGAAATAACAGAATTTGTAAGACAAAAATGCGACGCGCTTGAAGGCTCCACCTTAATCAAAACTAACTTTAAAAACAAAGCAAGTAGTAATTTCGCTGCGATTGGAAGAAAATGTCCCCTTTGTAATGAAGTTCATGCGTTATACAAATGTGATCAATTTTTAAAATTATCCGTTGAGCAACGTCCAGTTAAATTAAAACAATTAAATTATTGTGTAAAATGCCTTAAGCCCGCGAATCATAGTGTGAAAAAGTGTTACGCTCGACCGTGCTTTAAATGCTCTAAGAACCACCACACATTAGTGCACGCAGATTTAGGTAATACGGCTACACCAACGACTTCTAGTCATGTAAATGATCATCATGAAGCCTGTTTATCAACCGCTTTAATTACAGTATTTGATTCAAAGGGAACCCAACACACAGCTAGAGCGCTTCTCGACAGCGGGTCGCAACCTAACTTAATTTCGGGTGAATTAGCTAAAAAATTAAAAAGCTCAGGTCGAAAAATAAATGTTCAATTAAATGGAGTAAATGAAGCGGCTACTTCAGTCACGGAAGTGTGTAAAGTAAAAATTAAATCAAAACATAATCAGTATTCAACTGAAATAAATTGTTTAATAGTTAACAACGTGACGACTCCTCAGCCTAATCGCACATTTAACAAAAATGCTCTTAACATCCCGAAAAAAATTAAATTGGCCGATCCCCAATTTAATGTTTCAAGGAAAGTCGACTTATTAATCGGTACGAATGTATTTTGGCGCTCTTTATGTGTGGGTCAATTAGAATTAGGCGCGAATAAACCGATTTTACACAAAACCCACTTCGGTTGGGTTGTCGGCGGAGGAGAATCTCAATATAATTATCAGTCATGCAACTTGGCATCCGTTTCGCCCAATTTTGACTTAGAACGTTTTTGGGAATTGGAACAAATACATGTTGGTAAAAAGTATTTAAATCCTCTTGAACAAGAATGCGAGAGCAGCTTTGTGCAAAATTTTAGACGAGATAGTCAGACAGGTCGTTTCACAGTAGCTCTTCCGTTTAAAAACAATTGCCCGTTGTTGGGCGAATCGCGAGGCCTTGCATTAAAAAGATTTTATAATCTCGAAAGTAAATTGGGTAAAAATCCATCACTCAAAGCGCAGTACGTAGATTTCATGGAGGAATACATTAAATTAGGGCATATGAAAGAATCCGTTAGTAGTCAATTCGAAGGGTATTATATGCCCCATCACGGCGTTGTAAAAGAAGCTAGCTTATCAACAAAACTTAGAGTTGTTTTTGATGCATCCGCTAAAACCAATACCGGTGTATCACTTAATGATATATTACTAAAGGGGGCAGTAATTCAGCAGGATTTGTTTTCCATCCTAATTCGGTTTAGATCATATTCATATGTCATTTCCGCGGATATAATTAAAATGTAGCGTCAAGTGCTCGTTGACTCAGATTTTTGTAAATATCAAAAAGTATTATGGCGTTCTGAGCCAAGTCAATCTCTAAAAGAATTTGAGTTACAAACCGTCACTTACGGTACCACACCGGCATCCTTTTTAGCAATTCGTTGTCTAAATCAATTAGCAAGTGATGAGGAAATTAATTATCCCTACGAATGTCAGGTGATTAAAAATGACTTCTACGTTGACGACTTGTTAACTGGCTCTGATAATATACATGATCTCGCACGTACAAGAGACAGAATAATTGAAATATTGAAAAATGGCGGATTTCAACTCAACAAATGGAACGCAAACAATAAAATGTTGCTAAATAATATACCGCACGATGTCAATAATTCAATTATTTTGCTCGACAAAGAGGAAAACGCGAAAATATTAGGGTTGCAGTGGGACTCGAATACCGACATGTTTTCGTTTAATGTAGCTAAATCCACCAATGCGCGCATAACAAAACGTACAATCTTATCAGAAATTGCTCAACTATTCGACCCTCTTGGACTAATTAATCCAACAATTATGACGGCCAAATTAATTATGCAGGATTTGTGGAAGTCAAAGATAAGTTGGGATGAGAGTATCCCGGTAAATATTTATAGTAGATGGAAATTATTCCATAGTAACTTACCGGAATTAAATAAATTAAAAATCTATAGGCATTTCGATTGCACTTCCAGCTGGGAGATGCACGGTTTTTGTGACGCGAGCGAACGTGCGTACGGTGCGTGCGTTTATGCTCGTTTTAAGGTAAATGGGGCATGGCAAGTAGAATTAATCGCGGCCAAATCTCGGGTAGCTCCGTTGAAAACTCAATCTCTTCCGCGACTCGAGTTATGTGGGGCCCTATTATTGTCACAACTACAAAAAACTATAAATGAATCATTGTCTGTTAGAAAGATTAATTACGAGCAAAGGTATTGGTGCGATTCTAACATCGTCATTTCATGGATTCGTGCTGAAAACGTTTGTCGCACTTTAAAACGTTTGTCGCGAATCGAGTTTGTGAAATACGAGATTTAACGGCACCCGACAAATGGTCACATATCTCAACCAATGAGAACCTTGCCGATTTATTAACGCGCGGTATGATGCCTCATGAATTGGTAAATTCAAGCCTTTGGTGGAGTGGTCCACCATGGCTAAGTAAACCTAATGACGAGTGGCCACAAAATCAATTTAATCCAATAGCGGAGTTGCCTGAAATTCGAAATGTTCTTACTATTTCTTTTAATCGCCCGAACACAAACAGGTACGGGTTAATGTTTAATAAATTTACTAGCCTTTCAAAATTGACACGCGTCGTGGCGTATATGTTGAGGTTTACAGCGCTTTGCAAAACGACTATCGAACACAATAATGGGCCAATCACTGGCACGGAATATAATAAGGCAACGCTAGTGTTAATCAAATTGGTACAACAAGATTCATTCCCAGACGAGTACAGCGAACTTAAAACAGGGAGGGAAATTAAGCGCACTAGTAAGCTTAAAGAATTAGCGCCATTTTTTGACCAAGACGATGAAGTAATCAGGGTAGGGGGTCGCTTGAGAAACGCGAATATAAATTACTTGCAAAAATTTCCCATAATTTTGCCCGGGTCGCATTCGTTCACAAGGTTAGTAATCAATAACGAACACATTAAAAACTTGCATTCAGGTGTTAATGCGACAATAGCTGCAGTTCGTACAAGATTTTGGCCGATTTGCGCAAAAAATACAGTTAAAGCTGTAATAAAAAAATGTGTTGTATGTTTTAAGGCGAATCCGGTATTTATTAACCCCTACATGGGGGACCTACCGGCCGCACGTGTAAATATTGATAAACCATTTCATACCACTGGCATAGATCTATGTGGACCATTTTTAATTAAAGAGGGCAGTAGAAATTCAAAACCGCGAAAAGCTTATGCAGCTTTGTTTATTTGTTTCGTGACGAGAGCAGTTCATCTCGAATTAATTAGTAACGCCTCAACTGAAGCATTTATTGCTGCTCTTCGTCGCTTTGTTGCCCGTAGAGGAAAGGTGGCTCACATATATTCGGATAACGGGACCAATTTTATCGGATCGAACAATGAATTAAAAAATCTTAATAATATTGTAAATAATGAAGCCCAACAGCACAAATTAATTGAAACATTTGCCGTAGATGGCATAACCTGGCACTTTATTCCCCCTCGTTCTCCACATTTTGGCGGATACTGGGAGGCGGGAATAAAAAACGTCAAACATCATTTGCGTAGAGTAATGGGGGATTGTAAATTGACTTTTGAAGAACTAACTACACTTCTTTATCAAATAGAAGCAATTCTTAATTCGCGCCCACTAACACCCATGTCCGAAGACCCTAACGACCCCTCCTTTTTGACTCCCGGTCACTTCCTCGTCGGAGACTCTTTGACATCTGTTGCAGACCCGAATTTATCCAGGATACAAGTAAATAGAATGTCCCGATGGCAGCATATACAATTCATCCGGCAGCAGTTCTGGAGGCGTTGGATAAAGGAGTATCTCCCGAGCAGACAACACCGGAGTAAGTGGACGTCTAAGGAAAAACTGCCCGAGATAGGTGACCTGGTGCTGATAAAGGAAGACAACCTCCCTCCTATGCAATGGATGGTAGGACGAGTCGTACAACTCCACCCTGGAACCGATCTCGTGCCTCGAGTGGCTACTATTAAGACATCCTCAGGGGAGTACAAGAGGGCGGTAACACGAATAGCGGTGCTGCCCATCAAGTAAGCAAGTTGGCTGCAGTTCTTTAGGGGGCGGCGGCATGTTCGGTTTAGGCAAGTAATTATTCCAGAATTACTGCCTGTAAGCCGAATGGAATTTTTATGACCTGACATCGCTGTACCCCAATAAAGTGGACAAATAATCGCCACCCTCGTCCACTCCAGGGGGTCCATCTGGATGCCCCAATTTGTGTCCTTCCTGGAAGAAGCCGTTGCCGCTGGACCACAGGCGGATTTCCACCAGCTGGTTAGCAGCCCTTCGTCCGAAATTGATGAAGAAAGAAGAGCCAATCACGCACGACCTCACCCCCCCATGAAATTTCTTATATTTGTACATTTGTAAATATTATTCATTACCAATGTAGACTTTGTATAGTACAGTTTAATATAGCAAGCATTTTATAAACCACCTACATTTTTTCTTCGAGTTGTCACAACTTCGTGCCCTTACACCGCACATTTTGCTTTCGAGACATTCAGAAATCAAAATTATTACATAATTGCATATGAAATAGTAAAAATTAATGAGACAGGCATAGATATACAGGGTGACTGACGAAAAACCGTTGGTGCTGTATCTCGCTTATTTTTTATCCGATTTTAATAAATAAAACATCAAATTAAACCATTTTTAAAAGACTTTAATAGTATCTGAACTCTTATTTTTTCTCGCACCCAGTTTTTGACAAAATACGATCAACATTTTTTTTTAATTGCACTCTATATATATTTTTATTGATTCGCACGGAGATTTTTTTTTTTTAATATAAAATTGTAGACAAATTTATCCATACATAAAACTTAAGTCGAGAAATTGAGGATTAAAAAAATAAATAAAAAGTCAAGTATCTATTGTAAACAATATACAGACCCTATTTTAAATGTCAAAAGTGACAGTGACAGCCATTGATCCTGCAACGATTTTTAATTATTTCATAATTAAAATGTTGCAATATTTCAAACACTGTACTAGAATTTTGTGCGACGATTTCTGTACGTTTTTCAGTTTTTGAAATCTTGCAACATTTTTATTATGAAATTATTAAAAATCATTGCTTTATTGTACCAATGACTGACACTGTCACTTTTAACATTTGGAATAGGCTCTGTATATTGTTTACTATGGGTATTTGATTTTCTATTTTTTTTTTAATCCTCAATTTCTCGACTTTGGTTTGATGAATGGATAAAATCGTTTACAAATTTAGATTCAGAAAAAATCTCCTTGCGGATCAGTACAAAATATATATACAGTGCAAATTGAAAAGAAAAAGTTGATCGTCTTTTGTCAAAAATTGGATGCAAGAAAAAATATCAGTACAGTTCATATTAAAGTCTTTTAAAAATCATTTAATTTTATGTTTTATTTATTCAAATTGGATCAAAAATAAGCGAGATACAGCACCAAAGGTTTTTCGTCAGTCACCCTGTATAACATAACGTGAATTAAAACGATAAAAGAACAAATTAGTAACATTTGCATAATAACATTTTTAAATAAAATTTCCTTTGATGCGATTGTACAGTTATACATATAGGAAGTTTTCGGATGTACTGATACACGTGGTATCATCGACATATAACAGATTTTTAGAACTGTTAATTTGTAAGGAAAGGTCATTTATGTAGAGCAGAAATAGCAGTAGTCCTAGAATTGATCCCTGAGGTACCCCATAAGTCGTATTTACCCCCGGGGACAAACATACTTTAAAGAGCGCATGCTGTTGTCTGTTTAGTAAATAGGAGTTGATTAGTCGACAAGTAGTAGGATGAAAATTGTAACAGTAAAGCTTTCGCAGAAGGATATTATGAAGCACGCAATCAAACGCCGTACTGAGGTCAAAGAAGGATGCTAAAGTGTATGATCTAGAATTGAAGCCTTCTATAATCTCTTCAACTAAGGCATTGATTGCATCGGTAGTTGATAGAGCTCTACGGAAGCCAAACTGACTAAAATTTAGTATAGCTTGGTCTTCACAAAAATCTACAATTTGTTTAAACAATATTCTTTCTAAAACCTTGGAAATAATTGGTAGTAGAGCAATGGGTCTATAGCTGTTTGTGTCGGATACATTACCTTTTTCTAAATGTGGGATAAAGCAACCAACTTTTAGATAACTTGAAAAAGTAGCGAACACTATACATTCATTGATTAACTTAGTGAGCGGTAGAACTATTACATCAATAATGTTTTTAAACAGGTTTGTCGACATACAATAGATGTCTCGGGCTAGCGAACACTTTAATGTTCCTACTATATTTCTAACGTTTATGGGACTGACTGTACAGAATTTGAAGTAGGTTTTAATGTTTCTATGATAACTATTTAATAGTTGTATGGGGTCATCGTTGGAGTAAGGTATATTCCTTGACAGTTCTTCGGCAATAGAACTAGAAAATATATTAAAATCCTTAGAAGTTATATCACAGTTTTTATCACAGTTTGTTTTCTTTTTCCAAATCAAAAACTATAATGCTTTCGGGATGTTATTTGATTTATTAATGAAATTCTCATTTGCAGTTATCTTCGCATTTTTTAGAGCATGACTGTATTGTTTTTTATAATGTAGATAATTTGCTTTTATATCCGGGAATCTAATGATTGCTTCTCTCATTAATGACAAAGATTCCCTCATCTGTTTTAGAGAATTATTAAACCAATTTATTTTATTGTTATTAGAATAACAGGCAGATTTTTCAGAGAAGCTTTCAAAAAAATATTTCTGGATGATATTAATAAATTGATCAAATTGTTTAATATTACTACTTTTTAAACTAATAAAATTAAAATCAGTATTATTTAGTAAATTAAAAAAAATAATTTTCCCCAATTCTGTTATTGGTCTTACAATTTTAGTTATTACTTCACTTATTACCTCCTTGGTATTGTACTTTATGTGGAGTCCAATATGATCTGACAGTTCTGAATCAAGTGGATCAATTGATAATTCTCTTACGTTAGAAAACACATTATCCAAACAGTTATCTTTCCTTGTACTGAAGTTGATTGTGATATAAAACCCAAATGATGAAAAAGTATCACAGAGGTGTATTGCTCGATAATCATCGCTATGGAATTTTACATTAAAGTCCTCAACAATAATTATGGATTTTTCAATAGATTTCCTAAGCCTAGAATAAAATTATTAAAATTTGTCAGTGGGCGAACGATACACAGTAATTAAAATTGAATTGTGCTGTAGTAGAAATGTTGCTGCTAATTCACAGTCCTTTTCTTGTGATAGGGTGTTAGAGTGTTCGAACGTTTTGAAAGATACGTTATCCTTAAATAATTGCAAGACGCCTCCGTGCAGATATTTTTTTCTGGAAAAGTGTGATCTAACTGTTAAATTTCCTATGCGTAGGTAGTCCACTTCTTTTTCTTGCACAGCCAATGTTTGCACAAACAAATTACATCAAATACAATATTCTTATATCTGAGAAATGATTCAAATTTATTTTTTTTACTACGTATACTTTGTACGTTAGTGTAATAAATATTCAGCGTTGATTTTTTATCGGGATGACTCTCAATATTATTAAGTGTCTGCTGAGCCTCGGGCCGACCCACAGTGGTTCCAAATGCCGAAAAGCTTGCCAAAAATCCCAAAAATGAAAGTTTGCTTTAGGGTCTCTTTAGTCTATAGTTATGTATATTGGTACTTGCCCTGTCGAAATCCGCCGGTTTTATAAAGTCTAACCTGAATAGGTGGCTCTGGCCCCCCATTATTTCCCGCGCGCCTATTACCGCACGCCAGTTCCATACGAATCAAATACTTGGCAGAGTGACCCGAAATCGATTAAAATAGATTATCCCAATACAAGTCAGTACGTTTTAACAACTTTTATGTGTTTATAATTAATTTTTCTTATTATTTAACTAACGTAACGTGGAAAATATGGGTTTTTTTTACTGACAGTTTTCTAAGTAAAAGTTTAAATGTTTATAACTAAAAAGTCCCACTACATCCCACTCTTAGACCACTTTTCTAGCATTATTTGACCCTTCTAGAATGCTGTTCAAAAGAAGTCAGCTGCCCAAACTTGCCCGATTTTTAGAAATTTAATTTTGAAAAAATGGTGATGTGGCCATATTTTCCTATATTTTCTCTAAAATTATGAGGTTTACGCAAAAAAGTTATTCTTAAAAATTTGCTCAGTTTTGGATTCTTTCTAATTACTTGTTAAATAAATTTAATATAGGTCCTTTAGTTTATTATTTATTAAGTTAAGAATTTTATGAAAAAAAAAAATAAAACTTGTTCAGTTTTTTATTACCTTTAACTTTTGCTTGAAAAATTATGTAATATTTTTAAAATTTAAAAAAAATATGGAGAAGAAACAAAAAAACGGCTCGAGTAAACATCCACTTGCGGTTTTTGAATATCCACCAAAAGCATTTCAGTTCCAGATTTTAATGACAAAACCTTAAATTTAAAATTTCATCTCAATCGGATCATTGATCATTAAAAAATGGCGCCGAGACCAATAGCAAAGTCTGTATCTGAAGAAGTGTTTTGTAATCAGTGCTCTGTGGCAGTGAAGAAATACGTTTCTTGTGCAATATGCGAGAACAACTATCACGCAAACTGTGTCATTAAAATCTGTGGAATGTGCGTAACCGACGCCGGGAAATAAATTGTTGTAATGGAATAACCTCAAACTCTACCGGCATCGGAATAATCGAGCAGTCGTCTACATCACCCATAGATTTCAAATTAGATGCATATGTCTACTTAAAGGAGCTTGTCAAACACCTTCAAGCAGCCAACACCGAGTTAATGAGTAAAATAGACATATTACAAGGTACCGTACAAGAGGTTAGTGATAATATTTTTGCCGCAAGATCATAGAGTTGATGTGGAGCCGACCCTTCAACCACTGAGTAATATATGCAACCCAATACAACACCATGCTTCGATGATGAAATCCAATCCGTCCAGAAACACAAGCGACTGGACCGAAGTCCGTCATAAAAAGGTTCAACGCAAAAATAAAATTGTCGGTGAAAATGAGACCCAGTCGAATTTAAAAGGTATTAAAAAACGAGCTCACTTACATTTATATAGAGCTCACCCTGATACTACAATTGAAGACATCGAATCTCACCTGCGAAAATATGATATCTCTGCTATCGAGTGTATTAAATTAAATTCACGGCACCCAGAAGAGTACGCATCGTTTAATATTACAGTTCCGTTTGAGAAGTTGAAATATACTGAGGATCCGGCGATGTGGCCAAAGGGAGTGTCCATCCGACGTTTTTTATTCAAGCGGAGTCCACGCGTTCCAACGGACGAAGGAAAAAACAAGTAAGAAAACATCAGGATCCGTCATTTTTATTTTATGTTAACATTCAGTGTTTACGCAATAAATTAGATGAACTAGAAGCTTATACAGTTTACAAAAAAATCAATATAATCGCATTAACTGAGCACTGGCTTATCTTCTGAAGCAAATGCTTACACAGTTAATGATTTTAATATAGGATCGTGTTATAGCAGACAGACGTACAAAAATGGTGGATCCCTTGTAATGGTCAGGAAAGGTTTTGAATATTCCCAATTGAGTTTCCTCTCAGAACTATCAGTTGAAATGTTATGTGAAATGTGCGGAATAGTATTAAATGGAACCAATTCAATTATCATTATAGTTATATATAGGCCTCCAAGTGGGAATTATTCAGACTTTTTAGACACCTTAGGTAAAATGTTAGATCGAATTAGTCAATATTTATATCCAATATATGTGTGTGGCGATTTCAATGTTTGTTTTAATAATAACGATAAAAGAGCAGAACAATTATCCAATCTGTTTTCTAGCTATGGTTTACATAAACTTACAACTCAACCTACAAGGCAATCAAACTGTATTGATAACCTATTCTCAAATATACTAGACGAATCAACCAGTAGTGCTGAGTTAGTAAATATAGGTGTATCTGACCATCTAGGAATATGCATTCCAATTAAACACACCGTGAAATCCAATAAGAAAATAGTGCGCCCAATTACACAATCAGGTAAAATTGGCTTTTTCAATATTATGAATTCGTTAGATATAAATACCGCATGGGAAATTTTAATTAATAAAATTATAAATGCTTTTAATGCCTCGTTTCCAAAACGAAGTAAAATCATTACCGAAAATAAATCTAATCTTAACTGGTTTGGTCCTAAACTAAAAAATATGAGAAACACATTACATTTACTTAGGGATATTTACCATATTTACAAAACAGAAACAACCAAAATGGAATATAATAACTTTAAAAAGCGGTATAAAATATGAATAAGAGACGAGCAAAAGAAAGCAAATGAACATTATATAACATCATCATCGAACCCAAGTAAAGCAATTTGGAATATCATAAAGTCCAAAATGCAAACGAACAATAATAAATCTTGGATTTTAACGGCGTTCACTTGGTGGTACATTTCGATATTAAGAATAAAGAAAACACTTTTACTTTTTTATACCACTTTAAGTTTTATTTTCAGTGACTAGTTTCGACTAAGTTTGATAATGATTACCGTGTAGTCGAAACTAGTCACTGAAAATAAAACTTAAAGTGGTATAAAAAAGTAAAAGTGTTTTCTTTATTCTTAATAATAAATCTGATAATGTGGATGTATCAGCCAATGACTTTAATGACTTTTTTACAAATATAGCCCAAACTGTTATTGAGTCCATTCCTGATTGTGACCAGGATCCTATTCGATTGATGATGAGATCTGATATTGAAAATAATCCCTATTTTGAGTTTCAAGAAGTATCAATATTGAAAGTTAGAGATACAATATTGAAACTAAAGAAAAAATCAAGTAGGGATTTATACGACTTAAACCTTGAAATTATTACTATCGCAATTGACTTTTTAATTAGTCCATTAACATTTTTGATTAATCGATGTATTGAAATGGGTATTTTTCCAGATACATTAAAAATAGCAAAATGTGTACCAATTTTTAAAAAGGGCGATAAAAACGAAATTAACAACTATCGCCCCATTTCAATACTCCCAGCTCTTTCAAAAATTATCGAATCAATTTTAACCGAACAAATAACGAAACAACTAGAGTCAAACCGTATACTTAATGACTGCCAGTTCGGTTTCAGGCATGGTAAATCAACGACTATGGCAATCAGTAAATTTATTAGTTATGTAATTGATGGCTTCGAAAATAATGAAATTGTAATTAGTAATTTGCTTGATTTAAGTAAAGCATTTGATTGCGCTAATCACGAAACATTGCTTAGAAAGTGAAATTTTTATAATTTTAGTCCTATTAGTTGCAACTTACTAATGTCATATTTGACCAACCGTAAGCAAAGTGTTTTTTTCAATGGGGAATTATCTAGTCAGCGTAAGATTGCTCATGGTGTGGCTCTGTCAGCTCAATTTCCAACAGCTTCAGTAGTACTCTATGCAGATGATACGAGTATCAGTTTGAAAGGAACTTCCAGAGATCATGTCAGTGAATTATTAAAATCACAAATGATGAAAGCATCTTCATGGTTCAATTGTAATTAACTTAAATTAAATAATCAGAAAACAGTACAAATGAATTTTTCATTAAAGAAAGGATCTGAAAATCAGTCAGGTAAATTCTTAGGGCTAACAATTGATACATGTTTAAGCTGGCAATCCCATGGGCTCGAATTGGAAAAGAAACTGTCGAAGAATATCTATTTACTTAGAAATTTATCACGATCAGTCGGTTCACAATTCTTTTTTATTTTATTTTATTTATTTACGGCTAATCACCATATTACAATATATTACAAAATCTTAAATTACCTAGTTATACATAATAATTAAATAACTAAATAAAATACTCTTAAAATTACAGTGCAGCATGGAAATCAATAATTATTGTGAACAATGAAATACAATCTTGCAAAATATGTGCTTGTATAATACTTGAAGATTAAACAGGATTTTAATTAAAAAAAGACAAAAAGAAAGAAACAAACAAATATTTACGACATACAAACAGTTAGTTTAAGATGCTTTATCAAATGTTTAAATCTATCAAAACTGGTGGCAAAAATGGATACATTATAAGTTTTATTTAATATATTCCAAAATCTTTGCATTCGGCATAACGGTTTATTACTTCCATACGTTGATCTATGAAACTGTATGCAAAAGATTTGTCGGAGTCTAGTTGTGGTGGGAACACTAAAATTAATCATACTAAGCAAATCGCTACAGTCCGTCATTAAGCCATTAACTAATTTAAAAAGAAAGCATAAATCTAAGTAAATTCTTCTTTCTTGCAGATATCCCAAATTTAAATATGAAATAACATAAGATCGACTATATTGCTCTCGAGGAATGCCCAACTTGTATGAAATACTTAGAAGGAATTTATTTTGGACACGTTCAATTTGTACTATTTTATTATTAAAATTAGGTGACCATATGCATGAAGCGTATTCCAATTGTGAACGAACCAGAGATAGATATAATACCTTCTGCGTATTTATAGAAAAATATTTTGCAAAACGTTTTATAAATCCTAGGGATTGCATCGCTTTGCATGATATCATATTTATGTGTTCAGTAAAAGCTAATTTCTTATCAAAAATTACACCGAGATCCTTTATAAAGCTATTTCGGGATAAAACGGAGTTATTTATTTTATATGTATATGAAATATGTTTACCTCGACAAAATAACACGACTGAGCATTTACTAAGATTTAGTGAAAGACAATTCGTTATACACCATTTGCATAGATTATTGATATCATCTTGAAATAATGAGTGATCAGATTCTGACGATATAATTCTAAAAATTTTAAGATCATCTGCAAAAAGTAAGAACCTACTACTCTTAATGTACATACTAATGTCATTAGCGAACAGTAGAAATAAAATAGGACCACAGTGTGAGCCCTGAGGTACCCCTGACGATACAGGTATATTACGAGATATGAAATTATTAATTTTTACAAATTGCGAACGTTCAGTTAGAAAGCTATATAACCACTTTAAAATCAATTCTCCAAATCCGATCTTCTCAAGTTTTTTGATCAAAATATTGTGACCAACTCGATCGAATGCTTTCGAGAAGTCAGTGAATATCGCATCAACTTGATTGCCTTTCTAGAAAGCATAAAAAATGTAGCTTTGGAAAACCATGAGATTCGTTACAGTTGATTTCCCTTTACAAAATCCATGTTGTTCTGTACAAATAATTTGTCTGCAAGCCCATATAAGCTGGTCAGATATAATATTATCAAAGATCTTTGGAATAGTCGACTGCATACAAATTCCACGGTAATTTTTTACATCTTCGCGATCTCCATTTTTATACAAAGGTGTAATATAGCTTTCCTTCCACAATGATGGAAAAATACCACTTTTTAAAGATACATTAAAAATTATATGTAGTGGCTGACAAATAGAGTAAACGCATCATTTAAGAAAATAAGCTGGGATGCCGTCAGGACCTACGGAACATGTATCAAGCAAAGAATTTATAGTATTAAATATATCACTGATCCTGACTGAAAACTGATTTAAAATTGTATTATTAGATGAGCTGGTGTTATTAAATTCGTCAAAAGGTAACTGTTGTTCACTATCACTATACACAGTCGCAAAATAATCAGCGAATAAATTTACACAATCAAGTCCGGAATGCGATATCTTGTCGTCTAAAAACATATTTTTAGGGTAACCTTCTGTTTCTGTCGACTCACGAACAAAATTCCAGAACTGCTTGGGGTCCTTTGTAATGCCTTCCTCAATTTTCAGAATATGTTGCCTATACAGTTTTCTTGCGTAATCTTTGCAATTTGATCTCAATAATTTAAATGTGTTGTAATCATTTGGACTTCTAGTTATTTTATACAAACGATGAGCTGCCCTTTTATCCCTACTTAATTTTTTCAATTCAGGATTGTACCACCTTGGGAATGTAGAGGACTTAATATGTTTAAGCGGAATAAACTTATTAAATATAAATGAACAAGTACTATAAAACTTATCAACTAGGGTATCTACATCACAATCATTTAAGTATTCGGACCAAGGAATACTTGACAAGCAGGTATTAATAGAGGTATAGTCGGCTGCTTTAAAATCAAGAATAAAATCATCATACTCAAGGGAGTTATAATTCAGACAATAAATGTTTTCGATATCAATTGTGTATGATTCATGATGTGCAGTAGTAGGCAGTAGGGGATCAATGGAAGTGTAGATTTTCATATAATGAATATTAGAGAATATCAAGTCAAGGAATACGTTCCTACTATTAGGAATATTGTTGTATTGACGTAGATTGTGATATTCAAAATTTTCAGCTAATATTTGCGCATAAGCAGATTCATTATTGGACGATAGGACATTTTCATAATTAAAATCCCACGACGCGTTTGGTAAGTTGTAATCACCGCAAAATATGTATTTACAATTTGGATATGAATTACAAATTAATTCCACAGATTTACAATGTCCGAGATAACTTGATTCGTTCGATCCTGGGGGGATATATATCGATGAAATAATCAGCTTATTTGAGATGCACACAAATAATTCTTCGATACAAGATGATGTATTAATCCTCCTTGTTTCTAAGTGTTTACTAACCGCTATTAATACACCACCTCCTCGACTTTTATTGCTTGTTACATTAGATCTGTCACACCTATATATATTAAATCCATGAAAACCTAATTCTGCGTCACTAACTGCAGAGTCTAACCATGTTTCAGTGATAATTACAATATCATATGTTGACAAATTTAAATTATTACTAATATCATTCAGTTTACTTTTCATTCCACCAACATTTTGATAATACAGCACTAGTTTTTTTTGATTTAGATAATCATTAATACGTGGTTTGTTCTCACAAATAATAGGGTGATCGTTAATATATTTAATGAACAGTCCAACTTCACCATTGCTGACATGTAATTCATTGGAAAGCTCTTTTATATATTTACGTTGATCCAAAGTTAAGTCAGCTTTCAATTTGACTGTGGCATTACATTCTTTAATTTTCGAAGGGTTTCTAAGTAAAACTTTCGCTTGATTTTGATTAATTAATGTAATTTTCAGAGGTCTTATTTTGTCGGTTTTTTTGCCTAGTCTAGTTGCGTTTAAAGGTTCAGTAATAATAATATCTTTTGTGATTGTGATAAATTTTTTGATATCTTCCTTTTTACGTATATTAGCATCTTCAGAAGAATGTTCAGGCAAGTTATATACTATAATATTATTACTTCGGCGTTCTCTATCAGCTAGTTCACAAATTACAGTTTCACTATTATTTAAGCCTTTTAACCTTTGCATTTCATCCTTTAAAATTTTATTTTCACGTTCAACCTCAAGTAATCTAGCATTTAGCGATGATATAGTATCCAGAATTGATGTAAATTTATTACTAATATCATCCTTAAAAGAAGAAAATTCAGCACGAAAGAACTCTTTAATTGAAAGAACCGACGGTGAACATAACTGGCATATCCATTTTACACCATTGCCCTTCTTCTCTTCGCCTCGATAAAATGCAAGATTTTTATCAGTAAGGTTAACGCATTTTCCATGATACCAATTGCCACATGCACCGTAACATTTAATGCACATAGATACATTCTTAGGCGGAATTATATTATTACATTCTGCGCATTCCAAAGACATTATGAATAGTGGTAATATTGAACACGTAAAATTAAAGGGATGAATATAGGAAAATAAATGACGAGGACACAGTGCTTCACACCACCCCGCCCGTTGTGGTGACTAATATGTAAACAAACAAGACTAGGCGACGGAATCAAAACATAAGAATACAAAGAATTTGATATAAAAAACGACGTTGATGGAATTAGTGAGGTTAATATAATAATTTGTCAATAACACAATTACCGTTTCAAGCAAGAGAAATCTTCTTCCACTTTTAGATCACAAAGTGCACAAGGCGTTGGTAGTATAAGCAGTAAAAATTAACTCCCACACACTCACAATTATACGCGTATAAAACAACTTAATTCATATTTACTACTCATATGTGAACTCCCATATATTATATGGTATAATTCTATGGGGTCACTCTCCTATTATGAGTGACATCTTTCGAATGCAGAGACGAGCTGTTCGTGTACTAGCTGGACTTAAGTACAGGGAAGAATGCCGACATGCTTTCAAAACACATAAAATTCTTACAGTTCCATGTATTTTCATAATGGAGTGCCTTTTGTATATTAAACGTAATCTTGGTGAATATACTTTTAACAAAACGTATCACGACCATGAAACTCGAACCAAAAATGAAGTAAGATTGCAACGATTTCGATTGTCGAAAAGTAAAACAGGTATTCGTTATCACTGTATAAAATTTTTAAATATGCTGCCTATTCAGATTCAACAACTACAAGAGCCGCACTTTAAAAGTTGGTGCAAAAATTATCTAACTAAAAATGCATTTTATTCGTATGACGAATACATAAATAGCTTTAATGTTTAAGTCGACAATTTTATTGTAATTATATATTTTTTTAAATCTATTTAGTATGTGTCCCTTATACAAGTATTTTAACGTGTAAATTGTGATCTTTATTTATTTAAATATTGTATCTATTTATTTATTTATTTATTTATATATACATATTTTAACTTTTAACTTATTAATTTACCTTAACAGTTTTGATTATTATTATTTTATTATTATTTGTTTGATTTTAACAGTGTTAACCATGATTGTGCATTTATTTATTTTAAATTGTCTATGTATAAGTTTGATCAAAGTTTATAAATCTAATTTTATTTATTATTTTAATCTTTAAGATTTTTATTACATGTATTTTATTTATGGTTTTATTATCATTTGTGCTTATGTATTGTATTTTTATTATTGTGAATCAAATTAATATATTTTTAAGTATTTTTAAGTTGTATTTTTTTTTCATATAAAACGCTGTCTGCTATAAATTTGAAACAAAATGTATTCATATTAAATCATATATTCATGTATTTTTTGACTTGTGTAAAACTTATTGTTATTAACACCAATAAATTATTATTATTATTATTAAAAGCCTATATAGAGTTTTTCACAAAAAATAGCAATTTTTAACTTTTTGTCCGCCATATTTGATCGATCATTTTGTTTTTCTGAAAATTTTAATTAAATTTTTTTATCAGAGTCCTAAAAAAACTATATACAATTTTTTATGCAAAACTGACAGTTTTTATATTTTTGGTCCGCCATATTGAATCCGCCATTTTGAATTTTTAAATTTTGAAATAAGATTTTTACACATTTTCAATAGAATCTAACGATATCTTGTATTTATGACCACGTTTTCGGCATTTGGAACCACTGTGCGCGACCGTCTAAAAATATATCTGCTAAGCGTTACTCCTTCCGGCCAATTGTTAGTATCCACCATATTATTATAAAATTTAAAATCAATGCCGATTTTAAATGCTGAACTGGATGTATTTAACTGCATTTTTTCGCAGATAAATTCCTCTTGGCCTGTAATATTTTTGATATGTTCTCTCATATCATCTTCCGTAAGACGGTTTTGGATACGTTTAATTAAAATCCACGCCTTCTTTGGTTCAGCTTGATTTTTGTGTGTTTTATCACCGGTTCCTATGATATTTTTATTTGGTGGTTTACGTCGGCTATTTTGTACTAGTACGAAACCGTCATTATTTTCGCTAATAAGAGCGGAGCAAATTTCGTCGTGTGAACACGTGTGTTGGTTTATCCTGTATTAATTGCTGTTTTCGATGGTAAAAAGTAGTGCAATTTGAATCTTCCTCTGCCCACACTGAGCTTCTCCATTAAAGTTTCGGACGGTGTAATTATTTCGTCGATTTATAAACTAATTATCGTAATATAAATAAATTTGTGATTCCGTTTGCCATTAACATTAAACGAGGTAGAAAATAGTGCCCAGTATCGGTATAGGCAAAATATAATTTGATAGTGTTTTATTCGATTTCGTGAACTTGAACTCTCGATCGCTGTGTAAATATACATTAGTAAATATTTACAAAATGAAATGTATACAGTGCGATCAATTTGTCCCGCCCGGTCAAATTAAGGCAGGAGCCTTAAAGTGTCCTCCATGCTCTGGATGGTACCATATAGATTGCTCCGGAATTGACAGTGATTATAGGGATTACTATCTGTCTAAAGCTAGGAAATCTGATGGAGATAAGTGGTTATGCAATAACTGTTGTGATCCGTTAACTTTAGATTCGTGTATATCAGAACTGGAAGCAGCAATTGATAGGGTACTAAAAGTTCAAATAAAAATTAAAAAATGAACTATTGAAGACAATATCAATTGAATTGAATAAAATGCATGCAAATATTGAGGCTGTAGTGCAGAAACAAATGCAAATGCAATCTGCGATCAACGAATTAGAAATCAAATTAGAAGACCGCAGACGACGCAGCAATAATGTGTTGATTTTTAATCTCCCCGAATCTAAAAAATCTAGCGTGGATGAAAAGAAACATGAGGATAGAATAACAGTTGACAGCATAATTGCTGAGTTAGGTTTGAACATAAAACCGGTTTATGTATTTAGAATTAGGAAAACGCTTAGTTCACCGCGCCCATTAAAAATAATATTTTCGAGAAGGCAGGACGCTGTTGAGTTTCTTAAGTACAGCAGTCCTATTGCAAATTTATTTGAAAGCGAATTTAACAAGAAATCAAGGCATTTATTTAAAAAAACTAAGGGAAGAATTGAACACACGCAAATCTAATGGCGAATCAGACCTCACCATTCGCTATATAAATGGCTCCCCTGCAATAATTTCTAAAAAGTGTTAATGTTCATTTCCATAACGTTGGCGGATTTTCGTGTAATTACTTGAGTGTGCATTAATTCCTGTCTCGATTAAGATCGTCAATCCTTTGTTTGGTAATGACAAAATTGTGTTGTTGTGTGGAGATTATAATTTGTCGTCGGGCAACTGGGAAATGTTTTTGGTGTGAGCGTATATACAACAGCAAGTGATCGTGTGCGTCTTCTTATTGATTATTTTAGTTGTTTAAATCGCATTCAAGTTAATAATATTCCTAATGAAAATAACGTTTAGATTTTTTCGTAGTGTAATTGCAGTTGAATCTGGATTTTAATTTACTATAGTTTATTTAATTTTAGTAAATTTTTCGGTTGTTAATATAATCGCTATGAATTTATATATTAGGGTTAATTTAAGTCGCTAAATTTATATTTTGTTATTTTTTATTAATTTTGTAAAAATAGGAAACTCGTTAAATAAATAAATAAATAATCAAATCCGTGTTCTGCATTGTGGGTTTTTTATGGTTATTGACAGTAGTTTTATTAACTTCTGGTTGTTTGGATAAAGATGGTGCAGTGTTGCCACTAGTTAAAATATCAGCTTCAGGATTGTTTGTAATTGGTTGTACATTTTTCCTTATTCTACTCTGAACATTGTTTCCCGACAATATTGATGAATCAGTGATTGCATTGCTTTCGAAAGATACTCAGGGCCTGGGTAAATTTATTGCATTTTTCGGAATTATTCGCGACACGGGGGCTGGGAGTACATTGGTATCGTTGCTGTCTTCAGGTCTATTATTAATTTGAATTCGCGGGAAAGCAGTAATTTCCCGGCGAAGGTTTTTGTTTTCTTCCTCAAGACGTTGTTTTTTTTTTAATAAGAGCGAATTATTTAACATTAGTTCGCTTACCAGATCCTTAAGTTTTATATATGCCTCTATTTCGAAATTGATAGGGTCCACTGATTGTTCCGCTTGAAGCTGGGTGGTGAGGTTAATTCCACAGCACAGTTTCACTTTCCGCACACATTTGGATGGTAAAGTGACCACATGATATACATTGCGTTCCCGTCTTTGGAATTGAACCGCAAGCACAATTCTTCTTATTTATTTCCATGTTTTTGGAGTTTAATTTTTCACTCTCAAAATCACGACCGTCGCTCACAGTCGCCATTTTTATATAAATAAATATAAACATATTACGATAAATGTATCATTCTCTATTTGAGAGTAAAATAAGATTTGGCATAATATTCTATGTGTAAGTTATTCCAAAATATTCTTATGTCCTTAAAATAATTTTAAATTTAAATTGTCGAGCATCGTATCGCAAAATGTTTAAATGATTAAATATTTTAACTTTCAAGGCATTATATATATATATATATATATATATATATATATATATATACGAAACACTTGTGTTCCACTATAATAACAAGCTTTTTAATGAATAAAAACATTTCTATAACTATGCAACACGGCATGGTGAAAATTACGCGCTTCCAATACATCGATTGTGTATTAGTGAAAATAGTTCTTTTTCTAATACAATAAAGCTTTGAAACTGTCTACCTCAATATATCAAAGATTGAATATTTATGTGAAATGGAACCATATACAATGGCAGAGTAGTAGTTATTTCATTTTTGACGCGTTTCCTTTGTTTTGTATTTACATAATAGTTATTTAAGGTACAAGTGTAAAAAGTGATGCTTTATTGCACGACTGGCGTTTAAAAACACGAGCGAGGAACGAGCGAGTTTTTTTAAAGCCAGGAGTGCAATAAAGAAACTTTTTACACGTGTGCCTTACAAAATTTTATCTTCGATCGTAAAGGATTTCAAAGAATATTTTATTATGAGTAATATTTTAATGTCATTTCAATAATTCAATTAATAAAAACATATTTTACCCGCAGTGCACTAATGAAAGCATTACTTAGTAACCAGTAAACAAGTTGCACAAATGTTGGCCGCCATTATTATTTATGGAAAAAATGTTCGCTTTGTTGTAATCGCTTCGACTTGCATTAAACGAAATTTTCAAACTTCTTTATCTGCCATTTCGTTTGTATTATATATTTTATTTATAGTTTATTAGTTATTTGTATAAATTAATACAAATTTAAGTTTTTCGTCGAAAATTTGTGCTATAATATATTCATCTGTCAAATTTGACATTTCTGTGCAATAAAAACAGTTTGACATTACCGTGCAATAAAAACGTAAAAAAGCACTAGTGCTTTAAAAAGCCACTTTTACTATGAAAAATGATGTAAAAAGCGTCTACTTTCTGTACGATCGTAGATAATAGTTATTTAAGATACAAGTGTAAAAAGTGATGCTTTATTGCACGAACTGGCGTTTAAAAACACGAGCGAGGAACGAGCGAGTTTTTTTATAGCCAGGAGTGCAATAAAGAAACTTTTTACACGTGTGCCTTACAAAATTTTATCTTCGATCGTAAAGGATTTCAAAGAATATATTCTTATAAGTAATATTTTAATGTCATTTCAATAATTCAATTAATGGAAACCTATTTTACCCGCAGTGCACTAATGAAAGCGTTACTTAGCAACCAGTAAACAAGTTGCACAAATGTCGGCCGCCATTATTATTTATGGAAAAAATATTCGCTTTATTGTAATGCTTCAACTTGCATTAAATGAAATCTTCAGAGTTCTTAAGTCTGCCATTTCGTTTGTATTATCTATTTTATTTATAGTTTATTAGTTATTTGTATCAATTAATGAAAAATTACGTTTTTCGTCAAAATATATTCATCTGTCAAATTTGACATTTCTGTGCAATAAAAACAGTTTGACATTACCGTGCAATAAAAACGTAAAAAAGCACTAGTGCTTTAAAAGGCCACTTTTACAATGAAAAATGATGCAAAAAGCGTCTACTTTCTGTACGATCGTAGATAAATTAATTAATTAATATTGATATTACTGCAAAAAATGGAAACGGTAAGACTTTGTGGAATTATTAATGACTGGCTGATTTCATTTCTCGCTGATAGAAAATTCAATGTCCACTAAAATTCAGAATTACGCGTAGATTTTCTATTAGCAAGGGAATAGGATAGTGGGCCTTTAATATATATTTTTTACACGAATAACCTTGATGAATTAAATTCTCACTTAACCCGTGGTGAACATTTTTTATATTAATTAGAGGTTAATTTCACAATTTTTATATATTTGTCCGACTAGTTTCTACCGTTGGTCATTCTCAAAGAGATAAGTAACATTTTGCAAGTATTAATATCTAATGAATAACCTCCCCCTACATATGCAATATTGACAGATATTTATGTATGTTAACATTACCACAATTCGTATTGTTTGAGAAAATTATTTTTCTAAATAGTGTCAAACTAATAAACTAATCATTCGTTTTCAGGAAACTGTTATATGCCAGTTCTCTAATAAATATAATAAATTACCTGTAAAGGATTTCAACGAATTTATGTGGCACAGAAACCAGAAATTTGACTTATTTTTAGCATAAAACCACAAGCTTCTTGCAAACCAAAATTCATTTCAAAACGAATTTTAACAACCCAATGTATATTTCTATAAACTATTATTGACAACTTATAAAAATAATGATGAACTAATGCAGAGCGTGCCCTTGGATACGTATTATAATACGCAAAATAATAATTTAATCCCTACAAAACGTTACTTTCACGAGATTATTAATATATCACTTGAATATACAGGAATTCAACTTTATAACTATCTGCCAATATCGCACAGAGAGCAAATGTTTGCAAAATTCAAGACGAGTATAAAACAGGTTTTATTTGACAATGCTTTTATGATATTAATGAGTTTAAAATATTCTTTCACCGATGTTTGTTTATTTGTTCTGTTATTTTTGCTGTATATTATAATTTAATTTTGTTTGATTTGCGTAATGTTTGCAAATGTAGACAAGCTACACTAATAAAGAATTGAAATTAAAATTGTAATATATATCTTAATCTAACTAACAAAAATATATGTTGAAGCAGTTATTATAATCGCGAATGCAAACTACTTTAGCGTACTGGTTTAGATGCTTTTATAATTCAAATTGTAGTTTAAAACAAAATATTGATATAATCTAAGCTGATCTTAAAATAGACCGAAGTAAAGTGGAACATAAATGATAATAAAATGGTTATTGTTAAAATTAATGGAAGCTTTTGTAAGAGAATTTATGAGTTGTGGCGTTTTATCTTGATTGCTACACGAAATCGATTGAATGTTACGGGGGCGTCACAGTTGATTTCTGATGAATAGAAACCTTTGATGGTAAAACCAATCTGTGAATTGATATATATATATATATATATATATATATATATATATATATATATATGCAAAGTGAATACAAATAATATTAAAATATTACTGACATATGAGTTTGATGTAATTAAATTTAAATATATGTATGACTTCACCGTTGATGCCTGAGGCATTTCTTTTTTATGTGCAGAGTATTAAAATTATGTTATTTTACAATTTCAATGCTTCTAAAATTATTTATTTTCACGTATTACTCCAATAGAGGTTCTTAAACGATAATAACATCGGCATAAAACACAACTAATTTATTTTTTTAAGGAAAGAATAGCTTATTTCCATATTTTTTAAATAATGTACATACTGCTTATTTTATTTTCCTTCATCCTCTCCTCGAGGTTTCTAGTTGTTATTCTCATCTGGGAATAAAAGTATTGATATATGTTGTACCTTTTCTTATATACATATTTTTTTTAAATAATTCTACTTTAGATGTTTAGAAATAATGTTCTAGAATTTACTTTGATGTAAATGTATTAATATTTATAACAACGGATGACCTTTTATAAAGGTTTTAATTCCGGAATTTAAACTTTAACTAAAAATTATTTAGTTGTAATAATTGGCTTAATTAATGATAAAGTCGTCTTAGATGTCTTGATGTTATCTTTTTAGGCATGTAGCCTTTATTCTTCTTTTGCGACAATCCTCACTCTAGACGATGCCCAAAGTTTCAAGTCGAATACGCAATTCAGAAACTTTGTGTGGACTATCAACTTACCTACGTTTGAAGGTAAACATAAATTTAAATGTGTCTTTCTCTGAATAGAACAGTTTCTTAAAAGTTGTAGCTGCAGTAAAAATACCATATCAATGCAATTTGGATAAGGATGTGCCATTGTCAAGAGGTACAATATCAAAAAAAGAAGAAAAAAAAAACGCTGGAAAATC
Organism: Ontholestes murinus; assembly: GCA_963969525.1. Taxonomy (NCBI): domain Eukaryota; kingdom Metazoa; phylum Arthropoda; class Insecta; order Coleoptera; family Staphylinidae; genus Ontholestes; species Ontholestes murinus. The sequence continues at coordinate 19,351,794 of OZ018397.1, read as the reverse complement.
CATTTCAGTTACGATTACTATAACCAGGGGAAAAAAGAAAATGTTGCACAAACAATCGTACAAATCTAAGTTACGTACAACATTACCACGATCTTCAGTTAGTCTGACAGGATATGATTTCGAATTATTTAATGGACACCGATCCTAAAACGAACATAACACCTATGCCAGTCATGTAGTAAAATATTAACGGATTGTATGTACGCCAGTTCGAATTAAAATTTTTCTATCCAGTGTAAATTAAAATTGCTTAGTAACTCTGGAAAACCACTTGCAATATGTCTACAAGAAATTCTATTTGACATGAACATTTGCGTTTGTTAGGGTACTCTATTTAGAGACATGATTTTACCCAAAATGAACGTATCAGTGGGATGTTTCCATTCTTGTTAAAAGTAATGTTTATTCTCGGAATATTGATATAAAGTCCAATCCAAGCCATTGCAGTTAGATTGTTAACCAAACATTCAATTACCCTATGTTCAGTGTACATTCCTCCAGGAGGAGTTATTTGGCTAGCAGACATCGAACATTTTTAGAGCAGTTGCTACAGCCATCCTTTATAATAGGCGATTTTAACGCCCACAGCCCGCTCTAGAGTTCGTTGCAAATAGAGGTAGAATGTCGGAGCAGTTACTCTTTAGAAACGACATTTTATTATTGAATACAAACCAACAAACTCATTTATCTGCTGCAATTGGAACTTTGTCGGACATACATTTCACCATCGCTTTTGTTGTCTTATATTCTTTCCCAATTTTAGACAATATTTTCCAAGAATTACACGAACATATAAGACCGTGGCGATGGAAACGGCTAATGCTTATTGGGAGTTATTAAACTTTACAAATAAAAAATATTGTCATGACGTGCACAAATTGTGCAGTCAATTCATTCAGCAACCGCATAATATTGAATTGACGAAGCGGATATATGATGAAACTCCATAACCAATTGAAATAAAACAACACAGTTTGGTGAAAACATTTATTGTTGAACACTGCAACATTTTTATTCATCTGCCTGATGTAGCCACTGTGTGGCGAAACATGTCGCAGTGGTCAACAATAAATGTGAAACCCTCCCAACTGTGTTGTTTTATTTCAATTGGTTATGGAGTTTTTTACCTATTTTACATAAAAGCCGATGCAGATCCCGAAGAACCATCAAGTTATCGATCCACAGTGCTTACTAATAGTAGTCTCTGTAAGCTGCTTGAATGGGTGGTTAACTGCAGACTGTTGTAGTTTCTGAAATCTCCGAATTTCATTGCTCAGTATAGCTTCCAAAGAGATTGTATGACAGTTGACCACCACATTGGAGTCAGCGATTTAAAATGTCTTTATTACGTAACAACATATCATAGCAGATTTCTTCGACATTGAAAAGGCTTACGATACTACATGACGTTTCGGTACTATTCAGATTTTTTTCAATTGCGGTGTAAAAGAACAGGAGCCATGAGAACAACACCAGGAACGGCTATGGAAGCCCTGCTGCATCTATCACCCTTGGGCAGGTATATCAGAGAACAGGCAGCAGCGGTCGCTGTAAGGCTACGAGCAACAAAGAGATAGCTTGTAAGCAACAGTGGAGATGAACACCACACCACCGGACACATCCAAACTCAAAATAATATATGGGTCACTTAATTGAAAATTCCCTAGGCGTTCGTCGCTTCCAAATTAAAATTATCAGATGTGCACATTCAGCAGAATATTCTCTATCTATTAATAATATTAATAATTGAGTATCTAATAATGGATTTATGATTATCACGATAAAGACACGGTGTGTACATTTTCAGCGCTTCCGTGAAATTGTTAGATATCCAGAATTGACACTCAATAAAAGACAGATTGCTATTACCGATAAAGTTATATTCCTCGATTTAATTTTTGACGTCAAATTGAACTAGAAAAGACATATTAGGTACACTCAAAGGAAGTTGTATGCTTGCACTCACGTTGAAAATCTTTTCTGGAACTTCTTGGGGTACTAATCGAGCGAACATTCTTTATACCGTTCTTTAATACAACTTCTACGTCACAAATTGATGTCGACATATGCATGCAAGATGCGCAGTAACGCTAATCATCCATCTTATAATTGTGTATTCTAGTACCCCTATAGTGCGTACTTATCAATATACAATATGACCATATGGTATACGTCTGAAAGTTCTAATGATTAAATATAGCTACAAAATACCAATTATAACAAAACAGCAATTAGCATCTGTTCATTAGTAAATGACCCATTTGGATATCGATGTATTATTATTATCTTAACAGAACACCATAATAAATTCGTTCTTTTATCAATAACTTTTATACGAGTATGTCGACAAGTTGCGTAACCTATTTACAGATGGGTCTAAACCTGAAGACTCGTGTAGTGATTCTTCCATCTTTGTTAACTCTTATGATTAATTTAAACTAGATATCTATAGTATATTTACAAGCGTATTATATGCCACCACAAGCACTGTACTATTCGCTAAGATTCAGGAAGGAAATAATTGCTATTTTTACAGACTCTTTAAGCTCATTCCTAAAACTGTTACATGTCGAGAAACTCACTTAAAAACCCATATTTATGCATTACCGATGGCCCACAAGATTCAGGATAATATTGTGGACCTATTTTGGGCGCCAAGCCATGTTGTATTAATACATTCACATGTAATGTTTTAAAGTAGTCTTTAGTCGACAATTGTTGGCAATTGTAGTGATTTTATTTTGTTTTAAATAATCTTCGCAATGTCAAGGATATGATAAAGCTTTATACAACATCCGTCCAACTAATCCGGGGGGAAGAAATTGTGCTTGTAAGATTGCGCATTTGCCATTGCCGAATTTCGCATGAATACTTCCCGAATCGATCACATAATAACAATGATAATAATAAAGATTTATTTCCAACACAATAGAATAAAAATAAGATGAAAAGTGTGTGACAGAAATATCAAAGCCAACTATTCAAACTAAATGCTTTAATTTAAATGTACAAAAAGATGAATAGATATGTGTGCCATGCTGAATCAGGTGATATGCACGAACAATTTTTATAATAGGTGAGTTTTGTGGTAATGTGAATTATGTGTACGGTATGAAAAAGTTAGTGAGTTTCTTGCACTACATTATGGAACCGGACGAGTAATAGCTCCATCAAAGCAGTTGCATACATGTGGCTGTGTATCAGTTTATACAAGATTACTAGATTACAAGATTTAAGAAGTGATGATAGCTGGCTACAGACGACTTATTATATTCCTCAAGTAAATCCTTGTATAGAGAATCGCAACATACACTATGATCTCTAAAATATCATATTTAGATTCCACATGCTTAACATAAAGTTGCGTATATGGACTCCATACTGTAGCATAGTAATCAATTTTACATAATACCCATGATTCAAATAGCAAAATAAGTGTATTCTTATCTTTAAAGTCTTTAGTTGGTCTTGTGACAAACCCAAGTTGCTTATTACAGCTTTTGACTACATTAACAATATGAGCATTGAATGTTAATTTCTGGTCAAAGGATATTCTTAAATCACTAATGCCCCAAGATTAAAGCGTTTATAATTTACAGTATAATTAAACGTTATATAGAAAAAGTTTCTCGTGTAGGATACAATGGTTGGAATATTTCGAATATATTTAATTGTGAGATTTGATTTACCGTCATTAATCTTACGTTGCCTAAACGAGTACTACATGAACAACAACATCAATTTACTGAAGGAAAGCCCACTGTTACAAATTTATTAGAATTTGAAGTGTTTTTGTTAAATGCTTTTGGAGATCATGTGTAGATAGATGCAATATATACTATTTTTCAAAGTCGTTCAACAGGTTTCAGCACTCTATGTTAATTAATAAATTAATCATTTATTATGGGTTTAATAAAAAATAATTCACTGGATTAATAGTTTCCTAACTAATCACCAACAAATAGTGAAGATTAATAACCATTTATCATCTAGTATTAAAGTTGTGTCGGCCCACATGTTGGACCAATTTTGTTTCTGCTTTTGTCAGTGATAATAATAATAGTAATGATTTATTTCTCAACAGAAAATACAATCCAATAACAGAGAAATATTACAAATATATACATATAATTGATATAAAGTAAAACATTAATTTAACATTTTTTAAACAATAAATTTAAAACAATAATAATAAACAATACGTAATAATGAAAACCTAAATTAAACATAGAGCAAAATAAAGAACCGATGCTTTACATTTGAAAATATTTAGGTTATATTAAATAGACATGCAAGATAGAATATATAAAGCCGAAGAGAATGTAGAAATTAATATGAAAGTAGTTCATTTCGTATTTGACCCAGAGTACATTTAAATATATCCATATTAAGATCGTTCATTATTCTCAGCATATGAATAAAAGAGGAATGGTACAATGTTTTGGTATTGGAAACCGGCAGTTAAAACGTGTTAAAACGAGCGGTAAGTCTAGTGATGAAAAAGGGCCAACGGCTAACTAAATTTGGGTCGTCAATCAAGTTTGTAGACTATTATATATAAATGCAGCTGCTAGATATGTTCTACGGTTTTCTGGTGAGTTTATTTTAAATTCATCTAATAGTTTACAATATTCATAATTTTGATATGGATTTCTTTTGTGTAAACAAAAGAAAATGAATTTCAAAAACTTACGCTGAATATTTTCTAGTCTAAAATGTGTCCACCACAGTGTGGAGATCAAATCAAGCACTAGTATTCGAGTTTAGACCGAACAAGTGCAAAGTATAATGTGTTTATGGTATCAATATTGTTGAAAATCTAAATAAATTACCAATCAACCTGCCCACGACGGTCCAAGACCTCAGCAAATTATGTGAAATTAAGTAAATTTGTTGCTGTAGATCGATGAGGCATGAAACCGTGTTGATTTTGGTTGATATATTTTGATATATGACAAGAGATTAATTTGGACAATATTGCTTCAAAAACTTATTTAGAACTGAGATTGGACGATAATCTGTTACACAGTTTTTATTGCCAGACTTAAGCATTGGCGATATCTTCGCTTTTTCCAAATCCCAGGAAAGACAGAAGTACTAAGTATAAGATAATATACAATCTTTAACAATACAGGGCGGGATGCTATCTGGACCAGACGTAAAGCACGCTTTTGGCTTTTTTTCCTGAGGCGATGATATCTTCTTCCGAAATATGATTAATAGATAACAGTGTCTTCAGATAATGTGGAGCTATATTTTGATGTGTTTTTTTCTTGTAAACAGTTTTAAAGAAGTTTGCACAGCCATTAATAATGTCTGGTTCCAAATCCATGACCTGATTTTGGAACAATCATAATGCCTGGTATACGTGTCGGTGAATTTTTACTTCTAATGAAGGACCAATTTTTTTTAGGACCTCTTATAATATTGCTTTCTTGAAGTTTTAAGTAAACATTATAATCATGCTTGATTCCACTTTTAACCTTGCTGCATCGACTACTCTTAATTTATAGCACAATAATTTTCTTTGGTTATAAAGTTTTAGATATTTACTTTTTAATTTAATTAACCTGATTAAGTTAGCACTATACCATACAGACTATTTAGCTCTGGCTGCATGTTGTTTTTTAATAGGGAAAAGTTGCAAAAAATTCGGTTTAGTTTCGTGTAAAATACAGTGCATGCTTCTGGGGGTTCAGAACAATTGAGTATATCACCCCAATCACAATTAAATTAAACCGTTGATCGTATAGTTTCACCAAGTTTGCCTTTCTGAAGTTATATACATTTTCGTCTGTGTGATTCTTAAACATAGGTGAACGTGTAGATGTCAATGCAATATTAATACAGAGGGGCGGATGATAAATATCTACTTTTGAAATGGGATCTAAGGCTTCAAGGATATCACATTTTAAGTTATTTGTGTTAATAATTAAATCAAGTATTTTTGATTGAAAGTTGAGTATAGAATTTGATTGAAGTAATCTATTATAGTTAATAAAATTAGATATAGGTGCAGATTGACGAGATGATTGTACATTACGCAGTTCTTGTTGGAAGAAGTTTGGTTGATTGAAATCGCCGCCAATTATATATATATTATAGGATGGGCCAAATTAATATTTATTTCCAATTCCTCAATAACTTTTTCTTAAACTTCAAGAATAAAATTTGGTGGAATGTAAATGCAAACAAATATGACATTTCTTTCATTAATATTTATTTTAACTGCTATAATTTCTACATTATCTATTTCAGATAATCCATTTTTTTCGGGACGAAATTTTAAATCAACTGCAATAAGGAATCCACCACCCCTTCTTCTTATTCTGTCGGCACAAAATACAGAATAGTGGACAGGGAATAATTCCGCATCATAAATTCCATTATGCAGCCATGTTTCTGAGAGCATAATTATGTCATATTCATTGGATGTTGTATTTTTAAATAATATGTTAGTTTTTGTAGATAGACCCCGAACATTTTGATAATAATCATTTATCGTGTTATTATATGTAGTTACAGGTTTTTTTGTAGTTGCGGAAGTCCATTTGATTTAGTAGTACCTATAGTAGGTACATCATTTATAAATTTAACATTAAGATTATTTTCACCCTTTTTTCTACGATCTGAAATTTCCTCGTACAGTATTTTTAATTGATTTCTAAGCATTGGTGTTAAGTCCCGTTTGAATTTAAGATTTCCTATATGATGGTTCAGTCGTAGAATTTTATAAATCACGTCCTTATTTTTGTAAACTATTTTAATCGGTCTTGGGTGCATCGCATTCCTTTTCCCTAGACGAAATATTTGTTTAGGTTCCGGAAAATCACCATGTGCTTTTAGAATAGTTGCAGTTTCTTTTAAATCGTGTGTTTTATTGCTCTCATTTTCCTCTGTTTGTTCAGGAAGGTTGAATAACAATACGTTATTTTTCTAATATTTATTTCATTGTTATAGTTCGGCAATTGCTTCCTCAACCACGGTGTCTGATTTAGCTGATATGGTTTGATCATTAACCCCCCGCGCGGTAGTTTGGGATTTCACAAAAATAAGTCGCGTTCAAATTTACGTAACTTCACCTCCATGTCCGATATTTTTACTTCACAAGTATTTATCATAAGACTAATTTCTTGTTTGAATGAGGCGAAATATTTTTGGAAGTATTTTTCAAAAATGTCATGCATTTGAGCTAATTTCACAGTATTAAATGCGTGTGCAGTTGTTGTACATTTATCACATATCCATGAGTTGTTTTGTGACTTTTTTTTATATCTGCGACAGCATCGTCCGATAAAATTGACATGTTTATATTAGTAGTGTGTTTTAAATTATTTGTCATTGGCTTGATCCATGAACTAATCTGTGATATTATAGTTTAATATTTTATTCATTATATCGGCATTACAATTGTGCGCGACGCGATTGACCAACGCTGTCGAAGCGCCCTATAAAAGCACCCTTTTTTTGTTTCTGAGATTGTGCTTCGGGTAAGGGATTGTTGATCCTTGTGTTATACTACAATTTTTTAGTTTGTGGTCCTGCCTATTTGGTATGTCTATGGTAGGACATAATGGTTTCCAGGATGCATATGCCAAAAAATTAAAAATTGGTTTTCCTTTTGAATGCCTAGTTTTAAATTATGAAAATAAAATTTTATCTTCGTTCCTTTCCAGAATACTATGACGTATCGCGCTTTACCTTTGAAAATGGTGCAATATGCGGTTTTTATGACTGTAATGTATTTTGAAATTTGTCTCAAATTGTGAATGACAGCGTTTAGTTTATTTTGTTTGTAGTTTATATGGTTCGTCCAATTCACTTTATTACCAATCCACTCCAAAGAATTTTAAGTTAAGTTGGCTTTACCACTTCCTTATCTAGTGTGATGATTTTGTTTGTCTAATATCATGATATTGGTATTTTTTTTACTACTAGTTTATTTTTGCAAAACTAACTACTAGGTTTCAATTTGTATTACGCACATTTGAGTTCGGGATTAATAAATGTCTTCTGCATAATTCATGATTTTCTCTTTTACGGTATGAATGGTTGTGATCAGGTCGTTTATGAATATTTTTATCCTATTCATATGCACCTGACCATAACAGTTCATACGGAACAAGAGAAAATATTAAAATATTAAAGTGTGTGGTTCCGTTTAGCTTCATTTTGGAATTCCGGTGGTTATGACTTTGCAAGTGCATTGAATTACAAAAGGCTTAATTATTTTATCTTCGATTTATTTTAGCAACTGATTTCTTTTTTTGCCAATATTGCTAAATATTTAAAGTTGTTGTTGACCTGCCATTTCTTAGTTTAGGTTCTGTTTCTAGTGCTATAAATCGCAGAGTATGTTAGAGTTAAAAATTTCGAATTTCTTTTCTAGTATACCACTGCAGTTACCTATTGACCGGATTAGTGTTTTTTTCCGAAAATAGTTGATAGTTCCTGTTTTGTGATATCACTTGCAGGTATTAATACTTGTAAAGAGGCGCACTCTTCCGTATATTTTGATTGAATTATTTAACACTTAACGTTGTTGAAGTTTTTCGATTTTAGGTAGTTTTCTAGTTGTTCTTCGGTATCCGTGTTCTGATTTCTGTTAATCGAAAATTATTTATTTGGATCATGAATAGGCATTGCTGACTCTCTGAAAGAAAATTCCGAAAAGTCTGTAGGTTTAAACTTGCTAAAGTGCATGGACACACTTGTATCAGCATTTATCGCTAGAAAACGCGCAATTGATCTCTTACCTGTGGGGAGATCCTGTAATATGTGGACTCTTTAGGTCGTAGAACATTGAGCGCTTAGGGCCACCGCTCTGATGTTGATATTCGAGTTGTTAATGAACTAATGAAGAGTTCTACAATTACGATTGGTAACTCTACTATTCCACATTGACTAGTAAAGGATGTAGACTCGAACTATTGTCGAGCGAGCTGTGGACTAGCCTCTTCTTGATATACATAGCAGTACCACAATGACTATGGTCGCTGGGATTGACCTGTAGGTACGTATTGTATCCTAGAACTCTAGACCTCAGGCGTAGACCGAGGTGAGTTTCGCTTACCAACATGACAAGATGTCATTATCCTGAACGAAAAGTTCGAGCTCGTCAAAACGTTCTCGAAGCCTACTCGCATTCCAAAAGAATATTCGTCTATGTAGTCAATGATTTAAGTAGCCATTTCTAATGTTAAATTTGTATGTGGAAACGCTAGACCTTTCATTTGACCGGACTGAGAATTCTAATAATAGCGTACGCGATAGTAGCTCTTTCGGCATCGGTATGAACCGTTGCTAGAAGCTTCTGAAGCAGCTCTTTATCAGCGATCTGAGAAAGATGCCCGAGAGGGTTTGTTGCGGCTTGAATTGGCGAATATTGGGCAGCCATGATAGCTAGCCGGGAGCTCGCCGTAATAATTACCGCAACGAGGTGTGGTATTTGAGGTAATTTCACAATTAGAAGTGTGATGATTGTCTACGTATTTAACGCAGACGGAAGTTGCTCGACAGTATCGTTTAGCATGAGCATTAGCTTTTGATTTTAATTTAGCTTCTACTTTTATGAAGAGCGTATTAATACGAGTGATTTCAAACACCTTTTTGCCCACATCAGATTTCTTTTCGTTGACGTTGACCATCTCGAAATCTTTGCTTGTATGCCCAGTCATGCGGTGAACGGTAATCACCGGAATAGTTTTTTCGACTAAAACCACACGAACTTCATTGGCAAACATATCAATCGGACTATTATGGATGACGACTTTTAAAGTTTTTCTCATCGGGAGGAAAGCTGTGATTTTCGATTTTAGATTGGTCGAATAAGTCGACAACCTTAGGAAATTCCGTTGGGATTGCCGGGGCAATTAATTATGTTTTAACACTGAACATCGATGTAATATGTTAATAGGTGATAAATAAAACACTTGGGTTTTGAGAATTAATACAATTTAATGTCGATGCACTGCGACAATTGTTTTGCCACACAGTGGCTTCAGCAGGCAGATGATAAATGTATTTAATGAACTACAATTATTACTTAAATACAAAACTGTGTAGGAGGGGATGGGGTGTGTATAATTGTGAATATTTATCTAAAATAACGTTTTACAAATTTAAAAGTGGGGAATTATTGACATCTATTTGATCAATTAGTAATGAATTTATTAATTTCTAATTGTTTGAGATAGTTTAGTTTCTTACTTTTATCACAGATATGCGAAATCTTAAAATTTTTATTAAAATTATGATTGTTATCAATTAAGTGGTTGGCGTATGTAGACGTTGTTTTCTCATTGGAAAAACTTTTATCGTGTTCGGACACTCGTTCTCCGAAGTTGCGGCCTGTTTGTCCAACATATACCATGGGGCAAGCACCACGTTCTAGCAAGTAGACTCCTGATTTCTTATTTTTATCAATTTTGTCTTTGGAATTGTTAATGTATTTTTAGTGAGCAATAATTTGTTTCTAATTTATTATTATTTAAAGGAAAGATTAAATTTGTTATTTTTAGTTTTTGCTTTTTATTTAAAATGTTCATTATTAAGTTTTTGCTTGTGACAAAGGGATGCTGAGGAGTCTATGGATATATGAGTTAAATGCTGATAATTTATGGGGCATAGGATGAAAGGATTTGAAATGAATGGTAGTATCAGTGTGAGTGGGCTTGTGGAAGATATTAAATTCAAGTTTATTATTTTTATGAGAGATGGAAAGGTGTAGGAAATTAATTGTTTTGTCAACCTCAAACTCTAATGTAAGTTTGATGTTATTGTGCATATCATTAAGATATGCTAAGAATACATTTAACTGCCTAGTTGTATAGTTGTTCCAACGATATAAGGCGCTTATGAATTTTTACGGTATTTAACTTTCACTAATTTTTATCAAGGACCGACCGCAAACTCTCATCCCCAACCCTCAATAGGTGGTCCGCAGCGGATCCTCCCATCGCTGTCCCAGGTCCGGTTTTAACTAAAATCCGCGTTCCTGGGTATTGAAAATATTTTCGTTTTCTTAATCTCCAGTAACTGTTTCTTTGTATAGGATTCTTCAAAAAAGAGATAATTTGCATGCAGAAATAATCCTTTGCAGCGGTCACATTTGTATAAAGAAAATTATACAATGCGGTCCTGACCAGCACGAGAAAATTTATTGGTTCGGTTTTACAATATGATGGCCCTAAGGCAGTCAAACAGTGAAAGGCCATAAACGCATTATATACCTTTGGGACAATTATACCTTGAAAGGAACTAAAATATCGTCAACATATCTAACCCAATATAAACATTTATTAGAAAGAGGATGTTTACTAATTTTATTATCTAAATTATCAAGGAAAATTTCTGCAAGTAATGGACTTAAGGGGTTTCCCATTGCTAAACCGTTTGGCTGATTATAGAATGAATTATCAAATTGTAGGTAATTTTGTTTTAAACATATATCTAATAAACTTAAAATTTCGGATGATATTATAGGATTGACCCCCCTTGCTGCGAACAACTCGCTTACGAGGCCGATTACCTCCTGTGGTGGCACGCTGGTTACATCAAAGGATGCCAATAGACTATTATTAGCGACGTTAATCTTGGAAATTTTGTCTATTAGTTCCACTGAATTTTTAATAGAAAATTTTGGTTTGAAATTTGTATGTGTTATAATTTCTTTAATTAAAAATTTTGCTAAATTACTACACGGCGAATTAATACATGAAACTACTAGCCTAATGGGTGCTTCTGGTTTATGAATTCTGAGAAGGCCATACAATTTAGGAGAACTTGGATTCATTGGGACAAGGAAACCTTTTTTGATTTGCGGTGACAGAAGCGGGACAATTATCGAGGATGATTTTAAGTTGTTTATTAATAGTATATTGTATAATGAGCATACAATTATACTCATTGCCCACGAATATGAAATTTGCTGCATGAGCCGAATGCGAGTGCAGCAATTCATACGAGTGGGCAATGGTCATTGTATGAGAATTGTACACTATACTTTTTCTACGATTATACATATGATTAAAAAAATTCAAATGTAGATTTCTACTAATTGACATTGAACAAATTTGTATTTATTAAAAATATACGTGATATAGATACAGTTATGAAATGTTCTTGGAGATCATGTATATGATGGAACATTTACCGTAGGGTTTAATTTTGTAACAAAACTAAAAAAAATATTATTTACCATTATTTTGCGTAAATTTTAACACACTCGCAATTTTATTTTGTAGGGTCAGCCTTTAGTTTCTCAAAGTTATTATCAGTTATAAATTTAGCTACTTTTTCTTTATAGTCAATAATGGTGTTACCTTTATCTGCTTTAGTGAATATGATTTGATTTTTAATGGAGTTTTCTTTAATGGATTTAGCTGTCTTAATATCAAATTATTTATAATTATTTATTTATGGGTGATAATTTTCCTTTTTGCAATGGATTTATTGCATATTGTGTTATTTCCTGTTTTGTTTAATGCTAATTCGGTTTCTACAGCTAATATTTCGAGGTCTGAGGATTTTACTTCTGGTTTTAAATTATATTTAAAACCCCTATTTAATAATATGTTTTCTTGAGGTGTAAACTGTACATTAGAAAGGTTGACAAAACGATCAAAAAACACAGGTGTTTCTATGTTGGGTTGAATTATCGTGCTATGCTTTTTATGACTAATAAGCTTTTTTTAAGTTTGAATTTTGTGTGAGGTTTTTTTTTGAATTATTGGCCGGATTTTATTATGGATATGCTCATAGAGTAAATCAAATTCTAGATTGTTGAGTCTACTTGCTAGTTCTGAGTGTACTACCTTTAGCTATGCCGAGATGACGCCTCTCTTTGCCAGGAGTTTCTTGAAGTCTTCTATTAACCACGTTCTCTTCGCGGCATCCACTGCTTTTTTAGTGGCTCTGCTGTTGATACTTGTTTTTATTCAAATGTAGTTGGGATAGACTTTGTGGTACTTGCACTGACTCATAAATTAGCAGCACAAATTAGCAGCATTTAACTCATATATCCATAGACTCCTCAGCATCCCTTTGTCACAAGCAAATTTTGATATCGGACTAAACAGATTTTTAAACATCGCTCACAATAATGGCTTCCCCAAAAACTTAATAATGAACATTCTAAATAAAACACAAAAACAAAAAATAACAAATTTAATCTTTCCTTTAAATAATAATAAATTAGAAACAAATTATTGCTCACTAACTTACATTAGCACCCGTTCCTTTACAATAAAAAACGAATTGAATTCACATAATATTTCGGTTGCCTTTAAGACTAATTACATTACATAAATACATTAACAATTCCAAAGACAAAATTGATAAAAATAAAAAATCAGGAGTCTACTTGCTAGAATGTGGTGATTGCCCCATGGTATATGTTAGACAAATAGGCCGCAGCTTCGAAGAACGAGTGTCCGAACACGAGAAAAGTTTTTCCAATGAGAAAACAACCTCTACATACGCTAACCACTTAATTGATAACAATCATAATTTTAATAAAAATTTTAAGATTTTGCATACCTCTGATGAAAGTAAGAAACTAAACTATCTCGAACAATTAGAAATTAATAAATTCAATAACCGCGGTCTTTTACTAAATGATCAAATAGATGTCAATAATTCCCCACTTTTAAATTTGTAAAGCGTTATTTTAGATAAATATTCACAATTGTACACACCCCATCCCCTCCTACACAGTTTAGTATTTAAGTAATAATTGTAGTTCATTAAATCCATTTATCATCTGTCTGATGAAGCAACTGTGTGGCGAAACAATTGTCGCAGTGCATTGACATTAAATTGTGTTAATTCTCAAAACCCAAGTGTTTTATTTATCACCTATATAATGCAATTTCACCAAGTAAAAGTCTCATCAATCCAATATTTAATATGTTGATCCAGTTGGACCAGATCGCATAACGATAAGTGGCTTTTTATTGAAACTCGAGAATTATACGCTTGTTCCGGTATACAAGGGCACAACCTAGCGATACGTCCATTTACTACGGAGACTGGCACCATACTTAAATCTCAACCACGTATCGTCATATTGCCTCGAATGAATACAAAACGTGACCTACTGTTTCAGGTATATATAATCTCTTGATGCATAGGTCCATTATCTTCTATACGTCTTCGTCCAACCCTCCTAAGGCCATCGTGCATTCCCAAACAGAATCAGAAATTAAAGATCTTGAACCTTAGATAGATATTCCTGACATATCTGATAGAAGCACATGATGATTGGGTTCGGTTAAGGCGATTAGTAATTTCTCTAACCGAAATATTACCTTTACTCAAACGTAGAACGTCAATCACATTGACATATAATTCCTACATTAAGGACAAAAATGCCTTGATTTAAGGATAAAATACACCTAAATATTGGTTTCTGGTGCGTTCCTGCATGGGCGTCAACAGAAGAATACTTCGAGGTACGAGTGGAAGATCATCTAGGATAAACTCAATGCCCAATTTTCGTGCGGTCTAAATTATGTAATTAATATTATTTATGTATTTTTTGTATGTGTTAGGCTGTTTTGTTGGCACAGAATTAAGAGAAATAAACATAAACAAACAATAACAACCTCTGTTAAACTCTTTAAATTTGCGGTAATTTTCACTTTTGCATACCTAGGTCTAATCAGTCTTTATAATAATAATAAAATCTCTTTATTCACAAAATAATGCATCTACAAACCACAGTATACACACACACATTATAAAGAATAACGTCAAAACAAGAATAGCGATCAATGTACATATTCGCTGGACTTAACTGAATTAAATATAGTATAAAATAAATTCTGTTGGTGACAGTATCGAACATATTGCCTCTTTTATATGTAAACTTTATTAGTAATTACCATATTTTACAGTAAGAATTCAGTAATGTTGTATGGTTCCTTCTCTATCAGGTATGCACGTAACTTGTTTTTGAATAATTTTAAACTCGATATATCCCGTAAGTAAAGTGGCAATTTATTTAGAAGTTTTAGACCATTGTACATAGCTGACTTTTCTGATATTGTCAATAGATGTATTGGATACTATACGTGTGATTGTGAGTATACCAATTAAATTTCGATTTGTATTTAAGGTTAAAAATCAGAATCTCATAAATATAAAGGCAATAAAATGTAGTATACCCGAGTTCTTAAAATGGCCTCTGCATGATTCATTGTAGTTTAAGTTTAAGATTACTCGTAAAGCTCTCGTCTGCACACTAAAAAGTTTGTTAGACAGTGTACTGTTCCCATAGAATATAATGCCATATCGCATAAGTGATTCAAAGTTGGCTTTATATACCATGATCAATATGTTATGATTAATAAATGGTTTTAAAACTCTCAAAGCAAAGCAGACTGAATTTAGTTTTAAGCTTAACCTTTCACATTGAGATTTCCAGTTTAGCTTACTGTTCATGGTAATTCCTAATACTCTACATTCCGACTCTAGTTCTATGTCGGCATTTATTAACCTTATTGTTGAAAGATTTAATTTAGATAAATTGGTTTTAAATTGTAGTACTTTGGTTTTGTCGTTATTAAGTATTAGCCTATTTTCCAACATCCATTTTTCGGTGATTGAGTAAATGTTCTTTGCTTTAGTTATTAATTCCTCAGTATTGGTGCTAACAGTTAAAATATTTGCATCATCATAACCCCGTTGTTGTCACAAATTAAATTCAGAAAGTCATTGATATATATGAGGAATAGTAATGGGCCGAGGATACTTCCTTGCGGTACACCTATATTCGTAATAGCGGTGGATGAGTGTATATTACTTATGGAAGTTCGTTGAAGACGGTCTCGTAAAAAAGATTCAATTAACTTAGGCAGGTGCCTCTTACTCCATATAATTCTAGTTTCATTAACAAGATGGCATGATTCATTGTGTCAAATGCCTTGGAGAGGTCTAGAAATATTCCAACAGGAATTTACGTTCTCTCAAAGGCATTAACTACTAACTAGTCAAAAATTGCAGTAATAGAAGATCTCTGTTTCAAGAAACCGTGTTGTGCTTCGTTGAAGAAATTGTTGTTGTTAAAGAAAAGGATTCGATTCGCTATTACTTTTTCTAATATTTTAGCAAAAACACTCAATAATGCAATTGGCCTATAATTTGTTGGATCTGTTGGGTCATCTTTTTTATATACCGGAATTATTACCGCAAGTTTTAAGGTATCCGGAAAAATTCCCGTTTCTAAAGATTTATTTACTAAAAATGTTAATGGTAGTAGTAGTTCATTATTTTTGTGTTTATTTCATTATAGCCTAAACTGTTTTTATTTTTCATAGCGTGTATAATATTATATATTTCACTAGGTGTAGTTGGTCTAAGAAATATAGTATTTGGGTTTCTAATATTATTAATGTTGGGTTCGGTATTTTCCATTTTCTTCGTTAACTCAATGGAGATATGTTTGAAATATTGATTAAATCTCTCTAGTAGATCTACCAATACAATATTATCTGTCGGTTTGGATTTACAAGTAAGTTTATTTACTATGGACCAAGTAGTCTTCATTTTGTTTTGACTTACCAAGAGAGTATGTTCAATTCTGTCACGTTCCGCCTTTTGTAATAACATATTATATTTTTTGTTTAATAAATTGTACTGAGATTTAGCCGCCTCATTAAAATATTTAATGACTTGCAAGCAATCAAGCATCCGCTTGCATTCAGATATTTCGAGAGATCTTACTATATTGAAATGTCTTTTTAATTTACCGTTTCTTATTATTTTTTTAGGGCAGCTTTTGTTCAAACAGATCTTTAATGTTTGCATGCATTTTTTCCAGCTGCTTTCTACATTATCAATTGCTTAAATATCGTATTGTTTAATATTAATCAATTATCAATTGCATAGATTTCATCCCATATACCATCATATTTGAGGATATTTATAAATTGTGAAATATTTGGTTTACTATAAGCTCTCATTGCGGTTTGTGTTGTTTTGGAGAGTGTTTCAGACATAGAAAATGATAATTTTTGCGCAAGATGATCGGATATGTGTGTTTCAAATACACATGTTTTATACTCTCGATCTATATTAGTTATAATATTATCTATTACAGATGACTTTACACTAGAAATTCGCGTTGGGGATGCAATTGTAACTGTGGCATTAAAAGAGTTTATGATATCATTTGATTCCTGCGATGATTCACTGATATCTATATTAAAGTCCCCCTTTATAAAGTACGTTTTTTTTTGTTCTGTGAGTATATTTAAAAGCTTGTTTAATTTTGTAAAAAAATTGATATAATGTGTGTTTGGCGCTCTGTAAATAACGAAATGCGAAAGAATCGAACATAATTCCGAAAAATATAAATGATAAAATCAAATAACTAATTACATATCTTGTATTTGATTCTCATTTTTTACTTGGTGAAACATTATGTTAATAATAGGTTGTTGAAAAAATTCACTTGGTTTGTTTCACTAAATTTTTTATTTTATATTCGACTAGTTTCAGCACTGGGCCATATTATTCTTGATAATAGCCCAGTGCCGAAACTAGTCGAATATAAAATAAAAAATTTAGTGAAACAAACCAAGGGAATTTTTTCAACAATCTATTATTAACTAATTACACTTGATTAATATGAAAAACAAATTTAATCAATTGCTATCAATAATTATATTAATAGTTAAACGTTTGTTCCAAGTTTGTTAAAACAATTCTTACACTATTTTTGGTGTTGCGATTTACATGTCTCTGATTATAATTGTTTTTTACTGTTTAATTTTTCAATTAAATTCTCTACCTGAAAAATTATTAATGTTTTGCTTTAAAATATTTTATTTTGTATGATGATTTTTATGGTTATTAAAATTTGTTTTCTAATGTAACAGTGTCACGTAATTGAACAACGCTTTTTATATTTCTTCGGGGATCGTGTAAAAACATTTTTAAAGCAAGCTCGACGTAATTGTGCAAATGGATTCACTTAGTGTCGTTTGGTATTTCAACCGTTGATAATGAATTTGTTTTACTTGCGCGTCTACTACGTAAAATTTGTAAAAGACTAAATAACATTAATTGTGTAGGAATTTAAAATTGATGGAATCTTAAACTAAACAATCATAATAACGGAAGTCTCTAAACCTTTTTCGGACGTGATTTTTAATTTCCGACTTAGTATTTAATTCTGTTCGCAAATATATTATTAATAGAGCGCTATTTTATAATTCATTTATTATTGAGTAAACTAGGTAATTATTAATTTAAACATAATACGATTACGGAAATAAATAAAAACATTTTTTAATTATAATAATAATAATAAATATCTTTATTGACGGAAAATTCCATTAGTATAAAGTAAGTAACGGGTGTCCAACAATTATTGCAGTCCCGGGTGGCGTTGGAATAAAAAACGTAGGTCGATTCTTACATGTTGCAAATAAATGAACTGACATTTTTAATGCACATTTAGGTTATGTTTGACAATTAACATGTCAGTTCATTTATTTGGCCATGTAAGAATCGACCTACGTTTTTGATTCCAACGCCACCCGGGACTGCAATAATTGTTGGACACCCGTTATAATAAATGAAAAGTAAAATACGAATAGATACAATAATAAAATAATAAAAATAATGAAATTAAATTAAATTAAATTATTACATATTTGTCGTAACATTAATATTAACATCTTTTATATGACGCAACAATTGTTGCCGAGACATAGAAAATATATCAACGTTCGAATTAAGTGAAAATAATTAGCATACCGCATAAATTGGCTAATACAATTATTGATACCATGATTTGTCCTATGGAACGGTATTCGGAACAACGGTCTGTAACGTGTTAATCTATTATCAGTGCCAATATAAAAGTCGATTTGAAAAAGAATATCAGGGCATTCAACATGTCCATTGATTATTTTATGAAACAACAACATTATCGCCAAAACTCTTCTGCAACTTAAAGTGTCTAAACCAAAACTAGTCCTTAGCGTATCAAGGTTTGTGTTATTTTCATTACGGACTTTGTAAGAAAGAAATTTTAAAAAGTTATTTTGAATATTTTCAATTTCTTCTTGATAACATTTCTGACTAGGAGACCAGACACTTGAAGCATACTCCAGTTGAGAACGCACAAAAGCAATATAGATTGTTTTGAATGATGCGGGATTTAGATTACGTGAAATTCGTTTAATATAACCCAACATTCTAGCTGCTGAATTGCATATATTACTAATATGACTTGCAAATGTTAGCTTTGCATCAAAGAGAAAGCCAAGATCTTTAAATTCTGTAACTTTAGATAAAGCAATTTCATCGAGTTTATAAATGAAATCATGGTTTGATCTTTTACGGGAGAAAGTCATTGATTTGCATTTATCTGCGTTAAAAAGCAACTGATTTCGGCAACACCAACTGTAAACAGACGTCAGATCTTCCTGAAGCAGTGCACAATAGTTGGATGATTTAATTTCTTTGAACAGTTTCCGATCATCAGCAAAAAGTAGAAAGTTGGAGTATTTTATTACTGATGCGATATCATTAATAAATAAAAGAAACAACAAAGGTCCACAATGAGACCCCTGTGGTACCCCTGATAAAACATGCACAATTTCAGAAATGTGGTTTCTTATTTTTACACACTGAGTCCGACCAGTTAAAAAATCTTCAATCTATTTACAAACCGATTCATGGAATCCTAATGATTTTAATTTCGATAATAATATGACATGATTAACTTTGTCGAATGCCATCAAAAAATCTGTGTAAATAGCATCGACTACATTTTTATTTTCTAGGGCATTAGATATGAATGATTCATAAATCAATAATTTTATTGATGTTGACCTGCCATTTCTGAAACCATGTTGCTCGTTTATTAAAACATTTTTACTCATCCAATACAGTTGTTCCGATAATAATTTATCAAATAGCTTAGGTATGGCTGATTGAATTGAGACACTGCGATAGTTTGCAATATCGTCTTTCTTACCAGATTTAAATATTGGCGTAATATAAGTGCGTAATATAAGTACGTTTCCATATTGTTGGAAATGAACACAAATTTAAAGAGTGAGTAAACATTATATGCAATGGCAACGAAATGAATCTCAGATTTAAGTTCTCTGACCGCATTTTGAATCTCGGTTTTAATTACTCGAAATTACGCTTAATGATTTGCGTATGGCATCTTGTGACGAACTTGTTTCTGAACACTCCGTACAGATCCATCCAATTCCATTGGGCTTTGAAGATTCTTCAATATAATGTGCAATATCTTGCAGTGATAAGTTTTCTAGACAATCAACATGATAGCGTCGTTTGCATCCCGTACATTTAAGTGCTTTGGAACGGGGTCCAAGATTGTAATTACATAATCCACATACTCTTGATATTATGACGTAATATAAGGGGCGGGAAAAAGAGGTTGTTATAACGAATAATAAAAAAAGAAAAAGTACAAACCACTATCTTCACGTTACTGGGCCTATAGTAACGACTTTAAATTTAACAAACACAGGGTTGGTCGGCCACGGAAGGAGATAACACGAGAAAACAAAGGTGAGAGCCGAAGGGGAATTGATAATAAAATCGGCGAATATGGATGGAAAAATACTGCGGACGCAAAAACTTGGACGCTGACAAAAACGATTGATGGTCATCGATCGATCGGCTCTGCCGAATTATTAAATGTTAAACGTTTTCTTATTTTTATCAAGAACCACTAATTGCACAGATTAGTAATTTTAATAGTATGCATACCTGAGCATTGAAGACGTAATATAGAAATTTCAGATTAATTGACATACAATTAACCATGAAAATAAAGCAAAATCACTGGAGCTCACAAATACACTTGTTCACACGACGACATTTCGTTCGTTTAATTATTACTTAAGGTAGTATATTAACTAAATTCATTCTAAATTGGCTGTAATCTAGGGTTTTCCTGTTTAATACTTATAGATTATATACAAATTATATTAATTGTTAAATAATTATAAAGACAATTCATCGCTGAGATGAAAGGTACTTTTATATTGCGCCAATTATATTTCATTGATGGAATTTAGTACTTATAAAAATCTATGTATTACTTTTTTTTGGTTTATTATAAAAATTAATACAACAAAAAATTTATTTATACCGGAATTTAAGAGTGGTGATTAAAATATAATCAATTTTAAATACTGGTGAATCTATAATGTAGCATGCTGCTTATTAAGCTTTGATAATCAATATGGCAATTTAAATAAGTAATTTTATTACATTATTTGAATACATATGGTTCATTAGGGTATTGATAATATTCACAAAAAATATAAAGAATTGCAGATATATACCTAACGTGTGAATCAAACCAAACATTATTAAAAAAAACGATTGGAGTATAAATGAATATCATTATTAGTTGATGCCAGTGAATGACCTGACATTGAGTGACAACCGAGGCGGAGTTATATCACGAACCGCCAGCGCCGGGAACGGCAACGTTAATCGGGACGAGATAGATTCATGGGAAAATCGATGAGTCGAATAATATACGAGAAAGGCGTGGATGGAAATTTGTAACGCTGGGGATTGAGAAAACATTTTAAATTGAAATACTGAAATGAAAATGGCGGGGGCCGACGAAGTTGAGGTGGATGTTATTTTAATTAAATAAGAAATTATTATAACAGAAAATTACAGCAGTAAAGAGGGGATAAAAAAAGAAAAACTAATTACATAAAAGCTAATGGGAAGTGTAATATTTTGAAACTAGAGCAATGAGAAAAAAAGGTAATCATAAATATAATTAAGCCTGGTTAGTAAAAACGCACAGCAAAAAAGTTTTTATTATCATTAACCTGCATTTTTCAACACAAAAAATACTAAATAAAAACATTATGCTTTATAATTGTTTTTTTTACAACTTTTCAGGTTTTTATTTGATATTTTTAATGTTTCTTCATAATAGATACAAATTATTTCAATATCATTAATAGAAATTAATAAATCATACTTGTTTCTCAATAAGCACTTAATGAAACATTATGTGAATATACAGGGCGAGTCTCTAACTTGGAAAAAATTCAGTAAATCTTAGAAAGTTTATATGCTCGGATAGGTCGATTAGTATTTTAAAAATGCGCTCTTTTTGATGTAATAAAATTTTACACATCGTGTTCCAAATATGAGATATGACGTCTTCGACTATGTTTTTAATGGCAGCCTTAATTATGTATCACTATTCTTAAAGAGTGTATCAAGTTAAACACGTGTGCCAACTTTCAAATTTTAATTTTCTACCATTTACAAGATATTTAACAAACATAGAATTAATAAATCTAAGTGAACTCAATTCAATTTTTATGCATTTTAAAAGTGGAATGCCAAAAGGTTTATCATTTTTTGTCGCACTAACGTTTATCATTTTGATGTTTAGTTGTAAATACAAGTAAGAAGTTTAGCATCGCATTCGACGCATATTTGAATAATGAGAGTATTAATCGCTCCACAGTTTTGTTGACTGTTGACCGTTTGTCGAAAATCAGTTACCACTAGTAAGTAGAAATTACCATTATCAGAACGTGGAAGAGGCCCAACAATACAACATGCAATTAGTTGCCATGGAAAGGATACTGTCTTGGGTTCGCCCATGTAGCCAGGAGTAGCAGTAGATGGCACCTTTTGAGCACCGCAGATCTGACAAGAGCGGACATATCATATAAGTCACGAACACGATTTAAAATCTTAAGCACTCCAAAATGGGCAGCTGTGGGAGCATCATGACACGCCCTCGAAATATGATTTCTCGACGACCGCGGAACAACCAATTTCTACTGGGAATAATTTGTAACGAGGCTATCCTTCCGAGAGACATGTTTGAAAAGACGATTCTCCTGAACACACCACTGAGAGAATTTCTCAGGGTTTTCCGTAATCGCTTTAACCCGTTTTTTAATCCAACGGTCTGACATATAGTCCTCGTCGGAAACGTCTAAAGAATTAACCTCAAGCGGCGCTCTGGAAAGAGCATCCGGAACAACGTTAAGTGCACTCTTTCTATGTTCGTTGCATTTTAACAGCCCATCGAGCAAGCCTGCCAGTAGGGCCTTTGAGATTTTGTAACTACAGAAGCGAGTGGTGATCGGTAATCACCTTAAACGGAACGTCCTCAACATAAGGGCGGCATTTTTCTATTCCAAGCAAAACGGCCAAGCACTCCTTTTCGACAATGTACGGCTAGCATAAGCAATCGGAACTTCTTTACCCTCACAATTTTGTTGTACTAACACGCAACCCAAGCCCACATCCGAGGCATCACATTGAATGCAAAAAGGCTTATCAAAATCAGGTGTTGCCAAAACGGGAGCAGTAAAAAGGGCTTTTTGAATTAATTTAAACGATGTTTCAGCCTCACTAGTTCACTGTATGTTCTTCGACTTTACCTTACCTTTAATCAGGGAGCTTATGGGAGCCGTTAGAGTCGAAAAATGCGGAATAAACCGCCTGTACCAAGAGCACATACCCATAAAGCACTTAACCTGCGTCGTAGTGAGTGGTTGAGGGTATTCCACCATTGCGGATCAGTCCTCAAACCTAAGCGATCTATAACGAAACCCAAGTAATTCAAGGAAGGGCGACAGAATTCGCATTTCTCCAAATTTACCGTCAAATTTGCTTCTTTGAGCCGGAAGAGTACCTCATTAAGCACCGAAAGGTGAGATTCAAAATCAGGGGTTGCAATGATTACATCATCGAGCTAAACAAAACAATACGGTTCGAGAACAGGGCCAAGTACTTGGTCCATAAGCCTTTGCTGAGTTTGCGGAGCATTGTTAAGTCCGAATGGCATGGCAGTAAATTCATAAAGGCCCTTCCCTGGCACTGCAAACGCCGTTTTTTCACCTGAACCGTTACCCAGTGGTATTTGACAAAAGGCTGATTCCAAATCGGCACTAGAAAGGAATTGGGCACCATTAAGTTTATTTAAGGTGTGATCCTCAATCGGCAAGGGATAAGCATCACGTTTTGTCAGAGAATTTAGTTTACGACCTTCAAAACAAAAGCGAAGTTCACCATTAGACTTTTTGACAAATAAGATTGGGGAACACCAGGGACTAGAAGACTTCTTAAGCACACCTAAAGATTCCATATTATCAATTTTCTTACACAAATGTTGTACCATATAGGGGGATAGCGGGTGCTGACTCTGTTTTACAGGCAAAGCATAACCCGTGTCAATGTAGTGAATAATTTTGTTAGTTCTTCCTAACCTGGTACCTAATTTCCAAGACAGTTGACTAAACTTTTCACGAACTTTCTCAAGTTCTCTAGCCTGATTTACAGTTAGATCACAAACCTGGGAAAGTTTGCTTGAAGAGCCCCCCCCATTAACTTTAAACGACCACGAAGCATAATCATAATCATAAAATTAAAATGTTCGCAATATAGGGTACAACTAAAACCTTAAGGTTATGTGTCACTCCATCAACAAGAGGCAAATTAAGTCAACCCTTAATTGTCTGCGCAAATCTACCAGCGGTAGCTATCACCTTTTCCTCGCACGCCATTAACTTGAAAGAGAGGGACTCTATAATACTTAAGCCAAGCATCTACAGAGATTACATAACATTTTAAATGATTTAATCTCTTGAATAACTAGTTATGGA
Organism: Ontholestes murinus; assembly: GCA_963969525.1. Lineage (NCBI taxonomy): Eukaryota > Metazoa > Arthropoda > Insecta > Coleoptera > Staphylinidae > Ontholestes > Ontholestes murinus. Next base: position 19,327,135 of record OZ018397.1, on the reverse strand, counting down.
TGATAAAAAGCTAAAATATTTTTTCTTAAGACCTTAATTTTAAATTCCTCTGATGGAGCTGTAGTAAGTCGACGAAAGAGATTTTCCATCGCGGAAAAATACAGAATAATTTTTTCTTGAGGACCCTACTTACGAGACCAAATTTCTTCTTCTAATCTGTCCTCAATATTGTGTGGTAGAAAATGATCTTTAATAGCTGCCATCAAATTATCCCAAGTTTTAATATGATTTCCAAGCCCACGGAACCACATAAGGGCAGGACCAGTGAAAAGTTTTGTAGCAGAACTTAATAACATTTGTTTAGAAACATTTCGAGAAATAGATTAGATTCATTCACCCGTTCTAAGAAATCAAAAACCGTATCTTCACTACCATTGAAATGAAGCTTGCATTTATGTACTCCGGCCGATTTTAAAATACTTGCCTCGATTCCCTTTGGCGCTATAGCTGCTGCCAACTTCGTCATTAGAGAAAACATTATGACTAGTTTATCAGCTTTAAGTTCCAATAATTCTTCACTTCCACTGAGGCGATTAATTCGCCCTTGTAGATGAGTAAAACGGCTACCTAATTTCTTAAAAGTATTCTCACAAGACCCATCATAATCAGTTATGATTTCTGCCAAAGAACTCAAACTGTCCCCAATTTCTGATTTTTCCTGTTCAAAATCAGAATCGATAAGTTCATATTTTATCCCGCCTCCAGCCTGAACTAACTGAAAACATGTTCGTAAAGCTCTACGTTTAACACTATCCTCACCACGCGTTGCCAACCCTCGTAAGCGCAGCTCATATGCCACTTCATGCACTCTCAGATGCATCGGGTCCATGTTGAAATTCATTTCTTATAAACTAAACTTATTGCCAAATAAAACGCTTACCGAAAGGAATTAAAAGTTCTGTTCGCACTCGTTACATCTAATAAACTAAATAAACATTGAACTAATTACGAAGAAACACCTAAATTCTAAATAATACTAAACCAATGACTTGACGAATAATAGATGAATAAATAAAGCTAATAATTAAATTGATTTGGTTCAAACACAGGAAAATTGAGTACGACTATTTAATATGTAAAAATTATGATCGAATTTAATTATGAAGCAATGCTTGGGTTATGAGCAGACAATTAACGAAATATGAACAAATTTATACTAATAAATAGCAGAAATACTAGACAAATTGAAATAGTAACTAGAGTAAATAACACGAATGGAGATAAATTGCCAAAATTACACTCACATATCAATTATCAATATTAAACGATTTAATATGAGCTATCACGTTAACTTTTCGTCCAGAATAGCATAATAGGTTTGATTTCAAACTTTAGAAATGTACTAACCACAAAATACCAACTTTACTTAAAATTATTTAAATGTATTGAATTAACTTTCATATATATCATTCCCCAAAGTCTCGTCAAAATATCTCATAATATAGCGATCATTTAAAGGCCAAATATACATGCAATGCGATAAAAATTCAAATAAGTAAATTATCGAGAACTAACCACCTCTTTTTTTAACGCGAAATTAACAGTTCTTAGGGAAGGAGGTAGGTGAGTAAAAATTGATACTGAAGTAAAGATGTTAAATAAATGTTGCAATATTATGATTTAAGAAAATCAGGCCCCGCGTTGGCAGGCACCATTTTTGTAACATTTTTGTCATGGCTGAATTAAGTTTGCGGTGCTAGGTCAAGGTTCATATAAACTTACTTCAGTATCAACTGGGAGCCAGTCACCGAGGTGACAGAATTGGGGAGAAATGTTAACTTTTAAATATGACTGTTAGAGAAATCATGGCAATGAAACTTAGTAAACAGGTATATTGAACAAACTAAACAGGTTAAAACAAAAATGAATAGGCAATTATGAAAAATGAAGCAATGACTTTAAAACTAATTTACAATATTGGTGATAGCTACTAAAACAGAGCGATACATAATAGTTGCTTAATAACTCTGCCGTGCTCAATGGGTGGTATTGGTCTCACCCTGGTACGGTCTAGCTAAGGGCGGGAATATGACAGCGGGTGGCAAACAGCTCGAGCAGGAATTTGGCATGCAGGCGTCCTGTAACCAGCAGATATAAGGAGAATTCTGGACCTTGGCCTTGTCCTGTGCCAACTCGACTCCGCTCCTACTGATTTAAATGACGGAACCCCATTACCTCCTACTTCCTCGTACCAGATAACGGTGTCCTATGCGGGATGCAAATCCTGGCACCACTAAAATCAAAGGCAGGCAGTAAACAAGCTAAAGGCAGGCCCTACGTGGCGATGACGCTATACAATATATAAATTACTAATACTATTATAATATAAAGCGATTAAATAAATTAAATGAAGGCAATCTATTAAGAAATGAGGGAAGGCAAAGCAGAAATTAAGCATGCGACAATAGACTAAGTAACGCAAAAAAAAGAAACAGAAACGTGGTTAAGGTGAATTGCTGTTCGACACAATTACAAAGCTCACACAACACAACAACCACTACGACAACACACCAGACAGCACAATTTGATATCGTGGCTTGCGTGAGTACGTGTGTGCGTACGACTAGCACATACTTCTACGCCGCTCGTCCAGACCAAATAGCACTTCCTCCTCGCTGATTTTACCGAAATCAACTCTGACCCGCAAAAAAAGGCCGTGCACTCTCGATATATATCTTCGCTCAAAATTTAAATTTAGGACAGGACCGTACCCAAAAATTAACAAAACGGAACGTTACAAAACATATAACACATCTTGTTTTCTGATGAATCTACGTTTATATGGTGAGGTAAATCGTCAAAATGGTCGTTATTGGGTAGATAATAACCCACACTGGATGAGGGAAGGCCACACACAATATCCAGAAAAAGTTAATGTTTGGGCAGGGATAGATGGTGATCGAGTTATAGGACCAATTTTCTTTTCAAAGAATCTCAATGTAGTGGGATATTTACAATTCTTGGAGGGAGAGGCAAGTCAGAGTTTGGCTATTTTATTCCCTTGCCCTGTAGAAGCTTACGTCCCGAATATAAACATTTGATTTCCACGACGGTTGGCAGAAGAGAACCAGTTAAATGGCTACCCAGGTATCCGGATTTAACACCTATAGACTTTTGTTATGGGGGTACTTGAAAAGCAAAGTGTTTAAGACCAAAAAAGGCAAACATTGAGGAGTTGAAAGAACCAATAAGACAGGTGCGTAGGCTAATTTCCACTGAAATAATTAAAAATGTTCAAAACAAGTTTTGTTCCGTTTAGGGTATTGTCAGTTAGAAAATGGACAACATTTTGAGCATTTATTAAAGCAAGACTATTACGTTAAATTAATTTTTTAAATTTCATAATGTTTGTTAAATATCTTGTAAATGACAGGAAAACAAATGAAATTTGGCACACACGTGTAACTTGATATACTCTTTAAGAATAGTTATAAAGAATTAGGATTTCCTTTAAAAAATAAATTAAATCAATTCTGGCACTAATGTTCTGTTAACCAATCTTTACAGTAGGCACTAAATAACTTTTTATTTATTTGCGTTGCGTTTTTCCCTTTTATGAAGTAAAAGAATAAAAGGTAACGATATTCCTCGGTTTGTTTTTCTATCTTTCGACCATTGCTTTACGACGACTACTGAATCGATTTACTCACTTTTTTAATGACAATTGAATTGAAAATGGTAGTTAGGCTAAATGATTGAACTGAACAGAATTGGTTTAAAATGTGTAGAGACCTATTGTTCGGAACCGAAATGATTTAAGAATTTGCATGGATAAAGAATAAATGAGGGTTTTAATTAAATCATAGTATACAGGGTGTTCAATTTAAGTGAAGACATTGAAATATCTCGATTTCTCATCAGCATAGGGAACCTTATTTTACGAAACCCCCTCATTTCTTACGAAACCCCCATTTTCAACGATTTTTGCCAAATTTGAATTTTGTCGATTATAGCGTCGTCTGTCATGAATACAAAAAAAAATCAGATAAAGCTTTCTTATTTTTTCCCGGAGTATTCAAATCCGTACAAAAAATAGAGGTCCCTATTTAACTTTTCTATTTCTCACCCCTATCCTCTAGATGGTTGAGGGTAGTGGGTCGAGTTTCATATCATTAGATGTCCCCCTCCTAGGCGACCAAATTTTAATTATATTTTTTTATTCGATGTGTAGTTTTCGTGTCTTCACTTATATTGAACACCCTATAAATTAATATTAAACATTTTTTTTTCAATGCATTTAAACAATCACTAAGTTTTCCAGTTATAAAGAGAAATAACTAAACTGACTGATAATTATTATTAAATTGACGAGGCGGATGCATAATGAAATTCAATAACATTGAAATAAAAAAACACAGTTGAAAGGGTTTCACATTTATTGTTGAACACTGCAACATATTTTGCCATCAGGCAGGTGAATACTAATTTTACAAATTACAGGTAAAAGCTTATATACTATTAGAGCTATGGGGAGCAGGGTTTGTACAAAAGAGCAAAATTGTTTGAATTGTTACATTTTAATTAAAGGGGTATAATTAACTTCTTTTTTTTTACAAAATGGCGACCGAGTACGATGGTCGTGATCTTGCGAGTACAAAAGTTAATTATAAATCTGGAGATAGTAATAAAAAGAGCTGATATTTCGGATCAATTGCAAAATCAGGGACCCAGTGTACATCATGTGGCACATTATCATCATACAAGTTGTGCACGAAAAGCAAAATCATTTTGTGGAGTCAAATTTAACCCTCAAATAACAGATCCAGTAGAAGAATATGTACATTTTGAAATGGAGGCGTATCTCAACCAAAAGAAGCTGGTAAGCGAGCTAAAGTCAAATAATCTATTATTACGAGAGAAAATTAGGGAAGAAAACACAAAATTACGCACGGAGAAAACAGTTTCCCGCCAATTCCCAAAATAAACAATCCTGAAGCTAACAATACAAATAAAAATCGAACTGTCATTCCAATACAACTAAAGGCAGTAAATATAACGAGACCTCGAGCTGCCTCGGTAAATAATACAACTAGTTTGATTATCCCGACTAATAGTAATACCAAGAATATCTTAATCGATTATAAATTATTATCAAACTCCAATACAAAAAGTAATACTGAATTAAATAAAACCGAAGGTGAATAGAATTTGGTGAAAGCTAAAAAGAGGAAGCCCCAAAATACAATAGTCTGGTCAAAGTGTGGGATAAGGATGTCACCGAAGAAAAATGCGTGGATTTATATCGGCAATTGTATGGAATCAGTTACATCTCAATCTATCATGGACTACTTAAATGAAAATTACCCGCTTATTGCGGTAAAGGAGATTTGTGAATTAAAAACCATAGGCAAAAATAAATCATTTAAATTGGGAGCATATTGATGTCAACCTACACCTGGCCAGAATGAGTAAAAGTCAGGAGATTTAATTTCCTCAAAACTACAACAAACACGGAAAATTTTCTAAAGGAGTCGGCAACGATGCAGTCCAAATAGAGGAAACGGCGATAACAGCTACGCAGGAAAGTAACAATTTACAAATTTATTTCATAAATATACAATGTATTCGAAATAAATTATATGAGCTAGAGGCATTTTTAGTCGAACTTAAAAAAGTATTTCATATTATTTTTATTTGCGAACACTGGCTCCGTAAACTAAAAATTTCATTATTCTCATTAAATGATTACGCAGTTGGTACTAATTTTTCTAGATCACATTACTTGCACGGAGGCGTTATGCAACTTATGAAGCATAATGTTTGCTTTAGAGAAATTCAAACTGTATCGGTGGAAAAACATTGCGCATCATATTTACCTGAAAATAATATAACTATTATAAATTTATACCGTTCACCTACTGGCGATATAAATGTGTTTTTTAATGATTTATATAAATTTTTAAATAATCATTATCTTCAAAAGAATATTATCCTAGGGGGAGATTTCAAAGTACATTTTCTGACACAAGATAGCAAAGCGGTAGATGTGATTCATTTCCTGGCTACATGTGGTCTCCGACAATTGGTTACATTTAAAACAAGAAATGAAAACTGTTTGGATAACGTGTTTACAAATATGCAGCTAACAGAAATACATGTTTCTCCAATTGATTTCTGTGGATCGGACCATACTGGAGTGCACTTAAAGGTAGCAAAAACAGTTGAAACAAACTCGCCACTTATACGCCTAATCACCCATCACACAAAGAGGTAAAATTAAATTATATAATTTCCGTTTCAGAGTCTATACACTCCGACTTACCACCTATGCAGATATACCCACTGGTATTTATTAATTCAAGCAATGCTCTCACAAAATACTTTTCATTCAGAGAAGTGAGTGAGATTGAAGTAAAATAAGCTATAATGTCTCTGAAAAACTCTAATGTCAGGGATGTATATGGTATGACTTGTGGAACAATAAAGTATTTAAGAGACATTATTATAACACCTCTAACAAAATTAAAGGATAGCTACTGTCATACCGGTGCATAAAAAAGGTTCTCTTGCAGATATAAATAACTATCGCCCGATATCACTATTGCCCATAATTTCCAAAATGTTTGAGAGATTGCTGTTTAAACAAATGGTGTGGATTTCGAGCAGCACGATCAACTGAGAGCGCGGTCATGGCTTTTGTTGAGGAAATTATGGCTGGATTTGAAGCTGGTCATTACTCAGCAACATCCTTTTTTGACCTCAGCAAAGCCTTTGACTGCGTTCCGCATGACGTATTGTTACGAAAATTGTATTTCTATAATTTTACACCTGAAAGTTGTCGGTTAGTAAGTTCATATCTAAAACCAGCGTTAAATTTCAAAATAAAACATCTTTGTTCGCTGTAATTTTATGTGGTGTGCCTCAGGGTTCAATCCTGGGGCCTTTATTATTCTTAATTTATGTAAATCACTTGCCACCTTATATAAAATCAGGATCTGTGATTATGTATGCAGATGTCACAACATCAGTGAACACATCTAATAAAAAGAGAGAAGATATAAATAATCAAGTCCTAACATTGTTCAACTGTAACAAGCTTTCGCTCAATATACATAAGATCGTTAAGCTCACCTTTTCATTAAATGTTTACAATGAGGAACACGGGTCATGTAAGTTTCTAGGCTTATGTCTAGATACGAAGTTGAATTGGAAGGAGCATGAGAGGGATCTTAACAGTAAACTTAGTGGAATCACTTATTTACAAAGAATGTGCCAATATCAACACTTATGGCTGCATACCATGCTCTATTCCATTCCAGAATAAGTTATTGTATCCTGGTCTGGGGACACTCAAGTATTACCACTACGATATTTGCACTACAACGGCGAGCTGTCCGTATATTAGCCGGTATTGGATACAGGGAACGTTGCAATGAATATTTTAGTAGTCTCAAAATACTTACTTTACCGTGTTTATTTATATTGAAATGTTTGTTATATATTCACAAAAACAAGGGGACTTATGTAACATATGACCAAATGCATGAGTACAATACAAGAAGTTGTCAGCGAATTTTTCCGGAAAGATCGAGACTGTCCAGATGCCAAAACAGTTTAAATTTTTACCGGCCAAAATTGTTTAACATCTTGCCGCAAGCAGTGAAATCACTCCCATATGGAATATTTAAAAGGAAATATACTTAATAAAGAAAGCATTTTTCACAGTCAATGTTTGCATATCAAATAGATGTTTAGATCTCTGAAATACAATCCTTTGTTTTAATTTCTGTAATGATTTTTATTTATATGCTAAGTTTATTTGTAAATTAATTTTAAGTCTCATTTTGCCCCAATTTTAATCACATAGTTGCTCTAAGATATATAAGTGATAATGCGCATAACACATTTTAATTATAATTTGGATTTTTCCTTATATAATAATTTTATTTAGACACTAGATTTAAGTTTTATATGTTTTACGGACGAAACGATAGCTAAGAGCTCTTTCTCTATAGTTGCATAATTTAATTCTGCCTTGTTCAAAGCTCTGCTAGCATACGCTACTGGTTTATTGTCTGAGTTTGATAACACCGCGCCTATCGCAAAACCTGAAGCATCTGTTGTTAAAATGAATTCGTTATCGTATGAAAAATTAGGATATTGTAAAACTGGTGGACTGACTAAACAGTTTTGAAGGGTTTCAAATGATTTTTGGCAGTTCTCATCCCATTTAAATATTGTTGCCTTTTTGCTTAATTTATTTAGCGGACTTGCAATTTTAGCGAAATTTGGAATAAATTTTCGGTAGTAGTTTGCAAAAGCTACAAATCGTTTACATTCATCTGTATTTTGTGGAATAGGATAGTTAAGAATAGAACTAACTTTATTTGGATCTGGTGATATAACTTCAGCTGAAATTACATGACCTAAATATAATATTTCTTTTCTTTTCTGACATTTCGAAGGATTTAATTTTAGATTTACGTTTCAAAGTCTGTTTAATACTTTTACTAAATTTTGGTTATGTCGCTGTAAGTTATTGCCGAATACAATTAAATTATCAAGATATACGAAACATGCATCGTAGTTTAATCCTGACATTGCTATAGTCATTACTCTCGAAAAAAAAAATTGAAATTGACCTTTCCTTGTAGTGAATGCTGTGCATTTCCTACTGTTTTGATCTAATTCGACTTGATAGTAATGAGAAAAGTAAACCGCTCCTGACAATAAATCTAAAATTTCCGTAACATTAGGTAAAGGAAGTCGATCGTCTTCGATGTTTTCGTTCAATTGTCTATAATCAAGTACTATTCTTCACTTAACATTAGCAACAATTAATAAGGGCGAAGATCAATTTGATATCGTTTCTTCAATTACACAATCTTCGAGCATTTTATTAATTTGATTGTCAATTTCGATTTGCTGAGATTGTGGTAGTCTAAATGGTTTTACATAAACTGGATGTGAATCATTTTTAAACCTAATATACTCTTTTACAACAATTGTTATCCCCTTTATCCCCTTCTACAATGAATGTGTCAGCGTGTTTTGCACATATTTTGTGTAAAGGTGTTTTTTCTTCCCTATTTAAGTGATTTACATTGATCATATCTAGTAATTTATCAATTCTCTCTACTGTAAATCCGATAGTTTACTAATTTTTGGTTGAAAATTTCTAATCTGCATTTCCCGGTCATTTGTATTAAGAATTCGTACTGGAATTTTGCGCGCGTTTGGTCTGGCGATAATGCCTGCCGTAAACACACCGTCTGCAATTTCTAGCGGCATCACAACACACTCATCGATTTCATTTGTCGAAAAATATCTAATGATTTCGCACCGAGGTGGAATGTGACTCCACTACATACTATTTCTTAATATAAATTGCACATTATTAATTATTAATTGCATCAAATTTGATACAGTGGTCCCAAACTTCCCGCTTCCTAGAATGATCAGGTCGTTTGCATACCCTAGTGCATATATGCTGTAGTAGTAGTAGTAGCAAAAGGTCTCCATGCCTCATCACCACCACAGGAGCGGCGAGAGAACACCTTCCTGCGGGCACCTGCCAGCGACTAACACTTCTGAATTTGTTCCATATAGGGTTGTTACAGTCCGTCTTTGAGCATCTTGTCTACCCATTCTCGGACGTGCCAATTAATCCCTCTTTTCTCCATTGCTCTTGCTATGGAGTTGAAAATTGTGATTTCAAACGCTCCTTCAATGTCCATAAAGGCCCTTAACGCAACGCCTTTGCATTATAGGCTATTTTGCCATCTGCTAACTAGCTAACTAGGTGGATTTCTAGTTCGCATGAGTTTTCCGCTCGGCGACATTTAACCCTGTGCCATGCAGATATTAGCACGATACCTCTACACCGTAGCTTGGGAAGTTGGTTTGCGGCAGCTGGTTTAGGCCGGTTATGCGGGGGCTGGCTACTGGCCGATTTCTCGGTCATGCTCCTATTCATCACCTGTGGACGTCCTCGGAATCCTCTGCCTGTAGCTGTCATTTCCATTGTTGGTGTGAACTGGTTTCCGAGTACCTATTTTAATTATGGGATGAAATACTCCTATTGAAACTCCTCTAGTTATCATTATCTACCTATATATATATATATATATATATATATATATATATATATATATATATACATATATATATATATATATATATATACCGGGTGTGGCACTTAAGACGCCTCGGACCATTGCTCCCTTACGATAAAAGCTATTGAAAAAAATCTAAGAGCAAAGTGGTTACCGTCGCTATGTTTCAAAAATATTTCTAATCAGTGGCGTGCTGTGCTCCAGTGGCGTACCAAACTTATGTTTTTTTTAAATGGAATGCCCTATTTTTTATTGCAGATTTGGAAAGTGCTAGGAGAGTACTTATTTTTTTATCTAACATGTTATACCCTTCACCTTAGCGGTTTCGCTGTTATAACCCCTTCTTTCAAAATTGCGCCCCATTTTTGAGATATTTTTGTAGAGAAACTAATTGATGCCGACGCCTGAATTTTGAATTGATGGACAGGTTAAGACCTCGTATACCTTCACATAATTTTTTTTCGGGTAATTTATGGAAAAAAAAAATTTTGATTGATCTTCGCATGTTGTCATTTTTTTTCGAAAATATCAAATGCCACCCCCCTAAAAAAATTACGGCCTTATACAGCCAAAACCCTAAATTTTTCATTGGTACAAAAATTACACAATGCATAACAAAATTTCGGAGAAAAAAGGAATTTCATCGCAAATGTCGGGAAACGTTTTCTGTTCCCAAGTGTGCCATGAGAAAACAAAAGATTGTTAATTGTCAAAGTAAATTATTAGACGCCAGTAGCAGCCATAAGTGATTTTTGATAAACGTTCTAAAAATGTTCCACACTCGAGAGGAAATGGTTGACATGATATTTGTTCTTGGAGAATGTAACAAGAATTGTTTCTTGGCGTCACGAGTTTACGCTGCGAGATGTCCGCACAGGGCACATCCAAATGAACGTGCGTTTCAAAAAGTGTTGGAGAGATTTACTACTATGGGAAGTGTGAAACGGCCAAGGAGAGTTAGAAAGAAGGCAGTTTTTACCGAAAATAATGAACTGCAGGTTCTGGAGGCAGTTATTGAAGATCCTCATACCAGTATCCGTGATATTAGTAGGAATCACGATATTTCAACGCGATCCGTACATCATGTTCTTAAAAAGTACAAATTCCGTCCATTTAAGATTCAACTGCACCGAGAATTGCAACCTCAAGATTTTCATGCGAGGCAAAATTTCTGCATGTGGGCTATCAACAAAATTGAGCAGGAGAAATCATTTCTTATGCGCGTATTATTTTCTGATGAAGCGATGTTCCATAGAAATGGGCATGTCAATCGCCACAACTACCATTATTACGCCGATGAAAATCCACACGACATGCGAATGATAAACCACCAGCAAAGATGGTCGCTGAATGTTTGGGGAGGCATACTTGGACAACACCTTTTCAGTCCTTATTTCATCGAGGGGCACCTGAACGGCAACAGTTATTTGAGGTTCCTTCGCGACGACTTGGATGATCTCTTGGAAAATGTCCCTCTAGCCGCTCTACGACAGATAGTTTTCCAGCACGATGGGGCTCCTGCACATAATAGCCGTGTTGTTCGGGAATTTCTCGATGAAACGTTTCCGGACTCCTGGATTGGTCGTGGGGGTCCTGTGAGGTGGCCGCCAAGATCACCAGACCTCACTCCCCTTGACTTCTTCCTTTGGGGACATATCAAAGAGGAGGTTTACAGGACGGTACCAACTACTGTCGAGGATATGAGGGAGAGAATTCGCGCGGCTTTCCGCGGTATATCACCAGAAGTCCTTAGGGCAGTGTCTAGAGCCTGTGAGTCGAAGTTGCGGTTATGCCTCCAGCAGGAAGGTCGTCATTTCGAACATTTAGTTTAAGTTGTTAAATTTTCTTTATCTGCATTTTTCATATCATGTTGAATAAATAGGTACATACTATTATGTTGACCGTATTTGTGTTTTTGTTTTCTCATAGCACACTTGGGAACGGAAAACGTTTCCCGACATTTGCGACGAAATTCCTTTTTTTTTCGAAATTTTGTTATGCAATGTGTATTTTTATTTTGTACCAATGAAAAATTTAGAGTTTTGGCTTTACAACGCCGTATTTTTTTTAGGGGGGTGCCATTTGAAATTTTCGAAAAAAATGACAACATGCGAAGATCAATCAAAATTTTTTTTCCCATAAATTACCTGAAAAAAATTATGTGAAGGTATACGAGGTCTTAACCTGTACCTCAATTCAAAATTTAGGCGCTGGCGTCAATTAGTTTCTCTACAAAAAAATCTCAAAAATGGGAAGAAATTTTGAAAGAAGGGGTAATAACAGCGAAACCGCTAAAGTGAAGGGTATAACATGTTAGATAAAAAAATAAGTACCCTCCGAGCACTTTCCAAATCTGCAATAAAAATAGGGCATTCCATTTAAAAAAAACATAAGTTTGGTACGCCACTGGAGTACGGCACGCCACTGATGATTAGAAATATTTTTGAAACATAACGACGGTAATTATCCACCACTTTGCTCTTAGATTGCTTTCGATAGCTTTTATCGTAAGGGAGCTATGGTCTGGAAAAATGGAAAATTCTGAAAGCAAAATGCAGTTTTGGATTTTGTTTATTGTTGGTTTCTATTATATTTGTTATATATATGATAATTATAGCGCGTTAAATTATATATTTCCATAGTGAAATTAAATATTAAAAGTTTGACAATGACAATCTAAATATAATAATAATAATAATAATTTATTTTCCCAACAGACTAAAATCTAATTACAGGGAAATAATTATACAAAGTTAAAAAAACATTATATAAATCATTTAAGAATACAAACCAAAATGCGGTACAAGAGAATAACAAGAGTTAAACGCAAAGAAAGAAAAAAATATATTTAATTAATTGATCACTTAACCCGTGGTAAAACATTTTTGAAATATCTTGATTAGAAATTAAGAACACTTGGTTTATTTCACAGAAAATGTATTATTTCTTCTCCGACTAGTTTTGACAATATGTCATTTTAAAGGAGTAATGATTAATGTACAAAAAAATACGCTAATATACAGGGTGAGTTTTTTTCGATGTTCTCTATGGGGATCTCGGAAACTATAAGAGATAGAGAAACGGTTAAATGGGGAAAGAAGTGTAGATTTACGAGACGAATAAAATTCCACTTTCAAAGTTTTCAAAAAAGTCAAGGGTAACTAGATATTTTGAAAAAAGTAAAAAGTGTCAATTTTTTCAAATCAATAAATCTCGGTTATTATAACAGATAGAAAAAAACTGTAAAAGACAAAGTTTTAGATAATTTTATGCAGATTAATAAAAAATAATCAGAACATTTTTATCGCCATTAATTTCCGAGATATGACGCAAACTTACATTTTTTTAAATGGAAACCATTGTTGGCTATGACCTCATTCAAAAGGTATTTTTTTCTCTTTAATCCAATATGGCATAGGGCATAGTTATTTCTAAAAATAAGTGAGTTATAGTCATTTTTAATTTTATTATAAATAAAAAATGGGTAGCCATGAAAAAGGTGAAAATAAAACAATTGCAGATAAACCAAAATAAAACAACAGCATAAAGTAATTCTGTAATTATCAATATTTCAATGGGAGAGAAATTATAATATTAAAAAAATATGGTCAAAGAGTCCATTATTAATATTATTATAATATAAATTATATCTTTTTAAAATTGAATTTATGTCTTTTTTGACTATTTTCATGTAAATTGAATTAAATGTTTCAATAACAGCTAGTTTATGATCCTCCACGGATTGATATGATTTTTCATATACTTTGTTTTTTACATAACATCACAGAAAAAAATCTAAAACGCGCAGATCGGGAGATCTAGGTGGCCCTGGGATTGGTTTATTTCTTCCCATTTATGAGTTAGGAAAAGCATAATTTAAATAATTTGTAAAGCCAGCATGTTATGAGGTGGAACACCGCCATATTGGAACCATTTCAATCTTGCTTGTAATGATAAATTTAAACAATCGAGCGTATCTTCAAATGTTTTCTGAAGAAAATGAATGTAATCATTTTCACTTAGTGAGCTTTCAAAAATATATGGACCGAGAATTATTAATCCAAACACACCATAGATTAAACCCAAATTTAATTTGTAGTTTTCTCTGTGAAACTTCTCGTGGATTCTCTTGAGTTCATGTATGTTCATTGTGGCGATTAAAAATACCACAATAGTGAATCGCGATTCATCTGTTCATAACATTTTTCTAAGAAAAGTATTATCTTCTTGGCAAATGTGTTTATACCGCATACAGAAGGCCATTTGATAATTACAAAATGATTATTTTTATGCTGGTTTTTCATTTTTGTTTAACTTTGTAAAACTAATAATTACAATATTGTTATTATTATAAACAACTGCAATTGTTTTAGTTTCATCTTTTTCATGGCTACCCATATTTTATTCATAATAAAACTTAAAATGACTATAACTCACTTATTTTTAGAAATAACTATGTCGTATGTCATATTGGATTAAAGAGAAAAAATTTACCTTTTGAATGAGGCTATAGCCAACTATGGTTTCCATTTAAAAAAATGTAAGTTTGCGTCATATCTCGGAAAATAATGGCGATAAAAATTTTCTGATTATTTTTTATTAATCTGCATAAATGTATCTAAAACTTTGTCTTTTACAGTTTTTTTCTATCTGTTATAATAACCGAGATATATTTATTTGAAAAAATTGACACTTTTTACTTTTTTCAAAATATCTAGTTACCCTTGACTTTTTTGAAAACTTTGAAAGTGGAATTTTATTCGTCTCGTAAATCTGCACTTCTTTCCCCATTTAACCGTTTCTCTATATCTTATAGTTTCCGAGATCCCCATAGAGAACATCGAAAAAAACTCACCCTGTATATATATAGATTACGCTCTCAGGTAATAATGGCCGTCATAATCGGGGATTTCCAAATCTGTTCAATGTTATCATATACTTGTTTCTCATTAATCATTAATGTAGGTTTTAGGTTAAATTAAATTCACTTGGCTTCATTCTTCATTTTTGATAATGGCCTTGAGCCGAAACTAGTGGAATAAATTATTAATTTGTGAAACAAGCCAAGTGAAGTTAATTCAACCTAAAACTTGCATCTCTTCAATGTTATTAGTTTTTAGCTCATTATGGCTTCATTTATCTCCAATGCCTCTCTGTAGTTAAGATGTCGACCTTTATTACCTGAGTACAATACCTTTAAATTATCTTTTTGGAAAAAAATGCTTATTTTCTATACAATGTTGCGAAAATTCTGTTGTTAGTTTTTTATTGTATATTGCTTTTTTATGTTCTTCTAATCTTGTTTCAAACGTTCTTCCGATCTGACCTATGTATATAT
The DNA here is from genome assembly GCA_963969525.1 of Ontholestes murinus. Classification (NCBI taxonomy): domain Eukaryota; kingdom Metazoa; phylum Arthropoda; class Insecta; order Coleoptera; family Staphylinidae; genus Ontholestes; species Ontholestes murinus. The sequence goes on along the minus strand of OZ018397.1, from coordinate 19,311,742 downwards.
GTTCGTAATCACTACACTTTTTTCATAAACACCACACTTCTGTAATTGGTCTATTCTGGATTTACTATTGCATAATATTTTCTTGATGCTCAGTGGGTTAGTCATAATAAAATTAAAATTGTACCCTTTAGGACTATTTAAAATTTTATTTGGTAATTCACCAGCAAACTCTAATTTATTCCAATTTTTTTTTCTATTTTATTGTGTGCGTTATAAAACTATTTATCAAATTGTTTCATTTTTTTTTTCGTTTTAACAAGTTTGTCGATTAAGTGAATACTGTAACCATTATTTTTCGCAATTGTTTTAATAATGTTCAATTCTTTATTGAACTTAACTTTATTTAGGGGTATGTGGGTAAGTCTATGTAGTAAAGAGTGAAAGGTACCCATTTTGATTTTAAAATGGGTGTTGGAAGAATTTGGAATAATTACGATATATCTGTAAATGTAGGTTTTCTAAAAATTTTAAATTCTAATTTTCTGTTTGATTTTTTTATTGTAACAGCTTACATTCATTTTTATCAATTCTACAACACCAGATGAAGTCTCGAATATTATACAATCAATACAAAATAATTAAGCTGCAGGAATAGATGGGATTAAGGCAGAAACGCTAAAAACAATTAAGTCTGTCACAACCTACAGCTTTCATCATAAACAAATGTTTTGCAGATGGTACATGTCCTCATATTTTTAAAATAAGCCTTGTCTTGCCAATTTACAAAAATGGAGATAAGGATAACTTCCTAAACTACAGACCAATATCTTTAATAACTACGTTTGCAATAATCTCTGAAAAAATATTAGCTTATAGATTAAATAACTACTTAGAAAAATTTAACATTTTATCAGACAATCAATACGGCTTTAGACCAAATCGAAATACATCAGACGCCATGTCCCAACTCATTGCAAATATTTATTCGGCTCTGGACAATGGTAAGAAATCTATTTGTGTATTCTTGGACCTTGCTAAAGCATTTGACACTATCAGTCTCCTAAATCAATCGAAAAAATAGGCATTCGAGGAATCCCATTAAAGCTCTTTCGTTCGTATTTAAAAGAAAGGGCCCAATGTGTCCAACTAAATCACATAAAGAGTGATTTCAAAACATTAGAATGTGGGGTCCCACAAGGAAGCATTCTAGGCCCCGTTTTATTCAATCTATACTTAAATGACCTATTCAATCTTAAAATTGTAGGAAAAATAATATCGTATGCCGATGACACTGCAATAACTTAGGTCGGTATTGATTGGTCTTAATTAAAAAAAGGTGTAGAGAAAGATCTGAAAAATATATTTGGATGGTTTGCTAAAAATAAACTAAGCATTATCCTATCAAAAACTTATTTCCTACCAATAATATCTACAGTACAGTCCTCAACAGATTTTAATACCCTTAGGTAATTTAACTCGTATCAATAGCAGAAATGAAATTAAATATCTAGGAATAATTATAAACAAGAAACTAAAATGGAAACAACACCTAATACATATATAAACAAGAAACTTCGACAGCTTTTATATAAATTTAAACAGTTAAAAGACATTCTGCAGCCGAAACTACTTGAAATCCTATATCATGCCCTAGCAGAAACTCACATAAACTATGGCATACAAGCATGGGGTGTCGTCAACGTAGCGTGCCCAGTAAAATATGCGTTTTGATTTATTTTTGTCTGCGAAAATAATTTCTTCGAAATTTGCGATAAAGATTTCTGCTAATAGTGGCGATAATGGTAAACCCATAGGCAGACCGTTCATCTGACTATATATTGTATTATTGAATTCAATGTAATTCTGGTCAATACATATACGAATAAGTTTTTCACTTCGTCTTTTTTATTATCTTGATTAGATTTTTCTATTAATTTGTCGTCTTTTGTTACTATTATGTCATTTTTATTTAATTTCTATTTTAACCGATTAATTGTTTTAAATTCTGAGGATTCTAATTCAATAATAGATGAGTTTTCGAAATACGGACTATATTTTAAACCTTTTCCTATAATATTTGTTTCAATTTTACTTACATTTAAATTACTTAAATTTTTTAGTCTAGGGTCAATTTTAATGTTATCCTTACATGTGTTGTTTTCTGTATGTCGTGTAGTGTATATACTTATGTTTTCTTTTTCTTAATTTCTGTAGTTTCTTCAACTGCTTGATGTACTGCATTTGGCCAATGTGGTTAACTTCTTCTCGTGCACTTCTATCTAGGTGGTCGAATATAACTGGATGCATCATCATATGTAATCTTGTGTGTATTAATTTAAGCAAATACGATGTACTATCCTGCTTTTTGTACCACTTACTGGTTTCTAATGATAGCCACACTTTGTAACCAGCTTCTATGACTGTATTTGTTTCTCTTGATTTTTGGTTGGTGTGTATTTTCATAAATGTTCTAGTCAACTGATCCGTGCTACAACTTAACTTAGTATTGCTCAATATTAAATAATGTGTGGTTCTCGGAATGCAATGATACGCTTTTTTCTACTGACAACTCACAACTGTTTATTTTCCACACACTCTAAGATATACAATTATGGGTACAAAAGTATTTAATCGCACATACACATAAAGCCGGTTTTACACCAAAATATATTATTATCATTCACTCTATCACAATCCCAACGGCACGTATTGCTGAACAATATAAAATTGTTAAATTTGGTGCATTTTATGAAGTTTCTTTTGTACATTATTGTGAGTTTTGCTTCACCAGCACTTACTATATATTTAATTAATTGCTCACGTAACCCGTAGTAAAACATTTTTGAAATATCTTGATTAGAAATTAAAAACAGTTGGTTTGTTTCACAGAATATTAATTATTTCTTCTCCGACTAGTTTCGACAATATGCCATTTTCAAGGAATAATGATTGACGTACTAAAAAAATTACGCTAATATATATGGATTACTCTCTCAGGTCATAGTCATAATAACATTGAAGTTTTGGAAGTCCCCGATAATCAGGGTATACATACATACTCTTATAATACAAAAACCGAATGAATCTTTTAACCCTTTCGAGAGTATTAGAATTATTGGTGTATGCCGCAGACAAAATCACAGCGCGAGCGCCATATTCTAGTTTAGAGCGAACATAAGCATAATAGAGTTGTTTGATTACATTAATGCTATTGAAGCTATTACTTGTTCTCTATAAAACGAAACATTTTAAGGCTAGAATTACATATATAATTAATATGAGGAACAAATGTAAGCCGAGTATCAAATATAATTCCGAGGTCTTTAATAGTTTCACAGCGTTGCAATGATGTTCCATCGATATTATAAGAATATAGTTCCGGTTTAGATTATTGGTCTCGCACCATTTTTTTATGTGATTAACATCCTGCTGTAAAAAACGGCAATAATCCTCAGAATTAACCTTTCAAAATAACTTGACATCATCAGCATAAATCAATACATTTGATTTATATTATCCACAATGTCGTTAATGAATAAGACGAACAAGAGTGGCCCTAGATTAGACCCCTGTGGTACCCCACTAGAGGGAAGTATTGTATGGGAAACATGGCCTTTATATTCGACCTATGGAGATCTTCTTGTAAGATAAGATTGAATTAATTGCACTGTCTGATGTTCTATTCCAAAGCTGCTCAACTGTTTCACTAACATGTGTTGATCTATGGTATCAAATGCTTTCTGGAAATCGGTATATACAACGTCCACTTAATTTCTAATGTCCAAATCTTTTGAAATATATTCAACAAGTGTCATAAGATTTGATACTGTAGAGCATCACTGCATAAAGCCATGGTACCTGGTCGATATAGAATTGTTGACATGATTGCATATTTACGTAAATAGTGTTGATTCAAGTATTTTAGCGAAATTGTTGATTATACTTACTGGCCTGTAGTTTCTCAATTCGTTTTTATTACCAAATTTTAAAACTGGTGTAATTCTAGCTACTTTCCACAATTGAGGAAACTCTGATTTGGAAATTGATAAATTAAAAATATGCAGTAGCGGTGACATTAAACACGGTATGCAGTCAGATACTAAGAATGCCGGGATATTATCAGGGCGTGCACAAAGATTCTTTTTAATATTCTTTAAAGCAGTTAATACATCTTGCTCAGAGATTCTTTGTAGCGAGAATATGTTGCTGTTCGCATCCTTAAGTTGTTGGCGAGAAACTGAAGAATTGTGATTACTATAGACTGACTAAAAATAAGTAGCAAAACCATCAACAATCTCTGAGGGCGTGGTAAATACTAACGGGTGTCCAACAATTATTGCAGTCCCGGGTGGCGTTGGAATCAAAAACGTAGGTCGATTCTTACATGTGCCAAATAAATGAACTGACATTTTAATTGTCAAACATAACCTAAACGTGCATTTAAACAACTCTTTAAATGCACGTTTAGGTTATGTTTGACAATTAAAATGTCAGTTCATTTATTTGGCACATGTAAGAATCGATCTACGTTTTTGATTCCAACGTCACCCGGGACTGCAGTAATTGTTGGACACCCGTTATATTATCTGACTGTATAATTCCAGGAATTCTAGAGTGCCCTTTTTTACTATTAACGTAAGACGATAGCTTTTTTGGATTTTGTTTTATTCAGTTTTCAGCATACTATTCAATTCAATTCTTTATTTCCACGTATGCCACTTTATAGTGGATGTCATCGTCAATATAAATAATTAAAATAATATTAGTCTATATAATAAAATTAATATTAAAATATTAAGTCATATAATTAAATAAATAGATAAAATCAGGGTAATGGTTTAGATGACTATTACAAACATGTTAAAATAAAGCATATGCATTAAAATAAAATAAGATTAAATACAGGGATCTCAAAAATACGATAGTTATTAGCCTATCAGTGCAATGAGTTAAAAAAATCTCTATAACTATAGAAACACTTTTTTATGAGGTATTTTTTGAGCCTTGTTTTAAATTGCAAGATATTTCTGCATTTTTTAACTCATACGGTAATTTGTTCATTACTGCTACGCACATATACATTGGCGTTTTCTCATACCATGCCTTGTATTGTAGTTATGCGTACTATTACTTGTTATAAATCGGTTTATATTATTATAGGCATAAATTGCGCATTTGTAAATAAAAATACTTGGTACAGTTAGTATGCTATTCTTAATAAATATGTTCCGACATGTTTCTGTTTTCCGTAGTTTGTAGATAAGCCTAAGGATTAGTTTTTGTGCCACAAATACGTGGGTTATGTCTGCTTTTCCCCATGCTAATATGTTATATATTAGTTATGAGTGTGCCATAGCGTAGTATATATCTAATAGTGATTTATAGCTAATCTTTTATCTCAAGTATCGCATAGTATGTTTTACTTAATTGTGAAGCAACATAATTAATTTGTAAGTCCCATCTCAAATTTTTCTCTATGTGTGATCCGAGGTATTTAACATTGGAAGGGCTATTTTCGACATTAACATCATGTGGTTTCCTATTATGAAATTGTATTATTTTTGTTTTGCCTGTGTTAAGTAAAAGATTATTTTTACTACACCACCTACACATCTCTTCATTTGTCTTCTCCATATTGAGTAATAACTCTTCTTGGTTATTTCCAGTAATTATAATTGCTGTATCATCCGCAAAATTAATCATTTTACCTACACTAATATGCTCAGCTAAGTTATTAATATATAACAGGAACAGCAGTGGGCCCAGTGTTGATCCCTGTACAACCCCTTTATTGATGTCACAAATATTAGATGCAGCACTGCCAATTTGCACAAATAGTTTCCGATTTTTTAGGAACGACTCATTTAGCATTTAGCTTTTCACACACAAACTTTGCAAACACAGTGTCAAATGCGTTTGAAAAGTCATAAAATAACCCTGCCACATGTTGCCCCATATCTAAATTTTTTGACACCTCATCCAGGAGGATGAACGATGTTTTCGAAATCCATGTTGCGCATTGTTCATTAATTGGAATTGTTTTATATATTTCGTTAATCTTGATGTTATAATTTTCGCAAGTATTTTTGAGAATATATCGAGTATCGAAATTGGCCTGTAATTACTGACTGCTGTTCTTGTTCCACCTTTATGAATATTCTATCATCAATTTTTCTGGGAATACTTCAGTTTTTAATATTAAATTAATTATGTAATATAGTGGTTCCAATATATCATTTGCAACTTTTATAAGTACTTTAACAGGTATTTCATCTTGGCCTGAACTAACGTTGTTTTTTAATCCCATAATTGTATTATATATTTCTGCGTGAGACACAGGCTGCAACTATATGGATTGCATTATCTGATGTCGTGCAATTATCTGATAAGTTGTTACCAACATGTTGATATATTTTCACTTCTCTTATGATATACACACTTTACGCTGTTTATTTGGAGCCTTAGTTACTACTTGGCTGTAGTAATTGCGTTTGGTGTCTTCTATTAGCTTCTTATGTAATTTTTATCACTCTGATACTTTAATTTCATGTCGTCAGATTGGGTTTCTCCCACAAGCCGATGCGTCATTTTTAAGTTTCTACTAGACATTTTTATTTCACTGTTGATCCATGTTGGACATATTTTGTTAATAAATTTTTTTTTTTTGACAAGATAAATTAAATTTGTGTGAAAATTCATCCATGAATAGGTCGAAACTTGTATTTACGTCCTCGGTTTTGATAAACTTCCAATCAGTTCTGTGCAGATGAAATTTTAGTTCGTTAATATTGTTATTGTGTGTTAATCTCACCTATTTAATTTCTGGTGTATTAGTTACATTTTTTAATTTAAAATTTACAGACATAAGTTGCGCATAGTGGTCGGATAGATTTAGATTGATAATAAAAGGATTAATTAATCCTTTTATTAACATAAAAATGTTTCACCACGGGTTAAGTCAGAAATTAATTAATCCTTTAGATTAATAATCCTGGATGTCCACGTATCTGTAGGAATACTTGTAACTATGTAGTCAATCTGCGAGTATGAACATCCATTTTCTGTTATGTGCATTCTTGTTGGTTGACCTAATTTGTTTATTAGGTTAAATGATGTAAAAAAATCAACTAACATTTTCTTGGCCGTTGTGTTTGCATTATAATCAATATTTAAGTCACCACAGGGAACTACATTCGAGTGTATGTTATATAGAGGGTGATTTTTTCAAATCAATATATCTCGGTTATTATAACAGATAGAAAAAAACTATAAACGACAAAGTATTAGATAATTTTATGTAGATTAATAAAAAATAATCAGAAAATCTCGGAAACTATAAGAGACAGAAAAAATTGCTATTATTATATATAATAAAATATTTATAATAAAATTTAAAATGACTATAACTCACTTATTTTTAGAAATAACTATGTCGTATGTCATATTGGATTAAAGAGAAAAAAATTACCTTTTGAATGAGGCCATAGCCAACTATGGTTACCATTTAAAAAAATGTAAGTTTGCGTCATATCTCGGAAAATAATGGCGATAAAAATTTTCGGATTATTTTTTATTAATCTACATAAAATTATCTAAAACTTTGTCCTTTACAGTTTTTTTCTATCTGTTATAACAACCGAGATATATTGATTTGAAAAAATTGACACTTTTTACTTTTTTCAAAATGTCTAATTGCCCTTGACTTTTTTGAAAACTTTGAAAGTGGAATTTAATTCGTCTCGTAAATCTACACTTCTTTTCCCATTTAACCGTTTCTCTATCTCTTATAGTTTCCGAGATCCCCATCGAGAACATCGCAAAAAACTCACCCTGTATATGCATCATCAAATTAGTTAAGTTATTGAAAAATATATTAATATTACCTGTGGCTGGACTGTAAATACATATAATAGTAGTGTTTAAGTTGAATGCTTTTAGGGAACATGCTGCATATTCTATCTCAGTTTCTATGCAATAATTACCGACATTGAGTATTCGATCATATTTATATTTTCCATCGACCAAAATTATATATCCTCCATGCTGCCGATTTTTTCGGTTGTAATCTGCAATTTTACGGTATCCATTTAGGCGGACATAGTTTGCATTATATTGATTGCACCATGTTTCTGTCAGACATATCATGTAGGATTTATAATCAATTAGTGTGACCTGAAGTTCTTCTGATTTATTAAGAATGCTCCTTATATTCTGGTGAAGGATTTTAATTTCATTTGAGTTATTGTTACTTGCATTGTTTACTGCTTTAGTTTCTGTTTGAATTTAATGTTTGTTCGGTTGGTTGTTTTATGAAAAAACTTAAATTCACTTACTTTGATGCCCTCAGGCCATAGGTCTGGGTCTGCTAGTACATCAGCAGATTCTTGAGGGGCACCGATCGTAAAGCACTTATATTTTTCGGGTGAACTTCAATCCTCGTACTCACGTGTTTCCACAAAGAAGTGTGTATAGGGAATTTAGAGTAGCAGTCAGATCTTTGTCAGAATAGTCCTGCTTATATTTACCAATATGGTACCATTTCTTTCTAAGGGGCTTATATACTACATCGCCTTCATCATTTGTTTTTATTTTACACAGTCTATGATTTTATGAGGTGCTTTAATCTTATAATTATATAAACGAAATATTAAAATATCTCGTGCAGTTGTTAATGATAATAATTAATATTGAGAGTAATAAATCTCTATGAGCATTACTGCACTAATGTTTTACATAATAATGTAAAAACTCCAGCTAACAGTTAAAACAACTACTCCCCGTACTAAAGCACCGCCAGGCATTGAATGATATAACTGTTAGCTGTCGTTACATGTCTAAAATTATATTTAGCACTATGTAACAATTTTGTGGTGTTATCGTTTCTTAACCGCGTCTCGAAAAATGTTATGTAAGACAATCTGCAGACACGTGTTTCGCTGTATCACAGCTGGAATTGATTCATTCTCGTGGCGGCCTTCCAACTGGAAGGACGCACGTAATTACGACATAGCTGCACTGATGAGCTGTGATACAGCGAAACACGTGTCTGCAGATTGTCTTACATAACATTTTTCGAGACGCGGTTAAGAAACGATAACACCACAAAATTGTTACATAG
>OZ018397.1:19188308-19302484 GCA_963969525.1 Ontholestes murinus | reverse complement strand
CCCCAGTTTGAAATTGTAAATGTTAGTTGAATGCACATTACCCAAACGAGGAGGCAAATGTGCACATTTACCGGAAAATGTTTACATTTGCCGCAATATCTACTTTTACCGTAACATATATATATATATATATATATATATATATATATATATATATATATATATATATATATATATATATATATAGATATATACACATATATAATATATATATATAAACATTTATTTCACAACAATAAAAATATTCATTCCTACAACACACGGTATAGAATAAACTTTACTTACCCCATTCATAAGTACTCATTTACAGAAAAAAGTTCTGAATAAAAGCATGAAATTGTTTGATTCTCTGTTAAAAGAGTTAAAAGCTGAAATTAATATTAACGTTTTCAAAAAAAAAACTGGTGGAAATTCTGATAAATATTGAACAATATGATTTAAATGAATTTTTCATGTCTATAACGTAATGATTACATTTTCTTATATTTATTTATGAATTTGTATTGTTTTACCCTCACGTCATTTCCTGTATTATTTATTTATTAAGTATATTAGCTTTGTATATTTTTATGGTAATAAAGATGTATTATTATTATTATTTGAGATTAACTTTGGGGTTGTGATCCACTACACTGTTATTTAGTCGTGTTCGAACTATGGTTAATTTATTCGGTGTTCTATTACAGAAAAATCACCATATAGGCTTAGCCACGGCTCGGCACGTCTATTCACGACACATTCGAATTATAAATATATACGTTGGTCAAACAGTTTTAAACAAGGGGAATCTACTTCAACTTATGCTGAGCATTTAAATGAAAACGGTATCGCATTTAATAATGATTTCAAAATACTACATAAAGAAAATAAAAACTTAAACTTAATTTGCTAGAGTCAATGGAAATCAATATATATCAAACATGGTATTGTGCTAAATTAACAAATTGATGTCAACAGCTCAGCATTACTAAAGTACTAGTATATTAGTATATTGCATATACATTAATTCCATATTTCAATTAGTCACTCTGATATTTACATTTTCATTGTACTCATCTATGCTATTGTAAGTAAATGTAAGCTATATTGTGTTGGCATATATTAATTTTTATTATTATTTATTTTAAAAAAGTCATTTATTTTCTATATTTTTGTAACAATATGTGTCATTTCGTTCACTCAAGCTAGTATATAAATCATAATTGTAAATTGTAGTTATCATATTTTTCATCTTCCTGATGAAACCGCTGCGTGTAATACAAACGTGAATCCATATACACCCGGCATAAGATGTCAAGTTTATTATACTTGGAAAATAAAATATGATCTACTGTTACATTTCAGTGTAAATTTTGTATGCATAACTTAATTATTTTTTAAGTATTTGAAACATGAAAATTAGGTTAAATTTTTACAAAATTCAAATTATTTCAAAAACCTTAAGGTTTATGTAAAAAAAACCTTAATAAAACACACACTTATTTTTATCGAAGGATCCAAAAATGCAATAAAATACAGGGTGTTTCATTAAAAAAACACAACTTTGATACTTTTATGGTTTTTGAGACACCCTGTATATTATGAAAGCAATTTTAAAAAGTAGCCCTAATAGACCCCCATATATCCCCAAAGTGAAACTTTTTGAAAGTCACGTATTTTGGCCACAATATTCCGTTCCGTATAGCGTAAATAACCCTGTATATAAATCCAAATACGTTTGCCATTTTAACAATACTGCATCAATCTGAACATTTAAAGCAGTGAGAACAGCAACAAAGCTGCGCAATCCGAAGGTTTGAAACTAGGATTTAAGCAATAATTAAAGCCATTGTGAATCTACAATGGAATACAATCAAACCTGATTTGAATGCACAATGGGATCCTCTGAAGTATAAATAATAAATGATTAAATTGAGCGTACGTATTTTTTATTAGATAATTCAATGACCGTAATCAATTTATAAAAAGGTAATATTAAATGTGATGATATTTGCGATATATCCTAATATTAATTGATTTAAAAAACATATATTCGTTATAATTAATTTTACATTTTCACTTTAAAATTTTGTTAAATTCAAGAAAAATTATTTTTCACACAGCATAATAAATATCTAATTAATAACTCTTAACTAGCTAAAGTAAACTAAATACAACGTAAACAATGTTGTTGAAGCAAATTACGTGGAAAATATTATTTTACTCGATCTAGTGGAGTCGATAAGGAAATCACGTTATGTCTTACTCGAGAGTTTCTATGCTCTTATGAAAAGCAGCCCAACGCAAGCTTTAGCAGAGTAACGAACTTAAGGTAATCAATATTCTGCACGCAAATATAACAAACATAATGCAATGTAAAATGACAAGCAGTCAATATCTCTTTATAACCAATTAAACTCCGGTAGAATATTATAAGAATATAAATATTAGAACATATTTTTATTATCCTAAATAAAATCATAAATTATGAGCAGGTTATTTTAAATAACTTAATTACTAATAAATATATATCGATAATTTATAAATGTAATGTATAAATTTGTTTGAAACTGAAAACCTTAAATACTAAAATGGGGGGTTTTTCTATTATTTGATTTAAAGATGTTACACTTGAATATGGAATTCATTGGGAAAATTGTGTTGATGCAACATAAAAGCTTTAATTGAATTTTCATGCGATAGTAGTTAAATATGATAAACTCTAAGATGATAGTTTAGTTTATATTATTATACTTTAGTTTCTTTCCAACAGAATATATAAGAAAATACAAAAATATTATTTAAAACATTTGAATGGATGAAGCTGGGCGGAGTTCATAAAGCTGCGATGATCTTCTACTCTAACCCTTTTTACTGGTAGATAGAGAGAGCGTCTCTCGTTCTTTCTATTAACCATTATTTTTTGCCTTAATTTAGGCCTATTTTTCATCTTTTGGAGATGGCATTCTGTAAAATACATATACATACAAGTACCCATATTAGGTCTAGTTTATGGCCGAGAAATTGGATGACAAGATCCCTTTAAGACTGTAAAAACATTTACTTTTTAAGTACTGTTTGATTGAGTATTTAAAAGCAATTTCTGGTAGATGTTTTATATTCTCCGCTAGCAATTTATACAATTTTGGACCGTAAAAATTGACACCATTTGGAGCATTACTTAGCCGCATGAAATCTGGTCGTTAATGGTTTCCCGAACTTGTGCTATGGTCATGGACCTGACTGTGAGTTTTATACAAGCACATATTTTTACGTATATAGAGTAGGAATTCCATTGCATACAAGCATGGTAGCGATAAAAATTCCTAATTGAATAAATGCGTCATGACAATCCAATAATTCTTACGGCACGCCGTTGCAAACTAAACACTCGAGCAGTGATGCTAGAGTATCCCCAGATTAATAAGCCGTAAGTGATATGGCTTTGGTACAAGGGAAAATAAACTGTTCTCAAAGAATTTCGATAAAGACAATTTTGTAGTTGACGTAGTAAGTGGATTTGCATATTTTATTTGAAATTTCAGATTCATTAAACTGTCAAGATAATTTGGAATCCAAGTGAATACCAAAAAACATTGCATGGTTTGTTAGTGTTTTCTTTTTGATGGAAAATGTTAAGGTAATTGACTGTCCAGAATTCACTGATAGTTTATTTGCAGCGAACCAAGTGGAAGCTTGATCTACTACAAATTTATTTAGTTGATGTACAATATCTTTATCAAGATTATTTATTCAAGGTTGTGTCATCAGCGAATAACACCGTTAAAGAATTATTATACTAAGACGGTAGATCGTTAATGTAAATTAAAAAACTAAAGGGCTCAAGATAGACCCCTGCGGAATACCGTGGGTTACCTTCAACTCTTTAGATGTAGTCTTGTTAAAAGTTACCAACCGTTTTCTGCTACTTATGTACGAATTTATAATACGGCAGCTAGTAGGATGAAAATTATAATAATAAAATTTTCCGCAGAAGAACATCATGAAAAACGCAATCAAAGGCCTTACTTAGATCTAAAACAGAGGCTACTAAACATAAAGGTGGCTTCATAGATTTTATCTGTGAAAGTTTGTTCGGTGCAAATAGAGCGAGCAAATTTATTAGTTAGTTTGGATATATTTAATTTTCCCGTCCCGTTTAATGCGCACTATTCCTTTTGTTTTTTGTTTACCCTCACCTGAAATTAGCCGATTTTAACACTAACTCGACAGAGTCGTTGAAAAACCGGGCAACGGTGTAGAACAAGCGGAACTTTGCTATAGTGCTACATTCACCCTCGTTACCCTTAGTGTCGGGTATTTTGTGCTTCCCGGAAAGGAGACGGACGCCGAAGAACCACCACAAATACAGGTTAGTCGGCTGATTTTCCCCCCTTTTCCGGCATTAAGTGTTTTGTTTGAACGTCCGACAGTCATCGGCTTGAGTCACGTCACGCGACCCTATTTGCATTATCTGCGCTCGCCACTTGCGCGTAGTCAGATAAATAACACTCATTTCGCGGAATACATCTCAGCGCCACACGCGCGCTCCGCATCGCCTATTTTCAGTTCGCTATTTTCCATTCGAATTCATCGCATTTATTGAACATATCTTATTAGTGCATGACTGAACCAAGCGCGGAAGATCTCTTGAGATTTACGGTACTTAATACTAAAAAGGAACGACTTTGGAATATGGCGCAACTTTTTACGCTACGCGCCTCACAGATAATGCAGGTCCGTTCGGATTTTATGGACATCCTCGATGAATTAGCAGCCTTATCAGTAAGACGTGACGATTTTAAAGGAGATACGATTTCTCTTAGCGCTGCATTTGACGAGCTGTATTATCCCATTGTTGCGGTCCAATCAAAATACGACCGCGAAGCGTGTAATACCGCTGCTGTTGCGTCAGCTGTGGACGCTACTGCTATCATAGCGTCTACTCCGACTCACATAAAATCTGGTACTAAACTGCCGGAGATTCAAATTTCGAAATTTGACGGATCGGCAGAAAACTTTTCATCATTTATTTCGTTTTATAATAATTTAATTTATGATACTGATTTATCCGATATTGAGAAGTTTTCGTATTTAATCAGTTATTTAGAGGGAAATGCGTTACGTTTGGTCAATACAGTCACATTTAGTCCTGATAATTATAGTGTCGCATATGACTTGTTAGTCAAACGTTTTACAAGCAGGTGCCTTATAGCAAATCATTATTTTTCGACGATTTTAAATTTATCGCCACTGAAGAATGATTATCCTCGCCACATGCGAGAATTGGTTGATACTTTGCAGGCTACTGTTACTTCTTTAAAATCACTTGATATAAACGAACTCTGAATACTTTCTACTTGAACTTTCACTTCGTTTTTTGGATCTTAAAACTCGCAGAAGCTTTGAAGCCCGTCATCTCGACGAGGAATTCCCAAGTTTCGATGATTTAATTAAACACTTAAGGGATCAGTGTTCAGTAAATAAACTTATTTCTGGTTCGCAGACAAAACCTATTTCAAATTCGAATATTATTAAAACAAATAAGCGAATGTCATTGATTGTACATGAGGCTAGCAGTACTCAACGGAGAAAACATTTCGTCTTAATTTGTCCGAATTGTAGAGGTGAACACAAATTAATTAAATGCCCTTCATTCTTAGCGGAAACACCACGAGAACGTTATGAAATAGTTAAATCTCATAAGCGTTGTTATGCTTGCCTAGGACAGCATAATGTTGTTAATTGCTCATCTAAATACGCTTGCAAAACCTGTAATAATAAAAAACACAACTCTTTCTTGCATTTTGATGATAATATTAATTATCATGATGATATTGATACTGTTTAGATTGTTGAAAATCCTTCTGGTGAAAACATTGGGCACAGCACAGGCACAAATTTTAGGTTCAAACGGGCAATGGTACTTTTGTCGTTTGGTACTTGACACAGGCAGCCAAGTAAACTTTATTACGGCGTCGCTCGCCAATCGTTTAAATTTACCTTTCGCTAAGTGCAAGTACGATCTTAAAGGAGTAGGGCATGCCCGTCTAGGAAAACCACTAGGACTTGTTAATTGTAATATCGCTCCGCTTGCATCGCGGAATTCTCCAATTAGTTTTCAGGCAGTTGTCTTGCCTCGTATAACTTCAGATTTACCTACTGTCCTCTCTCACAACAACTTAAAGATAGATATGCGTCATTGAGTTTGACAGATCCTGATTTTTGTCGGCCTGCACCGATAGATATATTGCTCGGTGTAGACACTGTCCTTGATATCACTGCCTCGTCGCCTTAATACATCAAGGGCAGCCCTACTGCAGTTCTTACGACCTTCGGCTGGGTTATTATGGGCTCATACTCTAGTAGCAGTCCACCAGCGCTCGTTGCCTTGAACGCACACCATGCTTCTGAACTTCCCCTCAATGACATACTCCGTTCATTTTGGGAAGCCGAAGAAGTTACTTCTCTCTCGCTTTCTTCGCCCGAAGATATTGTTTGCGAGAAATATTTTAATGATACAACGACACGCGTTGATAGCGGTCGCTATATGGTTCTATTGCATTTCAAAAATAATACTCGACCTTGCTTCGAATCAAATAGGGAAAAGGCCCTTAATCGATTCTACAAATTAGAACTTGATCCTGAATATTTAAAATTATATTCGGAGAATATTAAAAATTATATTTCACAAGAACATCTCATACCTGCTCCTCGACCTTCACAATATATCCTCACACATCATGGAGTTATGAAACAGAACTCTAATTCCGTTACAATTAGAGTCGTTTTTAATCCTGCTGAGCAGGAGAGAAACGGCCTAAGTTTAAATGACACCCTCTTAAGTGGTCCGAAATTGCAGTCCGATATTGGACAAATTATCACGCGATTTAGATTGTCACGAGTGGCATTCACCTGTGACATACGACAAATGTTTAGGGAAATATTAGTTCACCCATCTGATTCTATATATCAGCATATATTTTGGCATTCTTCCCCCAACTATCTTGTGCTAGAATAGGAGCACACTCACTTAATATTTGGTTCTACTAGTAGTCCATTTCTAGCATAACGCACATTACAGCAATTGGCTTTAGATGAAAGTCCGTCCTTTCCTCTTGTAGCTGAAGCTTTGAAAAACTCAATTCATATTGATAACATTTTGTGTGGAGCAGAATCTGAAACTGTTGCTCTAGAATGGAGTTAATTTCACTGATAAGATTAGGAGGTTTTGAACTTGGTAAATGGGCAAGTTCTCATGACAGCGTTGTTTGACCTGATGGTACAACGCCACAGGAATTACCTACGTCGAACGGTGTTATTAAACTCTTAGGGTTGGGTTGGGATTGTATAGCTGACACATTTCGGTATTTAACTCGACATTCTAATTAAGTACCTACCAAAAGAGGAATTCTTTTGCGTATTGCTCGAACATATGATGTAAACGGTTACCTAAGCCCCTTCGTTTTTTTTGCTTAAAGTTTTGTTGCAAAGGCTTTGGTTACTTAAAGTTGAGTTAGACGATCCACTGCCTGCTGATATTTTATGTCAATGGACACGCAGTGTTAATGAAATGTCTACATTAGAACAAATTTCTATTCCTCGTTGTAATATGCACATTAATTATACCCATGCCACTTTGGTGGGATTTTCATACGCGAGTACTATGGGAATAGCAGCGGTCATTTATTTAAGATTGGAAATAAATTAATCAGTACTTATAAATTTAGTTGTGGCCAAGACCAGGGTCGCTCCATTGAAGACATGGACTATTCCGCGCTTGGAACTTGGTGCGGCTTGTTTGTTATCAAAACTGATGCATTACACGATTCTATGTTTTTCGTCTTTACATTTGAGAGCACCTATTTGTTTTACGAATTCATCCACCGCACTCGCGTGGATTAGAACTCCGCCCTATCGCTTAAAAACATTTCTTGCAGAGTTGTGCAAATCCATGACTACGCTCCTACTGCCACTTGGAAATTCGTTCCAGGCTCACAAAACCACGGTGATTTTGCAAGTTGCGGTCTATTTCCATCCGAATTGTTGGATTGTTCGATGTGGTGGAATGGACCAGATTTTTTATATACAACTCCAACGCTATGACCGGTTGATTTGCTTAATATTTCGTCTGAAAATCTTCCTGACATAAAAGATGTTCTTGTGAATATACACTTATCTTCATCTAATTCAGACTCCATTATAGATTTGTTTGATAGAGTTTCATTTCTCACTAAACTTCAGCGCATTCTTGCTTATATTAGACGTTTCGCGCTTAACTTTATAGCTAAGATGCAGGGAAAACCTCGATCGAAATGGAATCGTCGACCACTTTCGGTCCAAGATTATTAGGATGCTCTTCATTTTGCTATAAAGATTACGCAACAGCATCATTTCATTGAAGAGATTAATTTACTAATGAAGGGCGGTTTATGTTCCAAACGTTTAAGGAAGTTGTCACCCTTTCTTGATATGCAGGGACTTTTGACGGTGGGGGGTCGACTAAATATGGCAAGGATGCCAAAGCATTCACGCCATCCGTATTTAATACCACATAATAGTCGTTTGGCAATTCTCTTGATAGATCATTATCATCTGATTACGGGTCACGGAGGACCGAAGATTGTACAATCTCTACTTCATCGACTAATTATTGGATCCCTTCCGCACGTAGCTTAATTCGTAAGCGAATGTTCCAGTGTTTAGTTTGTTATCGGCTTAAAGCCGAACCGATTCACCCCCCAATGGCAGATTTGCCAGCATATCGTGTACAGCTAGTTCGATGTTTTGCACACACGGGAGTAGACTTCGCTGGCCCATTCCATATAAAAGCGTCTCTATTGAGGACAACTAAAACAGTCAAGTGTTACATGGCACTATTCACCTGTATGGTTACAACATCGCTGCACTTGGAAGCCGTAACTGATCTTACGACTGGTGGTTGTCTCGCCTCTTTAGACAGATTCATTGCTCGTCGTAGTTTACCCACTCACATTTACTCCGATCAAGGGAGAAATTTCAAAGAAGCTGCACGTGAAATTTCCGAAATTATTACGCAGTATTTTGATAAATCTTCTACAGATATTTCACATTATTTTGCAAAAAGAAACATACACTGGTGTTTTAACCCCCCTTATGCGCCACACTTCGGCGGTTTGTGGGAAGCCGGGGTAAAATCCGTAAAATACCACCTTCGACGCACTATTGGGTCCCCAATTAACTCTAGAGGAATTTGGTAATGTACTTTCTCGTAAAGAGGGTATTTTGAACTCTCGACCACTATGTGTTTTGTCTACTTTACCAGACGATGGAGTCGATTATTTGACACCTGGTCATTTCTTAATAGGCACGACCAGAGGCAGATATTTTAGACTTACCTATGAGTAGACTCAATCGGTGGCAGTTATGTAGACAAATTGTACAATCATTTTGGAAGCCGTGGAGTCGCGAATATCTCCACACGCAATTACATCGTCCTAAATGGGATACTCCATTGCGAACTCTCTCCGAGGGAGACGTCGTGTTTTGGTTCAGTCCGGGAGTCCCGCCAATGGGGCGTATTGCGCGACTAAAACAGGGAGCAGATGGAGTGACTAGGGTTGTTCACATTATAACAGCCACAGGGGAAGTGGTAAGGCCAGTCACTAAAGTGGTACCTCTGCCCTTAAATTAATGTTCAAATCACATTTTTTGTCTTATTCGTTTGTTTACTTCTTAATATTCAAAATTTTGTTTTATATTCTATTTAATTTTCACTAGTGATCAATACATTCATTTTTACTTTAGTTTACTCAAACAATTTTATTTTGGGTGGAGGGTATGTTCGGTGCAAATAGAGCGACCTAATTTATTAGTTAGTTTGGATACATTTAATTTTCCCGACCCGTTTTTAACACTAACTCGACAGAGTCGTTAAAAAACCGGACAATGGTATAGAACAAGCAAAACTTTGTTATAGTGCTGCATTCACTCTCGTTACCCTTAGTATCGGGTATTTTGTGCTTCCCGGGAAGAAGACGGACGCCGAAGAACCACCACAAATACAGGTTAGTCGACTGATTTGTCATTTTCTCCCCTTTTCCGGTAGTAAGTGTATCTTTAGATCTTTACATGCTGTCGGTAGCTCTCGCGTAAATAGCTTACAGTCAATTTGTTCAGTTCAGTCAGATCTAGTACCTTTATTGTGGACTGGGATTAGTATAGGTCGAAGGAGACCTTCATCGATGCAATTATTTAATTGGAGATATTATAACATCCACTATGCATTTCAACAGGCACGTACTTATTCCGAATATGTCTCTACTGTTAGAAGGTTTTAATTTCCTAATTATAGTCTGAACAGTACTGGGAATAACATTTTTGAATTCAACGTAATTATTTGGTTGAACTAGTATTTAACTTAATAAGACACTTGCAGAGTGTTGAGAAGGCGGTAGAGTGTAAATTATATCCTCCACTACCTGCGTAAAATATTCATATAATGTATCTGTCTTAATGTTAGTATTTTTTTATGATTCTGAACACTGGGTTTAACCAATGAACACAGAGGTATTGGATAATATTCAGAGTATTTTATGAAAATTCATTGGCTGATATTTTTGCATTATTTAGTTCTTTATTGTATTTTTGTTTCAGTATTTTATATTCAGACAAAAAGTCTACAAATCTATTACTTTGAATAATTAATTCGACATGTTCACGAAGAATTTTCTCGGTGGCATTAAAATTTTCCATTCGTCCCGCTGGGGTAATAGTGCTGCTCATGGGAGAATTTCTGGTTGGCATACATGTAATTGCTGCTGTTTTAATTTGTTTAGAAGTATTAGGAACAGCTTCAAGTTTATAATTAGGAAGCTCTATGAAATTGTGAATTGGTTTGCCTATATTGATTCCCAAATTTGTACGGATATGTTCATCTTGTAAAATTACCCCTGTGGAAGCATAGATGTTGATAACACTGGTGGAACACTTGGCGGGATAATCAACCTCTGTGAATACTAGTTTTGGGGCAGCAGTTATTATATCTTTACTGTTTTGTGTTCCCATTATAGCTTGGATTCTGTTGCTTTTTCTTCTTTGGGCAGTGTTTTATTCATTGGACTTCTTGTAGGTTTTTACAGAAGTAGTTTTAGTATTTCTGAATATTTACTAAGTGAGCAGAATACTGTATTGTGTTCAATATTATTAAGCTTTTCAAACAAAAATTTATTTGTAATTAATAATTAATTATTAGAATTTAATGAATGATAATAATAATAATAATATATATATTTCCAAAGCAAACGTTTACATTCATGGGGGAGTCGAGATAATCAAAATAAAGTAACATAGTATCCTAAACCTAAGTTAGTGGTACTTACGTTATGTTAGTATACTTAAAGATAAATAAAGTAACTTAATTATAGTAAATATATAAAAAATGTGACTTAATAAAACTTAATTACTATGGTTAACATATTAAAATTGTGTATAAATAAAATACAAATATAAGTACAAAAACACTCATACACTACACAGAGAAATAATTTATAGTAATAAATTAAACAACACATTGTACAAGATAAAAATTAGTGCAAAAATAAATATTTTGAAACGTAATAACTGATAAATAAACATATTAAAATTTTATTCAATGAATCAAGTTCACATAGCACTACAGAAATTTATATATTCTTCGACTGTGTAGAAACACTTTTGCAATATTAATTGTTTCAAGTTTTTAATAAACGATTCCTTCGATAATTGTTTCATTGTGTTTGGTAAATAATTAAATAGTTTCATACATTGCACAATACAAGAGTTATGATAGTAGCTATGCTTATGTTGCGGCAGTCTGAGATTCCTTGCTCTGACGTCATGTTCATGTTGAACTTGATGACTTTCAAAAAGATGTAAGTTGGTCTTGACAAATTTGAGCGTTTCATATAAATAAAGGCTCGCGAGAGGCATTATATTTAACCTTTTGAATAGATGTCGGCATGTTGTATTTGGTTTAACATTACTGATGGCCCGAACCAATCGTTTTTGTACAATAAACAGCTTTTGAAAATTGTTATTTGTTGTACATGCCCAGAATATAATACCATAGGTCATTTGAGATTGGCATTAAGACATGTATACAATCCTAGCTGCGTCTTCATGTACATCTTTTCGGGTAGCATAAATTAAATATGTAAACTTTGAAATTTTTGAGCACACTTCTTGTATATGGGTATCCCACTTTAGGTCGTTTTGTATGGTGATACCTAAGAATTTAACTTGACTGACTTCGTATATAGTTTTTCCACACATTTGCACATCTGTTTGTCCCATGGGTGCTCTATAATTCATAATATGAGTTTTTGTAACATTGGCCAGCAGGTTATTCTTGGTGAGCCAGACATCCAATTCTACAAGCATTTGATTTGTTGCTTCATTTAATTCGATTAAGTTATCGTGTATCATGTTGATCGTTGTGTCGTCAGCAAACATCGTAATGTGCTTATTGATGGTGAGAGGCATATCATTGATAAACAAAACAAATAATAGTGGCCCTAGAACACTTCCCTGCGGAACACCGACTAATGTAGTAGCTTCAGTTGATAAATATCGGGTATTATTGAAGAAAGCCGTTGTCACTTGTTTTCTTTCAGACAGGTAAGATTCTAAGAGACGATAGCAGTTTCCTCTTATTCCATAGGCTGACAGTTTGGTTAGAAGCAACTCATGTGGGACACAGTCAAATGCTTTCGTTAAGTCAAGAAAGACTGAGAAAACATGTTTATTACGGTCTATGTTATTTAAAATAAAACTAATAAAATTATATATTGCATGGGTGGTTGTTAAGCCTCTCCTGAATCCAAATTGTTCATTACGAATAATACTATTTTGCTTTAAGTAAGCTATAATTCTATTATATAAGACTCTTTCATATATTCTCGAGAAAACTGACAAAATAGAAATCGGCCTGTAATTCTTTACTTCTTTAGGATCACCCTTTTTGAAAACTGGAGTGATTTTTCCAATTTTTAATTCTGACGGAAATATTCCATTTATTAGAGATTGATTAATTGCTGCCGTCAGTGCAAATACTATAGATGAATTAGTATATTTGATGACATTCATTGACAAGTCATCAATATCTTTTGAAGTTGTGCATTTCATATCATTTATAATTTTTGTGATTTCTGATTCGATTGCAGGATAAAGAAAAATTGATCCTGGTACATTATTGGACATTCCATAATTACTGGTACTAGATTTTCCAGTATTACATATAGTACTAAAGTAACTGTTCATTATATTAACAATAGTCTGAGGTTCATCAATTAATACATTGTTCTCATCTGAAATATACTTTAAATTTTTATTTTGCGAAACGTTATCTCCTTTTTTATTTTTAAGTATATTCCACAGTTCTTTACACTTATTATTTGATCTTCTAATTCTGTCTGTATAATAATTTCTTTTTTCATGCTGTACTGCCAATTTATATTCTTTCTTCGCTTCTTGGTAGGCACGAAGAGTTAAGGTATTGTTCGTTCGACGGTGTATTTGGTACTGTAATTCAAGGTTACTTTTTAATTGTTTTAAGTTGTTAGTATACCACGGCAATTTGGGTTTAAAATTGTTAATAATTTTTGTTTTCAGTGGGCAACAGTTGTTGAACGCTCTTAAGAATTTAACGTAAAACTGATTGAAATAAGTTTCAGAATTATTAGTATCCCAGTTTATTGAATCTAGTTCTGCTTTTAATTTATTTAAAGTTACTTCGCTTATTTGTCTATATTTTATTGTCCTTTTACATGTTCCTGTTCTGCAACCGAATGTTAATAAGAGACCCTTATGGTCTGAGAGGTTCGTGTCAAGTACACGTGCATTCGTATGGTCAATATTGGTAAATATATTGTCGATGCACGTACTACTTGTGTTGGTTATTCTTGTTGGTGATGTAATAGTTGTTATTAGGTTATAACCATTTATAATATTTAAGAATAATGAGGTTCTATAATCACTTACTTTTTGTAAATCTAGGTTGAAGTCGCCTCCTATTATAACTTCTGATGTTTCAGTTATTATTAGCTTGTGTAGGACGTTCTCGAGTATATGTAAAAAATCTGTAAATTTTCCCTCTGGGGGGCGATATACACATAGAAACGTAACTTTACGATTGTTTTCTAGGATGCATTCAGCGCATGCCAGTTCTATGGTCATTTCCTGGGACAGTTTGTTTATATCCGGTCTGTCGTTTACATGAAATTTAATAGAAGCTAGAATCGCTGCTCCTCCGCAATTATGTCTTGTACGTTTAAATATTGATATGTGATGATAATTTTCGATGCTAGGAAAGGCTTCCGATTGTTTAACCCAATGCTCCGTAACTAAAAAGAAATCAACATTATACTCATTTAATAATATCTCTACTTCATTAGTTTTATTTTTTATTGACTGAACGTTGTGAAGCATAATTGTGCCCACTGTTTTTTGTTTGGTTTCACATAAATTTACTTGTTCTCGTACTGTTTTTTGGCTCTGTGAAAAAATCGAGTGACATAAGCTCCATACGGCCACATATCAGACTCCATTGCCTTCTCGTAGTGGTGTCTGTCAATTGTTACCTTAAATGCAGAGTAGTGTTGCGGATATTTTGATTCAATGCTTTCACATACAGCTTCTGGGAGGTCAGATTTTATATATGAATTGAGTTCCTCCGGTTTAGTCGATGGATGAAGTCGGGATACGTACAAAAATGCTTTCCTGGCGATTGCTTTTACACTAGGATCCTTTGTTGAAGCGCCGATAATTCCACGAGATGTAGTCTTCTTTTTCTTTTTTATTACAGTTTTCCACTTCTGCTCTTCTTTCTGATTATTAATTGGTAGAACTAACTCATCTTGAGATTTATTGCTTGCTGATATTGTTGTTTGAGTTAAATTAGTATTGTTCGCAGGACAAGCTTTGGATCTTGTTATTTTCGCGCGCTCGATTTCATTCCCAGCGCTTGCTACTTCGGCGGAAAGATTGCGCTCAATTTTATCCTCATACATACCAACGGATAGAGATCTAGTTTTTGGTATATTAAGGCCTTTATTTTTATTTTCAGTATTTTCTTTTTGGGCTATTTGATCAGAGATGGCACCATGAGACTTAATGTTTACATTTGATTTTGTATTTTCTAAATAGTTTACTTTTTGTTTAAGTAGAACGATATTGTCTTTTAGGACTGCATTTTTATCCTCCATTTCAATGATTATTTTATTTAATAGTTCTACTTGCTGTTTTAGCCATAAGTTATCTTGTATTGTTTTGCTAACCTCATTTTCTTCCGGTCCACAGCACAAAATCCAATTTCCTTCCAACGGCACCAGCCCCTTGATTTTCTTAGCACAGCTGCGGTGATAGGAATTACCACATTTTTTGCATACCAGCACTTTACACAGTTGATTTATACAACACTTTAGGAATGGTTCACCAGGCTCACTAATATCACTTGTTTCGCCCGCCATTATATAGTTCCAGTTCTTAACTGGAACTTCATTCTATTTTAAATTTAAGTATAGTACTTATCATAATACCACCTTCACCTTCATCCGCAGAGGTTATCTGTACATCACTCACACTATTTGCCTTTTTGAAGTCAAAACAAACAGGTAGATCCAAACACGATTTATGAAGAAGTGTCCACAAATGCCACACTGTCCAGCGTCGGTCACTTTTTGTTTACACTAAATTAATCAAACCTAACCTAACTTAATCTAAGAAAAATTGACCTAATATAGCTCAACCTAACCTAACGAATAATATTAAAATTAATTGAAACTTGTGAAGAGTAGCAAGAAAGATCTTTTAAGTCAATCAAAATCAAAATGCCGTTTCGTGTGAGCCATCGTCAATACAAATAAAATCTTCAATGTTTGCTATACTACTGTGTCTGCGGTTTAACACATTTCTTTCGACGTACGATTTAAATTAGATTTATTAAATATAAACTATTTGTTTTATCTTATTAAGTAATATTTCCTATTCTATGTTTCTTTTATGTTTTCATCGTGTTCCATTCTGTGTTGTCATTTGTTAGCCACTGTGAAGGACCGTGCAGTGTGAAGGGTGTCTCTGTCTCTTTTTTCTTTTTCCCTTTTTCTTTTCTCAATCCTTTATTCCATGTCAAACTTACGCAAATTTATTTTATAAATTACAATCAATCGATATGTTTGATAGAAAATAAGGCATATCTAACACTCTGAAAATGCTAAATGCGATGGTGGATGTGGCCATTTGATCGCTAATTCCATAATTTATTCTATTTGCGGGATCCAGGATCTAAGGTGTGTAGGATCAACCAAATTTTGACAAATTAGCCAAAGACAGTGATGATCTACGCAAAGAGAACGTTAAACTTAATAAACTTTTACATGTAGTAGACGATATTCGTAATAAAAATATCAGTCTGAAGGAGTCATTGCGGGATCTTTTTGATAAATTCAATGCATTAGAATAAAAACTTAAAACTTTCAGATCGGGAACACTGAAAATGTAACATAAATATTTATGGGTTACCTGAAACCAACTCTAAATCAAAACACGAACAGCTAGATATGGATGTTGCTAGTAGTAAACATATTTTGTTGTTACAACAAGACTTTGAAAGTATGATCCTACCTGCCTGAATGACGTTTAAAGATTTGGCTTGCCAATGAATCGTTGGTTATGGCAGCAATCCGGAACATAGTCAAACTGAAACAGTCATACTAAAACAATAAATATCTCGAAAGATCAAACACCCTGTCAAGTCGACCACTATCGGAATGTCAAGAGGGAACTATTGCGTAGGACTAATGCTGGGGAAAACATATTAGGATTAAATATATACGTTGTATACCTACCATTGTGAAGGATATCTTGGAATACTCATTCTGCCCGGAAGTATTTGCAAAAACTTCAATATAATACATCACTCAATAAGTGTCCGGTATAATTAAGAAAAACAAATTATTTTTTATAAATTCCACTTTATTCAACAACATACTCTCCTTCACGAGTGATACATTTATCCCAATGCCCCTCTAACTTTCCGATGCCCTTTATGGTCACATTAAACTATTAAGACTATTTGTCTTTGTTCTCAAAATAAGCCTCAATTTCGGCAATCACTTCTTCATTTGAGCCAAATTTCTTTCCTTTCCCTTTTTCAAGTCTAAAAAGGGCATATCTAAAGATTGCGGTGGGTGGTAAATCAATTTAAAGCATAATTCAGCCACTTTAACTATTGTTTTCATTGACTTGTGATACGGGACATTATCCTGGTGAAACAAATTTTTTTTCCTTTGAATGTAAGACCATTTTTTTTTGCAATTAATCGATTCAATAATGCCATGTAATATTCACTATTGATTGTTTTGCCTTTCTCAAGATAGTTGATGAACAAAATTCCACTGGCGTCCCAAAATACCGATGCCATAAACTTGCCAGCCGGCTTTTGAGATTTTGGTTATTTTGAACGATTTTCAACTGCTGCTGTCCACTTAGCTGACGATTTCGTTGATTCAGACGTATAGTGGTGGATCCATGCTGCACTTATTGTCACATACCAACGCAAGAAACCTTTCTATTTTGCTTAAACAGCTTTAAACAGCGCTGTGAATCGTCGACGCGTTGTTGTTTCTGGTCCGCTATAAGCAAACACGGCACTCACTTCGAAGAAACATCTAAAATTGTAAAGACAATACCACCTGATATCTACAAGGTGTCTACTATCTCACAGAACTTGATGTTATGATCTTTTATAACTCTTTTGTAGTATTTTTTTATGATATCCGGAATTACTGCCAATTTTGGACGGCCAGAGCGTTCAGCATCAGCAGTGCATGTAAGACCGCTTTTAAATTCAGCATACCAGTTAATAATAGTTGATTTCTCTGGTACAGAGTCCCCATAATGCTTATAAAGCTATTGTTTGGCTCCAACAGTATTTTTTCACATCAAAAACAATATTTAATCAACACACGAAATTCCTCTCTATAAATTTTTTGAAAATGACAAAACCATGGTCACTAAAATTACTGTAACTTCTAAACTAACGGTCAGAATCCCATGAAATTTTGACATGCACTGTTTGAAGATTAGTACTACTCGAAAATTACATGGGTCTGTCAACAGTGTTGCCATACAAGGGTCAGACCTGGGACTTATTGAGTGACGTATTATATTACCAAAATGTTAGAGCCATTCAAACTAAAACACATTCTTTTTATACCAGCGCCTGTAGCTCTGATTTCGTTATTATATTTGTTAACGGAGGACGCGGAGGACGTCCTGGTGACGGACTGGCAAGGAAGTAGCACCGGCGGTACTTCCTGGAACCAACACGCACTGGAGGCGGCACAGGGGTCCCTGGCGAAGCTCACCATCGATTAACAGCCGCAGGCTTCGATTAAACATTTTCTCGTCTGTGCTACTTGCTTGGACTTCCACGCCACGTCAACGAATGGGCACCGGCTAGCTGTGAAAAAAGTAAAAGAACAAGAGAAACATGTGTAAATTAAATACGGGGCCAGAGAAGAAGAAAATATATTATAACAGAGAAAAAGACACAATATACACAAGAGCAAGACAAGAGGCTTAAATCAGCAAAGCCGACCAGGCTGACCGCCGCTGCTGATGGCAGACGACTGGTTAAGTGCGATGGCCGGAGCCTGGTTTTATACGGTGATCTTGATTACCGCGGCTTTGTTTCGGTCACGTAGGCCCCGCAATTCCGGGAACAGGTAATGATCCTCTTCGCCGAAAAGGGCCCGTCCTATTGTTCCGCACTGGCAGCTGCACATTTTGGAAAATTATCTCATTTGGATTATTTCAATAATGCGGAATTTATGCAAATTATAATTAGGAGCAATGGGTAGCTCGTAAAATGGATTAAAATATAATTACGCATTTGTTACCACGTTCAGGTAAACTAAACGCCGGTAACATATTTTTGACTGAGATTTGGTTAAATAAATTTGTATTTTATTCAGAAATATTTAATACTAATTATAGTTTTGTGTGTCATGACTGGAATACTTCTGCCACTCAACAATCTGTTGGCGGTGGAGTTTTAATGGAGTTTGAAAATAGCATCTCTTATGAACGTATTGACACTACGCATATTGAATCATTGGTACCATTAATTGATTTTATTTTATTTAAATATAAATTTAATATATGCTCCACCAGATATATCGTATGGAATGTTTAATCTATTTTTTGAGTCAATTCAATTGCTAATCTTTGATAAACCTGTTATAATTGTTGGAGATTTTAACATACCCAGTTTTGGTGCTGCTGATTTGAGCAACTGTCGGAATCATAAATGGCTTTCTGTTTTAAATTTCATAAATATTTTACAACTTCATCAATTCAACAGAATTAAAAACTTCAATAATACATTACTTGATTTAGTATTATGTAATTTTGATTGTAAAATTAGCTTGGAACATGATTCACTTCCATTTGTCACTGAGGATCCACAGCACCCGGCTTTGTCAGGTACAATTTGTACAGGACTCTTGATAAGCATGTTCCGTTACATAATATAAAAAGTACTAACCGTTTTCCACCGTGGTTTACAACAGATATAAAAAGGAACATTAAATTAAAGCCTCACTACCATTGGAAATTGAAATTCTCTACCTCATCTTTCTAACGCTCTGAATTTCAAAGATTGCGGTCTCTAACTAAATCCCAGATTAGCACTGCCTATGCGTCCTATGTGTTAAATATTAAAAATAATCTTAAAAGTAAACCCAAGGACATTTGGAAGTTTGTGCGGCAGAGAAAAGGCACTTCCAGAATTTCTCATCAAATGTTATATGAAGACAAAAGTTTATCATCGCTACAAGATATTGTGAATGGTTTTGCCGATGCATTTTCTAAAATCTACCACCCCAAAAATATTTAGACATCGAATGAAAATTTCTCACTCAGTGAAACACTCTCTATACCTTATATTATTGAGGATGAAGTAATCAAAGGTATTAGTAGGTTAATGAATTCATCTATTTGTGGTGATGATAAAATACCAAGCTTCATTTTAAAAGATTGTAAATATATACTGGCAAAGCCCTTATGTATAATATTCAATTTAGCTCTTTGTACAGCAACATTTCCTGATGTATGGAAGGTTGCGGTCATTAAACCAATTTTCAAAAAAAGAGAATCGACACTTTTGCAGAATTACAGGCCTATAGCCATCTTATCTAACAGTGCTAAAGTATTTGAATAAATAACCTGGCTGTTATTACTCAACATATTAGCGAATCTATCTATAAACGATTGCAGACATATGTTATTTATACGGACTTGTGTGTTTTACATAATTGATCATAATATTTTGCTAAGTACGCTTGGTGCTTTTGGTTAACTTCGTAGTTAATAGAGTTTATATTATCTTATCTTGAAAACATGACCAATTATGTTTACTATAAAGTTTTTAATCGTATTTGTTTCATAGTCAGCCAGGTGTTCCTCAAGGGTCGAATTTAGAACCAATGCTTTTTATTTTATTTATTAATGATCTTATAACTTCGATTTCGTGCCCTGTCTTGGCTTAGGCCGATGACTTGTAGTGCATAACACAATTAAATGCCTTGATGATGCCACTGTCTGAAACAAATATCAAAAAATGCTGCTTAGTTTTATATTGTCGCAAACGCTCTTCATTCAATTATAATATTGAAGGAACCGCTCTTGAGATTAAAACGCAAACCCAAGACCTTGGAGTCTTATTTGACTGTCATCTTAACATGACTGATCACATTAATAAAATATCTGCAACTGCCTTCAAAATATTAAGTTTTTTAATGCGTAGTAAACTAGAATATGCTTCCATTACATAAGGATATATAACAGTGCATCCCTTACAATTGAACGCGTACGGAGACGTTTTCTGAAATTCCTTTTATTCAAAATGGATGGTACATATCTGGATAGATCCTGTGATTATTATACCTATTGTGTAATTGAGATTGATTAGTGAACGAAATAAAAGATCCAGCAATGTAATATTATACTACTATAACGTAACCGAAACAAACCCAGATAGCGACTTGAAAACTATAAAGGAAATTTTCGACACGATTGGAAATACTATACAAACACCTAAACGAATTATTCGACTAGGAAAAGCTGTTGGATCAAAACCGCGTCGTATAAAGGTAACTTGTACCAGCAATGAAGAAGCTTTGTATATCCTCAGGAAATCTAATACTCTGAAGAACATTGAAGTTTATAAAAACATTTTCGTTCGAAATGACCGAACCCCCAGACAAATGGAGTACGAGAGAAATATACGGGCTGAACTGAATATAAGAAAAGAAGCGGGAATAAATCACCTGCGTATTAAATATATACATGGAATGCCAACAATTGTTTCGGAAAACTGATTAACTCCCAACAGATAAATAATTTAAGCAATGTAAATTTACTTTACCAAAACGTGAGTGATTTAGTTAGTAAAACAAATGATTTTTATAATAACACAGCTACTTTTAACTTTGATATCTATATGCTTAGTGAAACTTGGTTGAGGGAAGATATTGGTTTTTAGACTCGACAGGTCCGGTAAAAAAGGTGGCGGGGTACTGATTGCTCTTAGTGACTGTTATTCAGTGAATAGAAATGAACTAGTAATACCGCCAGATATAAATATTGAAATTGTAATTGTAACTGTAATTATAATTATCATGTAAAAATTTGTTGTATTTGTATTTACATTCCACCATCTCAAACCAATGCTTGATACTGCAATTGAGGGTAGCGATAATATTATAATTTGTGGCGACTTTAATATACCTGACTTATCCTGTTAGTTCGAGAGTGGTGTCATTGAAAATGGAATCATTAACGAATAACTAATAATTAATCTACAGCATAATTCGATTCGAAACATAAAAAATAGAATATTAGACCTTGCTTTATCATCAGTATATGTGTCACGTCTACGGCGTTAGCGCAGTTAATGAAGACCCACATCATCCTGCGCTAAATAACTTATTTCAGTTAAAAACTGAGACAACCAGAAATTTTATGCCCGCAAGTTATAAATGCTACAACTTCAAAAAAGCTGATTTGTAGGGATTATACAATGAAATTCTTGCGTTTGACTGGTCGGATGTTATTAAATTAAATGATTGAGAGGCTGCTTGTGACAAATTTTACGAATTTCTATATAACTTATTAGATAAATTTGTACCATCACAAAATATTAACATAATTGGCAATAAATGTCCTGTGTGATTTAGTCGTGATTAGAAATATTCCCTAACCGCTTCAAGGCAATAAAAATTATGTAATTAATTATCGCCCATTTTCAATCATCAATGATTTTGGTAAACTGTTCGAGTTAATCTTAACTTACAGAATTTACAATCAAGTGAATAGTCAAATTACGACTATGCAGCATGGCTTCATTAGAAGGCGCTCAACCGTTACGAATCTGCTAAACCTTACACAATCTATTTTCAAAGAACTAGATGAGTAGAAACAGATAGATGTTGTTTATACAGACTTTCGCAAAGCGTTTCATACAATCAATCATGATTTACTCTTGGCCAAGTTAGATACATTCGGCATAAATACAATGACGATAAGTTTGATTAAATCCTATTTATGTGATCGCGTCAATTTTGTTGAATGTGGTGGGCATTGTTCTAGAGATTATACTCCTTCCAGTGGTGTTCCGCAGGGTTCAAATTTGGGTCCTCTATTAGTTCTCAATCATCAACATCGTTCGTGGCGAGCAGTTGTGTTATTAGTGGCTCCAATTTGGTTCAAGTTTTTCGTGGTATATATACACGATTTATTTTTTAGTGAGTGTTTATTGGATACCTTGCTGATTATGCAATATATTGGTCTATCTAGATAAGTACTAGTGTTTATAGATTATTAGTTTTAACACATTTCAAATTATCAACTCTATCCACTGATTTAATACGGTCTATTTTACTGTGTTTTGCGTTTAATCGTGAACACGTCTTTTACCGGTGAAATTTTCCGTTCGCTCTTTTTGCCGCTGAGCGCAGTGTTGATTGAATTTAAATTAAAACTTTTGTAACCTCTGTACTCTATTGTTTATCCTTTCCGCGGGCTACCTGTCTTGTTTTAGTTAATCACCCTGACAGCCCCCTGGGTGTGGTGTCCTGTGTTATTTTCCTAAAAATTTATAAATTATTTTGTTTTATTAAATTTATCCTATTGAATTAAAAATTGCAGAATGGTTAATAAGTGTGGAATTTGAGAACAGGGTGTTACACCTAGCACCCCCTATATTAAATGTGATGGTATATGTAATAAATCCGTCCATGTTAAATGTTCCAACTTAGCTGATGCTGATATATTATGCATAAACATAGAGCAAAGAATGTAATAGTGTTCAACGTGCCTGAATCCATAGGATCTACAACCGAGAGGCAGATACAGGATAAGCTAATTGTGCAGGAATTACTTGGATCGGAAATTTTATTCGAACCAGAAAAAATAATCAGAATTGGCAAGGAGTCTACAAAACCAAGACCTCTAAAAATTTGTTTCAAAGATCGATCGTCAGCAGTGGAAATATTAAAAATTCGCGCCATATAAAATCTACAAGTGTTAAATTTAAGGCTGATTTAACTGATCATCAGCGCCAGAATTTAAAATTGTTAAACGAAGAATTACATAGGCGCAGACAAGAAGGGGAATCAAATTTAACCATAAAATACATTTGCGGAAAGCCTAAAATTGTGCCCCTTAATGACTCGCGCAACTTGGCTCGATGACTCTTTCAATGATGCTAATTTAAATTTTAAAGGCTACACTGTATTCAGGTTAGATAGGTCACCCTTAACAAGTACTAAATTAAGGGGCGGAGGTGTTCTCATTGCAGTTAAGTCATCACTTTCTGCGGTTAATTTAGTACCTTTATATAATAATATTTACCATTTATTTATTAAACTTAATAACACTATCATTATAGGTGCAACTTACATTCCACCAAACTCGAATGTTTCGTTATATGAAAATCACACACTAACTATCGATCAAATTTGTATAGATTACCCTAATTTAGAATACATGTTTTGTGGCGATTATAATATACAAAGTTCTCTATGCGATACAATTGATGCATCCGTTTCTATTAATAATGTGTGTTTAAGGGATTGTTTAGCATTTAATAATCTGAAACAGTGCAATTTGATTCCTAACGAGCGCGGCGTTTATCTCGATTTAATTTTATCCAATATTACAGCCTTAGAGATTTCGAAATCAATTGATCCCTTGTTCAAAAATAGTACTCATCACATTGCTTATAGTATAAAATTTAATTTATTAACTGATCATCAGTCTTTATTCACTGATTTTTACTATTTTGATTTTAAATGTGCCGATTATGAGTCATTAAATATGTATTTAGCATCTGTGGATTGGAAATCCCATTTGAGTAATCCAGATTTAAATATTTCTGTAAATAATTTTTACAACGTCATTAATGAGGGTCTTAACTTGTTTGTCCCGGTAAAGCGTAAGATAAATTCATCATATCCACGTTGGTTTAATAGTGAATTAATCCAACTAGTTCAAAATAAGAAAAAGGCACATGCTAAGTTTAAAGCCTCGGGCAGATTTGAGGATTATGATGAGTTTAAAATTCTAAGAGCTCAATGTGCAAATATAAGTAAGTCCCTCTATGATAAATATATTAACAATGTGGAATTGAATGTCAAACGTAATCCTAAGGTTTTTTGGAAATATGTTAATGATTGCAGCAAGATACGTGGGTTTCCTAAACAAATGTGTTACAATGGTATTGTTAGTAATAATGGATTCGAGTGTGTAAATTTATTTGCTAAATACTTTTCAACAATGTATCGTAATGCTGATCTCCTGAAGTAACTGAATGTGTTGAGTCGCTTACAGTTAATTCTGTTGACATTTTTACTTATCTAAGTAATTTAAATGATTTTGTATTTCCTGGTCCTAATGGTTTATCTCCTTATATTTTAAAAAGATGTGTGTTTTCTATTACATTACCTATTCTTACTTTATTTAAATGTTCTTTATCTAGTGGTACATTTCCGAACATATGGAAGGAATCTTTTATTAATCCTTTGTTTAAAGATGGGGTTAGAGATAATGTTTGCAATTACAGAGGTATTACCCTGCAGTCGACTATTCCTAAAATGCTGGACTATTTAGTTTCGAAGCAAGTGATATGGACTTACAAACGCAGTATTTATGAAGAGCAGCATGGTTTTGTTGAAGGTAGATCTACTATAACTAATTTGTTATCATATCAGCATTTTATTCTACGTGCTTTCGAGAGTGGATATCAGGTTGATGCAATTTACACTGATTTCTCGAAAGCTTTTGATCGTGTTAACCATAGTGCGTTGTTATCTAGGCTTACTGCGTATGGCTTCAGTGATATAGTTGTATGTTGGTTTCGTAGTTTTTTATGTGATCGCAAACAATATGTAAAAATTGATAATTATATTTCTGATTCAATAAATGTAACCTCTGGCGTCCCGCAAGGTTCTCATTGTGGACCTGTTCTATTTTTATTGTTCATAAATCAGATAAGCAAATGTTTTAATACTTCAAAATTCCTGATGTTCGCCGATGATTTAAAGTTATTTTCAATAATTCGCAATGAGAATGATCGTAATGCTTTACAAGATGACATTAATAACCTTTCAAGGTGGTGCACAAATAATAATCTTGACCTTAATATTAATAAGTGCTGTTCTATTTCTTTTTCTCGTGGTAATTTACTAAAATTTTCATACTTTATTAATGGTTCTAAATT
Source organism: Ontholestes murinus (assembly GCA_963969525.1). NCBI lineage: Eukaryota > Metazoa > Arthropoda > Insecta > Coleoptera > Staphylinidae > Ontholestes > Ontholestes murinus. The sequence continues at coordinate 19,276,707 of OZ018397.1, read as the reverse complement.
GAAATCGGTAACAGAAGTTAAAGATTTAGGTATTATTTTTGATACTCGGCTAACTTTTATATCACATATCAATATTATTTGTAATAAAGCTCTTAAAGCTCTTGGCTGTATTAAACGGTTTTCCGCTGGTTTTTGTATTGACACACTGAAAATTTTATATCTTACATTAGTACGTTCTAAATTAGAATATTGTTCAATAATATGGAATCCTTATTATAAAAATTCATCTAATCAAATAGAGATGGTCCAAAGTAAATTTTTAATTTTGATATCTTTCAGGCTTGGAAAATTACGATCTGAATTTAGCCATTCCGAAATGTTAATAACTTTAAATTTAAAATCTCTGCATTATAGAAGAGTTATGCTTGATTTATGCTTTGGTTTTAAATTAATAAATGGTATAATAGATTGTCCATACTTGCTTTCGGTGCTAGATTTTAATTTTTCCCTAGTAAGAATAACCCGTAATACTTTTCCGTTTCGAATTCCTCTTCATTCTACGAACTATGGAAGTAATAATCCAATTAGTAGGATAATGAAATTTTACAATAAATTATGTGCGAATCCTAACTTTCTTATTTATAGTTCTTTTATCTTTATCTTTGAATCGTTCAAATATAGCCTTAAGTTTGCTGATTTGTCTATTTGTACTTACATATAGATAAATTACAATTATTGTATGTGTGAATATATAGTATTGTTTATTTGTGTATATGTATGTATTTACAACATGTTATTTTAGTTTTCTCGCCTCATTTGGATTATATACATATTTATTTCTGTTGATAATAATTTTTGCTTTTCTGTATTTTTAAGTTAATTTAGTGTAAATTGTATTTATTTTTAAATTATATTTTGTAAAAAGGTGTCATCCGTAAATAAATTAAAATTAAATTAAATCTATTGTTTGTCCTGTTCATCAACGACATCGTGAAGGATATTTCGTCATCCATATTATTATATTCACACGATGTTAAAATATTCAGATCAATAAAATATAACAATGATCATATGATCCTTCAATCAGACCTCCGCAAAATTGAATCCTGGTGCATGAGGAACTCGCTCGACCTAAACATTGCAAAATGCTGTTGTCTTTCATTTAGTCGCGAACTATTGACGATTTTGAGTATACACTAAATAACGCTGTATTATAGTACGTGTTAATGCAATCAAAGATTTGGAAGTATACTTTGATCAAAAGTTAACTTTTATCCCCAAAATTTGTAATGATAACATCATGTTTCTTGGATTCATAAAGCGTACTTGTTCAGATTTTAAGAACATACGGGCCATCATTAATCTGTACATAACGTATATTAGATCTAAGCTTGAATATTGTAGTTTAATTTGGTCACCTACTTATCACAAACAAACAAAAACGGTTGAAAATGTGCAGAAATGATTCATTCGACTGCTATATTTTAAGTTAACTGAAACTTATCCTAACTATCAGTCATTTAATTATAGTAATCTCTTAGACATGTTTAATCTGCAATTTCTTGTAAGCCGTCGTGACATAATTCTCTCTTTCCTTTATAAAATTCTAAATGGTCTCATTGATGAAACCAATTTGCTGGCAATTATAAATATTAACGTGCCAAAAGTGGCTTCAAAAAACCCTTCTCTAATTAGGCATTCTAAAACTAATATCACGTCTCACGTTAACTCACCGATGATACGAATGTCTAGATTATATAGCGTAGTACAACATTCGGTTGATATTTTCAATGACACAATTTCTTCGTATCACCGATCTATTACAAGTATTATCAAATGACTTAGTGGGATTTATTAGCTTACGTTTCATCTCAACTATAGATAGGTATGATTGATTTGAGACCTTATCGCTGTGGTGAAATAATTTTAAAAGTTTTTAATAAAGAGAATGGTTGCGACCGTTACTACGTGGTAATCCATACTTACACTAAATTGAAAAATTCACTATGTTTTAACCACAAATAATTATTTCTGGTTAAAACATCGTGAATTTTTCAATTCAGTGTTTTTATATTGTATTTTGTATTGTAATATATTATGTATGGTAAATGTGTGTGCGTGTGTGTAAGTGTGTATGCGTTAGTGTGTATGTATATTTGTATAATTATAGATAAATATCTTTACTGTATTTTTCCCTGTAATTGGATTGTAGATATCTGTTAGGAAAATAAATGATATTATTATTATCTTAGTTTTAGTATATCTTTGTACTCCATTCTTATAAAATAAATATCACAAAAAATACATTACAAAATAATAAAATAAATATACTCAAAATTTTGTCTGAATGGATGACGGGCTAAGTTCACTTCTTAAAAGGATCTTCCACTCAAACCCATAAATATAATCATCAATGCTGCTTCCAAATGCCGTTACAGGTATCCATTTATGTATTTATTGCTTATATAAAGTATATTTTAGTCTTTAAATAGATATTTTTTGTGACATATGCTGTCACATATTTGATAATTATTAATTAACAACATGATATTAAGTGATATTATTATACCATAACCGCAGAAAAAACTACAGTACCTTATTTATACTTAAGTTGATCAAAAATACTGTAGAGTGTCCGCAGTTATTCTCTCAAATCAATTTGTCTGTTCCTCGTCTATCCTCACGCCATTCCAGTACTTTTTACATCCCTATTTCAAGAACTAACATTTTGCGAAAATTGCCCATTGTCCATATGAGTATGAATGGAAACAAGAACTTTAATGCCATGTTTATTGGCTTAATCAATATAAACTATAATTTTGGTTTTATTAGTACATATATTAATTTATTATTGAGCATTTATAGTATTTAATTTTAATTTTTAGTTTTAATTTTGAAGTTAAATTTTTGTATGTTTTTTTCTTGTATTTACTTATTTTTGTAATATGTTTAAATTTTTTGTAACCCTGTAATGGCCTTTCCGTAGGGCAATAAATATTATTATTATTATTAATAATATGTTAATTATATGAATTTGATCCTACAACATATTTGCTGTTTACAACTGTTTTATTTCACCTCATCTCTTATTATTACCACTATTATATATTTTAATTTTATTAAGCTTAACTTTTTGTAGATATTCAGTTAAATTATTGACGTTTTATTTGAATTAGAAAACTTATTTAAAGTTATCGTTATTTCCATGAGAAATATATGAATACTGGTACCTATTTGTGGAATTGGGCAAGAAGTTTTCTAGGGTCCCCTATCCAAATTTCTACTACAACTTTACTTATGGTATTGACGGGAACAGAATTAGTTGTAACATCCTAATACAAACTTATATTAATTACATTTCACTTCTAGCTAGTTCAGTTTCCCTTTATTAATATACTTGAAAGTCGCACATTAAAAATAATTTCTTTGCAACTATTTTCAAAAAAATGTTTTTGTTTTTATATTTTTATAAAATAAAGTGACACAAATCAATTGAATTTTTAATCAACTACCTATTATTTATATTTTTCATTTAAATCTGTAATAAATATGAATGCATGTATGTTAAATCTGTATTATGATTTATTAAATGTAGTAGTTATATTTAAAAATGTATAAAATATATATAGAATACGAAGCTTATTTATTACATTAATTATAAATTGATTCACAATATTGGCAAATATTTTGGTACCAATGCGGTTGTTAAACGATTACTGGAATATGATGCTCATTGTGTAAAATCTTTCAGATATGTGCAGCAGACCACGAACTCACCAGTTGATATGCGGGTTGGAATTCATACTGGAGCAGTGTTGGCAGGTGTATTGGGTCAAAGGCAGTGGCAGTTCGATGTGTATTCGAAAGATGTGGAGCTGGCCAATAAAATGGAGAGCAGTGGAATGGCAGGGTAAGTAATTGCTTCTAGTTATTCAAAGCAAACGTCTAAATATAGTAGCGTAGTATAATAGCAATGGTACTTTAGCGATGAAACCAAATTAGAGGTTAAATTAATATGATTAACATTAAGCTAGTAATAAATTGTGAGTTTTAATTGTATTTAACAAATTAAAATTTTTGTTTAAATTTTATTTGCGATTATAAATCCTCTAGCTTGACAGGAAACTGAAATTAAAAAAAAAAAAAACATATCAAATCGCAATTATAGTGAAATTTAAGTGATATTCTATCGTTTGTAGTATAAAGCTTATACAAACGAAACATAAGATAGAGCTGAGAAAAACTTAGCTCTTTTAATAAATAAGAAATGTAGTAATTGAAACATCTAATAACGCATTTTAAACTACGGTATATTTTCTTGTGAAAATTCTAATAAATTAACTATTATCTTCAACATTCAAAAAGTTTCAGATTTCAAATAGCACAATAACATTAATATATCACTATTTTAATGCAAAAGTAACTTAACACTCGTACTTCTTAATCGACAAATATAATAAGTATTTCTTATTAAAATTTTTATTAAATAAAAGATACAATATATTAAATAAAAATAAAAATGTATTCAATTAAATGTGTCACAACGTAAGAGCCTCCAACCTCACTCAGTTAAAATTTATTTATATGTTTATCATTAATTTTAAATTTATTATAAGTAGCCGGTATAAAATATTATTAATTTTAAGGAGCATTAAAGGCCATTCACGAGGGTGAAAAATACATTAAAACATAAGCTACTTATCGTTGTTATATATGCCTTGATTTTTGCGTCGTTTAAATTTGTACTTTCAGTGTTTTATAGAATTGGCGTTATTGGAATGAGAGCAAATAAAGTGTAACGCTTTCGTAACGAATCGTAATACTGATAATAACATTATAGCAAAATTCATAAATGATGGACTGACAAGCTTATTTTTGCCGTAGACAATACCAAGTTACAAAATTTTACTCATAATGCATTTTGTGCATTGTACAAGTTTAGCACATGGATAGAAACGAATTTCTGAAACTATAAGAATGAAATTTCCATTTGTAGATTTAATTAAATATGGAAAAATTGTTCTTATATTCTTCTGTGAGTGCAATTATTCAAGAATTCATTACCTGATATCTCACTGCCCCATAAACCAGTGCTAACAAAATGGGGAACTTGGCTATATGCTACGATGTACTATGCGAACAATTTTGAAGAATTTAAAAGGTTATATACAACGTTCCCGAAACGACAAGCAAATCAGTTAATGACTGTCAAACAGTTCTTAAGAAACAAGAGCTTCTTTCAAAACAATTTAGTTACATAAAATCGCGTTTAACACAATCAAATCATTATAAAAGCAGATTCATTTCAGAAAATACCTGGACGCATTGGCCAAGAAATCAAAATAATATCGAAAGAAGTATTTGGTGAAAATGAAGGATTTTTAATATTAAATAAATGAAACTTGATTTTGAATTGCAATTTTCAAATGGATCCAGCTATAATTTAAAATAAAGAGAAGCTCTTCCACTTTCAAAAATTTATTGAGCCTCAGAAGTAATAATTTTTACAATTAAACCCCTAGAACAACATTTAATGATCTACTGTTTTCATAAATAGATTTTAGTTATTTTGAAATGTATACAAAATTACAATTTAATTTTTAAATACTTACATGATATTATATATTGCGTAAAGAAAGTATGTTTATTTTAGTTTTAAGCAGAATTTCTATGTAAAATATGTTGATAAACGTTTAACATATTAAGAAAATATAGTTTTCTTTAGTGTTTTTTTCGGGTTTTTTATGCTTTTTTCCTGTTTTTATGCTTTTTAATGCTTTTTTTCTCTAAATTTTGTGCCTTTTTAAGTGCTTTTTTTCACATTTTTTAAGCTTTTTTATCCGCTCTCTATGTAATTAAGTATAAATAGAAGTAATTAAAACAGAAAGTAAAATAATACAAATCCTCCCAAAAAATAATAAAATAAACAAGAATTTCTAATCAAAACAAGTTTACTCTTTAAAATTTGTTTAAATGAATTAACCGATGTATCAAATATATTAAATCAGTTATTAATGTTTAACTCATTTGCCAATTTTAACATTCTTGATAATAATGAGTGGATCCAGACAGCGTTCTATTAGTTTTTAACAGAAACAGCGAATGCGAGCGTGCCTTCTTATTTGCAACACGAATAGATGCTGCTTCTAATAAATATGGTGAGTCAGTTGGCCCATTTATTATTCGATGTAGTATACACAGGTCGGCGTTGATTCTACGATCCTGTAATGAATTTAACTTAAAGTTATTCTTATATGATGGCGGCGTTCACTTGGTGGTGCATTTTGATAAAAAGTTTAAATTACCAGTAAATAACTCAGGATTGTTCAACAAAGGAAATATTTATCAGCAAATGGAACTTACTTTGTATACATATGTACATTTAAATCAATTATTGGTTTATACAGTGCGTTTTTTTTAAGTGTAGTCATAGGGATTTACATGCTTAGATAATTACCTCTTGTTAACTTTATTGTTCAATGGTTAGAATAGCTGCAGACCTTTGAAAACATTTGGAAACATGTTTAATAAGTTATATTTAAATATTTATAGGAGTTGTAAAATTAAATTAATAATACTAATAATATATAATACACATTTAGAAAATAATAAAAAAAATTATTTAAGTTTTTTTTTCTTAATTATTTTTTAATATTCTACTTGGTCTGCTAAACAATATTCTAGCAGCTAACTGGTTATAAATATACCTACAAATATCTGAAATAAAAATTAACTTTACATTAATTATTTGCCAGTAAACAAAGTGACATTTAGGCATCTTGATACTTCCAGCTCAATTATTTATGTACATTTAAGTTAACACAAGGTTTCATATTTAACATGGCCACAATAAAAAACATGCACTGTATATAGATGCTCGTGTTACATGGTTACATAAATATTTGAAATCATTTAGTGACTATTTTCATACAATGTAGTCTAGTGAAGTAAGTGAAGTGTAAAATAATATAATTGACGCGACGTAATAATTTTAACGTAAGGTTTTTTAATTTTATCTATCTATCTATTCTATCGGTATTTATTATCAAAATAGGGACAAGGGCCATATAATGAAGAGATTTTTAGAGCAGGCTGGATGTAGCTATTCCAACTCAGATAATTCTTCAGAGGGAAACAAAGATGAACCATCGAAAAAAAAAACGTAAGGAACTTGGATTAGGCGGTACGATCCTTATTATATGAGGTATGGATTCTCAATGAAATCTGGCACAGAAACTCAACCTATTCCACAGTGTGTTATTTGCTATGAATGTTTATTAAACTGGTGTATGAAGCCTTCCCTTTTGAAGAAACATTTATTATCGAAACATCCCAATTTAAAAGATAAACCAGTTGATTTTTTTTAGAAGAAAACTTTGAGAATTATCTACTCAAAAAGCAGCTGTGTTCTCTTTTAGTAACATAAACACTAATTGTGTTCAGGCATCATATTTAGCAAGTTTGCGTATAGCCAAGTGTGGGAAAGCACAAACAATTGGAGAAACATTGTTGCTACCTGCAACTAAGGATATCGTCAAATCTTTGCTTGGAGATAAGGCAGCTAAGGAAATTGACAAATTTTTCCTGTCCAAAAATACTGTTAAACGGCGGAAAGAAGATATGGCATTACAGATTAAAAGCATTTTAATCAAGAGAATAAAATAAAGTCAATTTTATTTTCTGCAACTAGACGAAGTACTGACGTCTCCAATCTAGCAAAATTACTTGAGTATGTTCGATTTGATTTTAATAATGAAATACAAGAAGAAACATTATTCTGCAAAACGTTATCTGCGAGAACAACTTCAAATGAAATATTTAAAATAATTAATAATTATTTAATTAAAAATAATATTAGTTATGTCAAATGTGTTGGAGTTTGCACAGATAGTGCTCGAGCTATAATTGGAAATTTATCCGGCGTAGTGACTAGAATTAAAGAAGTAGCACAGAAATGCAAATCTACGCATTGTATTATTCATCGTGAAGCCTTAGGCACAAAAAATATGCCTGTAAATTTAAGAAATATTCTCCAGGAGACCACAAAAACAGTTAATTTTATAAAATCTCAAGCGCTTAATTTCCGCCTATTTACAATTCTATGCAATGAGATGGGGAGTATTCATAAAACACTTTTGCTTCACACCGAGGTACGATAGCTCTCACGAGGAAAAGTCCTCAGTCGACTTTTTGAGTTACGCTCCGAGTTATCTATTTTTCTTAAGGATTCTGGAGATTCCAAAACAGATAATTTTGCCAATGAGTAAATGATTTAAATTTAAATTTACAAGTAACTAATAATTATTTGTTTAACTGCAGCGATAAAATATTAGCATTTAAAAGAAAACTGCAGTTAATGGTACAGCAATCAGAGAAAGGAAATATTAGTAGGTTTTTTTCTCTCTGCAATTTTGCTGAAGAAAACAATTTATCAGTATCAAACTCTGTGATAAACGACATTAAGCAACATCTAATATCGATGTCAGATTGGCTTGAAAAATATTTTACAGAAGGTTTTACTTCCCAAAATTGGATTCGTAATCCATTTATATTCATTGCGGAAGTTCCTGATGACGTAATTGCTAAAGAATTCTTCATAGACCTAATAAGTGACGGTGGTTGGAAATTAAAATTTGAGAGCACAAGCTTATTTTCATTTTGGCTTTCTGTTCAAGAAGAATATCCAGAACTTTCATGCCAAGCTCTGAAATTTCTAATGCCATTCAGTACAACATATTTATGCGAAACCGGGCTTTCAACTATGGCAGCAATGAAAAACAAATATAGATCATTGCTCAATATTGAGCCTGATCTTCGCCTGAATCTGACAAAAATTGATCCCGATATTTCTACTCTGGTAAAATGTAAACAGGCGCAACCTTTACATTAATTGCAATAATTATTATATCTTTACACATTACATATATTTATATTTAGTATAATACAAGTATTTACGAATTTAATTGGTTTTATTGCAATTAGATACCACCATGCTAATGTAATGTCGTCTTTCTGTGCCCGCCTCGAAACAGATTTTAACTAAATTTAATTTTTCAAAGGAAAGAAAAATAAATGTTATCGTTTAATTTTCAATTTACTGAACTAAAGATAAATACATCTATATATTTAATTTTATCATTTATTTAGTTGAAATTATTTTCAGGGTAAGCCCAGAAAATGACATTACTTTAGCATGGTATACATATAGTGTATATTCTGTTTTTCCAAAGTTTTTACTAAAAAATGGATCTTCAATAAATTGAGCGTTAGGGATATTTTTTTTTGTTCAACAAAGTTTTTGAGAAAAAAATAAGGCCATTACCTGAATTTGCGAAATATTTACACTGGTACGCGACCACATTGTCTATTATATACCGGTACAACATATTCCAAAGGTTGAGAACCTCTGCCGAACGGAATAGCATGCGCCCCCGCTAAATTTCAAAAGGTGATGGAGTTACTTTTTGAGAAATTGGACGGGGTAGTTTGCTATTTAGACGACATCATAATTGCAGGAAAAGATTTGAGCGAACATTTAAATAGAGTAAAAGGGGTACTTAGAGTTTTACAAAAAAGTGGGTTAACTATTAGTCAACAAAATTGTGAATTTTTCAAGCAAATAATTGTTTATTATTATTTACATTACCGGAGAAAACGTAAGCAATAAAAAATTCTTCGCAACCGTCAAACAATAAATTTATTCAAAACAGTTCAGATGTTTTTTTACATTCTTTGTATGAGTTATTACAAAAAATGTTCAATTCCGTTGGTAAAAAAAAAGTGAAGAGTCATTTAATAAAGTTAAAAGTATATATATAAACTTTGGCTCATTATGATCCAAACTTACCGTTTAATTTAGAAGTAGATGCTTCAGAGCAAAAGTCATATTCTCAGATTGAAAAAGAGGGATTAGCGATTATTTTTGGCGTAACCAAATTTCGTCAGTATTTATTTGGTAGAAAATTTGTATTACGCACAGATCATAAAGCATTAGTTAATTTTTTTGGAGAAAAGGCGGGGACTCCACAAATGACTGCGAATAGATTGCAACGTTAGACATGGCTATTAAGCAATTACAACTACGAAATTCAATACGTTAAATCCCAGGATAACAAAGCTGATTGCTTGTCGAGACCAGAAGAAGTTTATAATATAATATCTGAATTAAAGAATAAAGCCTCGGGTGGGTATGATGAGATAAATGCGCAGTTATTAAAGGCTGCAGCTATGCATCTCATAAACCCTTTATCCTATTTAATCAATTTAACATTGGAGTCTGGAATATTTCCCGACTGTCTAAAAGTCGGAATAATTAGACCAATATTTAAAGATGGGGATCCCGAAAATTTTATAAATTATAGACCTATAACTTTACTTAGTGTTTTCTCAAAAATCTTAGAAAAAATAATTGCAAAACGTTTAATAAACTATTTTAATGATCTAAATCTATTTAACAAATCACAACACGGTTTTCTTAAAAATAAATCAACAAATACTGCATTATTCGAATACATATCTATGGTGACAGATGCCTTGGAGGGAGGAGAGAGCCCAATTGGTATTTTTCTCGACCTATCCAAAGCATTTGATACCATGAATGATGAAATAATTCTGAATAAATTAGAACATTATGGAATACGGGGAGTCTGTTATAATTTAATAAAAACATACTTGGAAAATAGAAAACAAATTGTAAAAATTAAAAACTCTTTCTCCACAGCAAAGCATACCAATATTGGGGTACCCCAAGGGAGTATTTTGGGACCAACACTCTTTATTATATATATGAATGACCTTCAGAACATCACTAATACTAGTAATGAAATGATGGTTACTTATGCCGATGACACAAGTGTCCTTACTAGGAGTAAAAATTTGGAGGATCTAATACAAATATCAAACAACTTATTTGCAAGTATACAACAATGGATGACTGCAAATAAGTTAATACTAAACAAAAATAAAACTAAGGTGATGATTTTTGAAACAAAAAATAAAAATATACAACTTTCTGATGTCTACCTTAACAATGTTAAAATTAAACTCAATACTAATGTCAAATTATTAGGAGTATATATTGATAACAAATTAAATTGGAAAGAGCATTGTATGAAACTAATTCCCAAATTAAATTCAATATGCTACACCTTAAGAATCTTAAAGAAAATATTTGATATAAAAACATTAATAATGCTATATAAGTCAAATTTTGAGTCTATAGTACGATATGGGATAATGCTTTATGGTACAAGTAGTCTCAGTTATCAAATATTTGGCTTACAAAAAAAAGCAGTAAGAATTATTTTCGGTCTAGAATATACGCAATCTTGTCGCGGCTACTTCAAAAAAGCTGGAATATTAACATTTTATAGCCTTTGCATGTACGAATTGCTTATTTTTAATTACAAACATAAACTTAACTTTAGTGATTATTCAAAAACTCATTCATACAACACCAGAAATAGTAATTATTATGATTTTCCAACTCACAAATTAACTTTATTTGAAAAGTCACCAAAGTATAGTGCAATTAAAATATTTAACAAACTGCCAACATATATAAAAAATATTACGAACTTAAAAGAATTTAAAACCAACTTAATCCAGTACCTTCTGGAAAAAGAAACATATACATCAAATGATTTCTGAAAACAAAATCATACTTAATTTTTCTGTTAAATTTTTCATATCCACTAATGTACTTAAATATTAAATCCCCTTTTAGTTCTTAAGCTCATTTTCTCTTTCTTTATTTCAGTAGTTTTAAGTTAATTTTATATTTAGCTATATTTAAGGATTTGATTTGTTTCTGTAAATCATTATTATGACGTGTTCCATTTAAATTATGTTATGTACTTGAATTGAATAAATTTATTATTATTATTATTATTATTATTATAGATTGCCCGAAAAACAATCTATAAAAGAAATTTCTGATAACTGGTCGTACTTAAATTATATACAGGGTAATATAAACCTACCAATCAATTGTGAAACAATTGCGTTGGAGACAAAACATGATAAAATATTAAGTAAAGTGCTAAACTATACGAAATCAGGATGGCCAATTAAATTCAGTAAAGATTTAAAACATTTTCATTTAATTAAAAAAAACTGTTAATTGAACAAAATTGCTTAATGTTTGGGTACAGGGTGTTATTCCTAAAAATTTACGCCAACTAATTTTAAAAGAATTGCATGCTACACATATGGGCATGCTTAAAACAAAAAGCTTGGCTCGCTCATATGTGTGGTGGCCCAAGTTAAACAGCGATATTGAAAATGTTATTAAAATGTGTGACAAATGTTTAGAAGGGCGTCAAAATCCACAAAAAGCTAAATTAATTCCTTGGGAATATCCATTGCATGTGTGGGACCAAATTCACATAGATTTTTGGCACCGATATTTAATGTAAATATACTAGTAGTGGTGGACGCGCATTCGAAGTGGATTGAGGCATTTGTTTTGAAGTAATGTACAGCAGAAAACACAATAATAGCGTCGAGAAGTGTGTTTGCGCGTTTCTGTATACCGCGACTCTTGGTGTCTGATAATGGGGCGCAGTTCACGTCAGAGGAGTTTCAGTCATTTTTGAGACAAAATGCCATTAAGTGAAAGGGTATTCCGCCGTATCATCCCGCAACAAATGAAGCGGCCAAAAATATTGTTAAAACAATTAAGAGATTTTTAACTAAAATTGTTACGGGGAGTGTGAATGAAATAAATTTAATGTTACAAAGGTTTTTTTTTTATCGAAACACCAAGCATTGTACCGTCGAATAAGTCACCGGCAGAGTTAATATTTGGTAGATCATTGAGAACTAGATTTGATATAGTAAAACCAGACGATAATTTAAAGAATATAAAATTCAATGAAAACTTAATAAAAACAGTTAAAATTAAACAAAATAAACAATCTGAAAATTATTTAGGTGATAGAAGAAAATTAATTGAAATTAACGAAAAAGTTGCCGTTCGTGATTATCGTTTTGCAAAGCCTTCGTGGATTAAGGGAGAAATTGTTAAGGTATTAGGACCACGAACCTATTTAGTAGACATACCGTGATTGAATAAACGCTGGCGTCGTCATGTCAATTAAATAATCGAACATTTTCCGTGTGATGGTGTGGTGTTAGAAGAGCCGTGCGAAATAAAATCAGTAAATATTGAAGCGTTAAGTGGTGATAGTGCGAATAAAGGGAAAAAAATACACGTTGTTTGCTCCCACGTAATCCGCATGTTAGTTATATGAATTGAAATTTTGTTAAGAGGAGGATAGTGTAATGTATTTGTAGTAATTTGAATGTATATCTTTTGAGGGTGGTGGCTAGCAAAAAATAACGAACCGGGCGATATGCGCCGTTGCAGCTAGGCACCGCAGTCTTGTTTCAACAGTGGTGAATAAATTTTAATTTTGCAAGGTGCTTTAATCTTTAATTATTCATCCACCCAGATTCACAAACTAAATAGTATTGTTGTGTACCATCGGTCAGTACATAACAAGTACCATTTTGTAAACGACTAAAAAGTTCTTCTATTACTGGTATAGAGTATGAATCTTTAACAATATGAGGGTTTATTTATTTATTTTTATTTTATAACCGCCGCAAATCTTCATAGTAGCGTCACTTTTCAAAATAGGTACAATTGGTGTACCCCACTCAGTATAATCTACTTTTTTTAGAATGCCCAGATATTCTAATCTATCAATTTCATTTTCTACTAATTTCCGAATTGCAAATGGCAAAGGTCTAGCTTTAAAAAAAATGGCAATAATGTTTTCCGTTACTTTTAGTTCAATTTTACCACCATTAAATGTACCCAAATGTGTACTAAAAACACCTTTAAGTGGTTGAATTGTGGGAATTTCGTGCCTATTCAATTCTATTTTATTGATAAATTAAATAAAAATATCTACCAAGTAGCGGTGGTCCACCGCCGTCTACTACATATATGTTTAATGTATAGCATGCATATTTTCGGTAGAACTGTTATGAACCCGATTGCTATAATTTCTTTTCCATCATAAGTAGAAAATGATTTTCGTTCTGTAATTAATTCAAACTGACAAAAATATTTATTTTTAAAAGTAGTTGAAATTACGGAAAGACTTGCCCCTGTATCCAATTCAAAACATAGCATTTTATTCTTGATTGTTTCAAATTTAGATGAGTTTAAACTATAAATTTGATCGTCAATTTCAAAAAAAATATTTTAAATTTTGCTTTGTCTTAGCCTCTTTTTTGCACATATTTGATAAATGACCGTATTGTTTACACATATGACATTGGTAATTTTTATATTTACATTTACTTGATTCGTGGTTAAATTTACAGCAAAATCCGCATTTTTCGGTTGCTGCCCTGTTGCCGCTGCTTCGGGAGTCGCGCTGTCCTCGAGGCGTGAACTGTAAACCCGATGGCGCACTCTGCTTCGACGAATGCCCTATACTCCGATGTTGATTTTTATTCTGATGATCTCTTGTCCATGTCATTTTATACAGGTCGTCTGGCTCCCTCTTAGCGTTTTTGTGGTTTAAATGATTTCTTCCGGTACATTCCTTGTTGACAGCAATTTCGATTGCCCGATCCAATTTAAAATAATCCTTTCTGCTTTCTTCAAGTAAGCGGTCCAATATCGGTCCTTATTTGAGACCCAAGTTTCCGAACTCACAGTTTATGCCTATTCCACAATAGTTTCTGATTTCGCTTTTACTGCATGGTGAAATTTATAACGATGTGGGATGGTACTTTTCTTTGGTGAAAAATGTTTATCTAGGTGTGTTATTAAATCCTTATATTCCTCTTCAGTCGGCTTTTTCCCTATGCACAAGTTACACACTAACTGGTAACTATCGTCGCATGCGTTCAGTAGTAACGCACGTTTAATTTTCTCCTCGGAAATATTATTCGCTAAGAAAAACTGTTCTAGTCTCTCTTTATACAGTCCTTGTAGTTGAATTCGCGAATTTGCCCAACATAAGACGCCATCGCCACGTGGTGTTGCTAACAATGTCCGCGCGGTGATTTCTTTTTCGTCACTTTTATGCACAAATGCAATTTCACTGCTTGTTCAACTGGCTGCGTACATTTGTCTCGTCGCCAGTGTTGTGTTCTTATTTACCCGCGTTCTTACTAATTAATTAAATTCTCACCACTGTGCAATAATAAAAGGCAACAGCCATTACACACCAATTCTTTATTACTACTGTTCGTTTTACAGTGTTGCCTTGCGGCCAAAAAATATAAACAGATTCTGCATTGTAATATATGCAACTTAAAATACCTTATTCAAATACATTACAATAATGTTTACTATATGATAATTTAGTATCAAATGTTTCATCCACACCAAACCACATATAATTATTGTTAATAATATCTTTAATTTTTTGTATGGTTCATAGTACGCAAGAGCTACATATTTTTTCTCAAGAATGCGCATTTTACAATATTTTCCCAAGAATGATTTAAATGCATTATTTTGTAATTTTCTTAAAGGGATATTCGAATGTAAAAGTATTTTGCACAAATGTGAATTTAATTTAAATTGTCTATCGTTTGTTGAAGATGATGCTAAATATTGTGAAATTGTGCTGTTTTTTTAGTTCAGCTTTGAACTTTTTCAAATGTTCTTGATGTAGTGTTGTTATAACATGTTTTACATACAAGTCTTGACTAGTTAGGATGCAGTTGGGAACTAAAATAAAACTTACTTATTTACTATCAACACTTGATAATGACCTGCAGAGGTCGAAACTATAGTTTTGTCAAAATTGATAATATATTGTAAACTTTGTTTGTGTATATTATACAATAAATAGTGGTATAAAAACTTAAAAATTATTTTCATTTAACCTTTTTTTAAAACTTACTATTTTTAAACATGCCTTACAAAATAATGTATTATTTTCACTTGTTAATTCTGGATAGTTTGTAATTAATTCTTGTATTGTGGTTTTCACCTTTTGCATTATGGGTTAAATCAAGAGCGTTTCCAGTCTACTGGCTTAGGGGGGGTAATTTGAAAAAATTAAAATATTTTTTTTATTCCATAAATAAATAAAATATAATTCTATTATTTTTAAATATAAACAAAATAATATCACACCCGAAATAAATATAGCACATATAAAATCTAATAAAATATTTTGTAAAACTTGAAACATATTTTTGTAACTAAATTTATTAAAAAAACGATTTTCTTTGCTTTTTAATAATATTGTCAATATTAATATCCATATATCAATGAATATGTAATACAGCTAACTCGGTTAGACTTTCTTGAGGCATAGTGGCTCGCAGCCACGATTTGTATCTTTTCAGTGCAGAAAAATTTCTTTCTGCAGAAGCAACGCTAACAGGAAGAGTACATAATTTTTGTAAAATTATTTTTATGTTCAGTAAACATTCGGGTCATATTTTCTGTATACATCTAAAGCATTTTCTGGTAATTGTTCTTTGATTTTATTTTTCTTTTGCCATTCCAAAATGCCAATTCAGACTTAATTGCTATTGCAGATGTTACGTTTTCAGGTAAAATTTTATTTAAATATGCTGCAACAGATTTTGAAGTGACATCTAAATATTCGCCAGTTTGTTATCAATAAAACACTAGGTATTGTTGTGTTAAATTTGAACAAATTCATCGTGTCTTTATTAAATCTGTATTGCAGAACTGTAATAATATTATTCAGAAGAGGTAAATATAATTCGATAATAATCCTCTGTTCAGTTCAAAGGAACTTAAAACAGCGAACCACGTACATGCAAAAGTCCATAAAAAGTAAATAAGTAGTGTTAAAATATATAAAAATGAAAAGGAAGTGAGAAATAAAGAAACAAATGAGTACAAAAAGAGAAGGAGATATCGACAGCCCTAAATATGGATTCCAAGGTTTCCAAATGAGCAATGGAGAATAGAAAAAGATAGAAAAACAAAGCAGTGAAACAAAACGTTGTAACAACAACAAGATACAAAAATAAAACAAAGGAAGATGAAAACAGACAAAACTCACGGAGAAGGAAAATCTAAATATAGCTAAGAACGATGTGATAATGGAGGAATTAAAGAGCATGTTTAAAGACTCCATGAGAGAAATGGCAAAAAACTCAGAAGAACTAAAAGAAGAGAGAGAGCACGAAAATGGAAAAAAAATATAGAATTATGTATAGCAAACAACCTCATTGTGACAAACACAAAATTCAAACACAAATACATAAACACATTAGAGAAGTTAGACCAAGAAAAGAGAAATAAAAGACTACTCCTTAATAGACGCAGAAGAATGGAAAAGGTGACTACTTGGTAAAAATATAAATTAACACAGAAGCTGAAAACTTGAAGTATACAAAGTCGAAAACAATTATTAAAAAAAACACATAAAGCCAAAAATTGAAAAAAAAGAAACTATAGTCTGTTCGTTGGATCTTCCGTCGTACGTCACAAACTATCGCTTCAAAAAACCACGAAAGTTTTACAGTGCGTTCTTTTTCTAACGCATTTGGTTTACTTTATCAGACTGAATGTTTTTGCGTCGTTTCTCGAAGTGATAGTTTGTGACGTACGATGGAAGATCCAACGAACAGACTATAGGAATGAATACCAATCAAAAATAGAGAAAAAGACAAACAAAATAGAAGGAGCAGAAAGCAAATAGAAAAAATTCAAAGAAATCATAAGTGAAGCAGCCCAAGAAAGCTGTGAAACAATCACAATATCAAACAAACAGAGGAAGAGAAACAGGTGATAGTCAGAAGAGGTAAAACAATTTGTAAAAACAAAAGAAGAGAATTGGAAAACTTACATAAAAACAAGGAAAGGATAAGATTATAGAAGATATATAATAGCAAATAAAATAGTGGAACAAAAATTCAAGATAGCAAAAAAGCAATCCTGGGAGCAGTTCGGTAAGAAACTGAAAGAAACGTTCACAGAAAACCAAAAGATGTTTAACAGCACTATTAAACAAATGCGCAATTAAAACACATTAACCCAGCCAAGTATAAAAGACAAAAACGTAAATATAATAACAGAAGATATTAGAAAGATGGAAAGAATTCTTTAATGAAATAACCGAAATAGACCATCACGGAGATATAGAAGGTGAAACAAAGGGAGGAATCAACGAAATAAGAATCGAAGAACTGGAGGCAGCAATAAAAAAAATAAAACTAGGAAAATCTCCAGGTATAGATGGCATCACAACCGAAATGATGAAATATATGGGGGAAAGGTGAAGGAAGAATTCTTGGAAATAGTAAATGACATTATCAAAAATCACAAGATACCTGAGGAATGGAACAAGGGAATTATAATATCCATACACAAAAAAGGAGACACAAAAATATGTGATAACTACAGAGGTATTACACTCACAATCAAACCAGGGAAAATTATTACTAGGTTAATAGAAGCAAGAATAAAAGGAATATTAGATCAACAGCTGGGAGAAGAACAACACGGATTCAGAAAAATAGAAGCAAACAAGACTTAATAAATTTAAAAATACGAAAACATTTCGAGAATCTACAACAGTGAGTCTTACTTAGACTACAAAACAAATTAACAAATTAATTTGAAACAAATTAGTGTTGCTTTGATAGTTGTACTATTCGTAACACGCAAATTAACTTTGTTTTATTCAACGTCTGTTGAGGTACTAGCCAGAGAAGTAGTTGTTTCAAATTAAAAGGAGACAAGGTTGTATATTAAGCCCTTTACTATTTGCATCACTTAATGACGAAGCAATAAGAAATAGCAAACAAAGAGCCGAGAGCACAAAGGTAGGGTATAGAAATATTAAAAACTATTAAAAATGCAAATATGTATTAATGTTTGCCGACGACATAACACTAATAGCAGATTCAGAAGAAAACCTGGAAATATTCAAAAAAGAGCTGGAAAATATAACTATAATATCATCAAAAGAGAGCAATCACAAATTAGGGTTAAATACCTGGGATCAACAATAGAGGAAACAGAGAAGATAGAATCAGAAAAAGATGAAAAACTAAGCAAAGCAGGAATGATCTACAACACAATAAAGAAAACATTCTTAGAGAAAAAAGAGTTTACAAAAACAATAAAAACAGAAGTATATAAAAGACAACTGCTATATAGTAGTGAATCGTGAGTAACCACAGAGAGTAATAACAGAAAAAGAAAAACCAATGCAATGGAAATGAGATACCTAAGAAAGATAGAGGGAATTAGGAAGACAAAGGAAGGTTTGGAACGAGCAAGTACATCAAGCATCAAGCAGCGGAAAGAAAAGGAATAGAATGGAAAGAAATAAGAAAATAGCACAAGCTACGCAACAGTGGTAAAGAAGTGTAAAAGGAATTAACTGAGACTTATTATAGAGCATAAGTCTTGACACCCATAATGGATAAAAAGGGAAAAGATAAATAAAAATAATCTGCTATAATAGGTTGATCCAGGTTTGATCTATTCCTCTGGCATTTGGTAATTCGCGGTTTTGTCATTTCAATTTGTAATTCGTTTAAAATATTGACTACATCATTATAAATTGTTTAAAAGATGTGGCTGTATCCCCTTGTTGGATAAAACATCAATCGTGTTATTTATAAAGTTATTAGAGCAAGATTCATTTTATTTATTCTATTTACTCAAAGTCACTGTATTTATAAAATTATCGGACAAAGAGCATAGGGTAACTGTGAAAATTGGGGTACAAATCGAATCAATTAGTAATTTAGCTTTATTAGAAGATTATCTTCCTATTGCAAGATTAATTCCAATAACTCCACAATGTTTAAAAAGCATGTTTATCACATGGTATCTTTTGGATGAGGCTTTAAAAAAGCAAATGACTTCTTTAATGGTACCGCATTGCAGGCAGCCTGTACTTGCATACATTTTGATATGGACAAATTTAAAGCATGGTTGAAATATAGTGTTCTAAAAACGTTGGACAAGGTTGATTGCAATATAGATACAGCACCCTTCAATTCTTCCATCATAACGGAACATCCATCTGTTCCAATTCAAGAATAGGCTCATGAGTAACATCATTATAATTATCATATTGCAAGAGACATTTGTGAAATATGTTTAACGGTTTTCCAATTGATTTTTTAAAGTTGTCATCAGATGCAAATCGAAATTTAGAATTTCACAAAAATTGCCCTCGTTTATAATAGATTTTGTATTTAAATATGATACTTTTGATTATTGGTTTTAATCTATGTCTATTTTCTGTCTTTCCATATTTAATTTATTTCTTATATCGTGATTTTATAAAACAATTTCGCAGAAACAATTGAATTGTTAAAGTAATATTTTTATAACACAACATTTTTACCTGATAATTTATAACATTAAGATACTGTCTGAGATACTTATTTTTGCAATGTCACTTGTTGGTGCAACCCACTAAATTTTGTAAAAAAGAAGCAATATTTGCAAAAGAATCTGTTTAAATGATTAGAAAACATTAACCAATTAAATTGTCTAAAATGTTTTCCAGACAAGTAATATTTAACATCCTTCCTCCTTTTTATGTACAGAATAGGGTAACACAAAAGTATCATTTGGTTTTCTTTTACATTTTAAAATTCGAAATTTCTCAATTTCATTAACATTACTAAATTTAACTATGTGAATGTAAATTTCAACATTACTATATGTACATGTTGTATGCTCCTTTTTCTCTTACTGGGAACAACCTAGTGAAGATTCTACTGTATTCGCTAAATGTCAATGAAGATGTAGATAGATAGATGATTTAAATTGTCTGTTGACATACATCGATCTTTATTTGTTGAAGAATCGTCAGTTTTTTTTTTAATTTTCTGAACAAATTAATCCAACGTGGATTATCAATTTTCATTTACTAATTTAATTACAACAAAAATCAGGAATAAATTAATTTAAAAGAATGCATATATTAATCCGAAAATCAAAAAAACCTTATGTATAATTGATCGAATTATAATGAATTGGGAATTTATCAGCAATCACTAAAAAATTAGGATCTACATGCGACGTGTAAACAGTTTCGGTTTCTATCTTGTACATTTAAACCAAGTAAGACAAGAAATATTATAAATTGAACTAAGAAATGTGGATCACGCTCTTTTAATGTAAAACAATGTAACGATTTACGATACCAAAGAGACGAATATATGTCGGGTATTATTAGAAAAGGGAACCCCCGTGCAAAGGAAGTCATCACTTTTCTAACGGTGCTTGCGCAGATAACTTTAATTTGTGTACATGGCGTGCCTGTTTTGGAAAAATGCACTGTCATAGATCGCTGACTAGAATTACCAACAGTTAACTTGTTTGTTTGAAATATTAGTAATTTTTAAGAATAAACAAAATAAGCGAATAAATAATTCTTAGACATACATAACCGCCCCTGGGTTAAATATACATGTGAATTATATAATATAATTTATCTGTGATTCCCCAGGTTAATACGATTCACGCATATAGTAATTTTTGATAAATAAGCAAAGTTTTTGGAATGTCAATTCTATAGTACGGTTTATGAATGCGAGTTTGAATATGAAAATTAACGAATATGATAAATATGCGCCAGTCGTCCCATCCTTATTTTTGCCGAGAGTAGAAAATTGATACGGTTGTAGAACACCTGATTATTAGCTATCACTTAAATTTGTTTACATTTAATACTTACTGGGGCCCCTGCTTGGGCCTAGTTTAACGACGTTTACATCCGGAATGTCATAGGTGTGATTCCTATGAAGCGTTCGTCTGTATTATCTGAATAATGAGACGGTCTATTATATCTATTTATTTGTAAACGAATCCGTTGTAAATTGGTAATTTATACTAATATTTATTAATAATAATAATTAATTATAATTATTGTATCATATTATGAAGATTTTAAACAATTATGTTGTTAAAAGACAAGAAGAAAATATGTAATACAAATATAATCTATAAATGATGGGATACAGATTTTTACGAAAATTCTCTATATTGGCCTATACTTTTAATAGCAGTGTGAAATTTTTATTAAATGTTTTTTAAATGTTTAAGAAAATGCTCTAAATAAGCATCAGAATCTAAAAAAAACATGAAAATAAGCATAAAAAGTCAAAATAAGCACAAAAAGTCAAAATAAGCAAAAAAAGCAAAAAAGACTTAGCGATAAGTAATCAAATTCTTCAAGATTCGTATAGATATTTAGAAATTGTTTCGATGCTATTAATATTATGGATAAGCATAATGCTAGAAATCCGGTCTCTATTTATAAGTAATACGGTGATTTACTTCGACCTGCTTAAATTTAATTCTTCTTTCAGAGCCCTATACTATTCTCTTTGTTTTAAGGTTATATCGGCTCGGAACAGCAATGTTTTATTTGATTTTCAAAAATAATTTTTAGAGGCCTTGATTTTTCATTGCTACGTAATTTGCCTATTCTAATAGTTTTCACATATTTATGTTACGAGATTCTGAAATATTATTTACAAGAATATTATCATGGCTCACATGTTCCTTAAGTACTGCGGTGTAGATTCATTGAGGTTGAATAAAATTACATTCGCTGCTCTAATGTGCGTGTCCTCAATTTCAGATAATATATTTTCATATAATTGATCAGCTTCCAATTTCATGTTAGATAGTTCAATTTCAAATTTTACATGATTATTCTCCAATTGTACTATTCTAGTTTCAATGGAATAAAAACGAATGGTAACAAGATTTTTAATTTCATCTTTAAGTATATTAAATTGGTCAATTAATAGTTTATACAGAGATTCGTTGGACAGAGGTATATCAGATGATGAGGAGGGTAATGATTTGCAGTTAGGACAGAGCCATTCCAGTTTGGAATTTAATATATATTGGGGCGTTAGCCACCAATACCACAAAACAAAACGAAAATAAAAAGGAGCACGCGGCAGCCACGCGTCGTGAGCGGTGCTATTACTTTCCGACGGTTAATACCGTTTAAATTGTTTATAAATTGCACACTACATTTTGTCTGCTGGATGAGCCTTCTTGCGTTCACTTGGTAGAAGATGGAAGGCAGAAGGTGCTTACCGAGCGGCGGCGCCGTCCTGCACGAGCATCGGCATCCGACCTCCCGGGAGGGTGATACACAAAAGTTCGGCACAAACGGGTGAAAACGGTGACGATTGAATACACAGTTCACCAGGTAAGGGTACAAAGGGCTGAAAAGAGGGATGAAGAGCTAATGGATTAAATAAAAAATTAAATAACGATGAATATTAGCACGCGTACGTGGTGAGAGTTCAATTCGACTGTTTGGCGTTAAAAGTGCGTGCACACGAGCTTAACAAAAAGTTCACTTTTTTTGCGAAACTCAAAATGTTCCAATGTTCAGTCATTATTGACTGGGAAGAGGGCAAAGTTTTGCGACCGGGCGATTGTACACCTCGGTGGTGGTAGTGACTTCGGCGACACGAACTACTCCGTCTTGACCAGGAAATGTTCGACAAGGGTCCCTTCGGCGATGAGGGATTCCAGAGATAACCACGTCGAATGCCGTTGAAGTATGAAGGTACTCATATCAGCTTGCAGTTGAAGCACCGATTACAGCGTGCAATACGACGTCGAGTGACGTTGCATCCATCAAAAATCCAGAACGATTGGCGAATAAGAGCGTGGTTAGCCATAGCACCGGAATGAAGATTGCGTATATGGGCATTGTCGATGACAAGGTCAGTGAAATGTAGGCCAGATTTGACGGTACATCTGACGAATGTCGGCGGTGA
The DNA here is from genome assembly GCA_963969525.1 of Ontholestes murinus. Lineage (NCBI taxonomy): Eukaryota > Metazoa > Arthropoda > Insecta > Coleoptera > Staphylinidae > Ontholestes > Ontholestes murinus. The sequence goes on along the minus strand of OZ018397.1, from coordinate 19,253,025 downwards.
AGACGAATTGTGGGAGGTGAAATCGGGTGATCAGCGAGAAAATGTCAGATTGTAGCTTAGGACCGGTAAGAAGAATTTTATTAATGGATTTTTCACAGGAAGTGCGGCAGGAAGCATTAAAGACGACGCGAATCTTGACCGGAGGATTTTAGGCGTCTCTACACGTTCCATGTGACGACTATCCAGGTAATCTTGCATGAAAGCATGATAGGCGTTGTGAAGCTCCGGTTGACGTTGCAACCGTGCCTCGAAATGATGAAATTGATGAAGGGCGATGGTATGAGATTGGTCAAGGTGTTGCTCAACAAGTGTCAGGGCAACGATGTACGCCCGATTTGATCACGAATGGTTGTGGCTAGGTACATATCTTCGCATTGCCAATCGGCTGGTGTCATTTGAGGTTGATTTGGAACTTTATCTAGTTCCTAAAGTGGCGTGACCGCTTTGGCAAGAGCATCATAATTTTTGATGGTGGACGCAGTAGGCGGTGGCGAAGACATGAGGGATAACGAGGGCGAGGCCAGTTGCTCCGGAGGTATGGCGATGTCAGTATCCACATGTTGAGCTGTGATGATAGGGCCATGGTGAATGGGACGGGCAGGAGGCCGGTTATATGGTCCGAGTAATACCCATCCGAGGGTAGTCTCTACAGCCCCAAGAGATCGACGTTTCGAGCCAATATAACCCGAACGATGCAATGAGGGGTATACATCAGCTCCTAGTAGCACATCGACGTGGTTAGGTCAGTGAAATTCCGGATCGGCAAGTGCCATGTGTCAAAGATGCGGCTACTTTTCGGCGGTAAATAAGCGAGAAGGCGTGCGACAAGTGACCTGCTTCACCACGAGGAAGATCACCGGTAAGTGAGAGGGATCGCCATTGTGTATGATCGAGGTTATGACGGTGTTTCGAAACGATGGTAAAGCGATACTGCTCAGACCACTAAGCAGCAGATGTGCAGGTCGAAAGCGTTGATGAAGACGTTTAGCACACTCGGTAGTCATGAAACTTGTGCTGCTTCCGGAGTCTAGCTGTGCTCGGAGGTGATGTGTACAACCGGTAGCATTAAAGGCGGTTATTCTAACCGTGGCGAGCAGCACAATTCTGGGCAATGAGCGGCATGGAACGAACAGGCAATGAGTTGCGGTATTATGATACAGTCATTGTGAATTAGAGGACTCCGAACGGGAGAGAGGCGATCTGGAAATGGATGACGACGTCTGAGGGCAAGTAGCGAGCAAAGGACCTTTCTCTGGTTCAGATAGCGTGAAGTCTCGACCGCGGCCTCGGCCGCAACCAGTGAAGACAGACGGATGCCTAGTCTTTCGGTTGGATATATTAGGGTTGGTTACATGCAGCAGCTTATGATGAGGGGCCTGGCATATATGGCAGCTGCCAGACGAGGGGCTTTGTTCGGTATGTTGGAAGGCGTGGAGGCAATTCCAAAATGATGCGACGGCGGTACGACGGTACACAGAGTTGTTTAAAACGAAAACATTGGCGAATAGTATGCTGGGCGGAGGAGCAGAACTGGCACCGCTGATCCTTAGCTTGGTGGTGATGCACAGATGATCTGGTAGGCGACGGACGCGATATTGAGCGAGGGCTAGTTGAGCGTTGAAGACGACGTGCTGGAGATCAGACCTGACACAACAATGATGGGCGTAACGGATGAGAAACAATTTCCTGTAGTTCAGCAACTTTAAGTCGATGAGAGACGAAGGCAAGTAGCTCTTAATAAGTGGGAAATTAATTCAGCGTATTGCGCTGCTCGAATGCGGTACGAGTGAAGGCATCTAGATTTTGCAAGGCGACGGAAAGCAGCATGATGTCAGCAAGGCCCTTGCCTTTAGAGCGCTGATTGACGTTTGATGTACGTAATAACACAGTTAAGATGCGGTGGCAGCGCTTAAGGGCGGAAAATTAGTTACTTTCCCAAGGGACATAGTAGCCATTCGACGCGGATTATGGTACCGAGCTTGAAGAGCGTCATAAGCAAGTTGATAATTTTCAGGACAAATAGAGTAATCCGCGACAGGGGACAGCGCCTTGCCTTGCAGGGATGACTTCAAGTACTGCAGCTTCTGAGCTGGGGGAACAGACGCGTCATTATGTACCAGTGCGCTTGAACAGGGCGATGAAGTTTGGTCATTCCTCCAGATGACCGTCAAAGGACGGCAGAACGATAGGAGGAAGCTTCGAGGCAGCAGTCGGTGGGCAAGCAACTGGAAGCGGGTTTGCTAGCTGCTGAAGAGTCAGCATTTAGGACCGTATGGCGTCGATAACATCGTTAAAAGCGATTTCGGACGGCCAAATGGCTACGTGGTCATCGAGCGGTAGTTGGCTGTTTAACTCGGCGATGGAATCCTGTATCCGTTGAAATTTCTCGTCATACATACACGTTTGACCGTCTACGCCCGGTAGCGAAACTAGATCGACAATGTTGACTGGTTTAAACACGGCGGCATCAAGTTGTTGCTTAATTTTGGTCGCCATAATTTTCAAAGCCACCCTGTGTATTATTGTATATGAGGTATTTTTACCGCCATATATATATATAAGGTGTAAACCCACGATCACATATTCCGCATGAATTAACCATGTTTATTAATATTTAAATAAAGATTATTATAAAAAGAATACGGACAGGGTATAAACAATGGACACAGTCTTCGCACCACCGCGGCCTGTCGTGGTGACTAATCAATGAACAAACAAGGATAGAAGACCACGGATGGATCAAAAACAAAATGGTGATGTGGACATCATAGTCCTTTCCCTATATTTTACTCGAAAACTTTGAGGTTTACGCAAAAAATTCATTAGTAATTAGTTCAGTTTTGAATTGTCTACAATTATTTATAAGTTTATAAGTTATATAAGTTTATATAACCTTCATGTAACTCCAATACTTTATTAGCAATTGGCAAAAAATGTCAAAATTTTCAATTTATATTTTTTATCTCGAAAGTTAAGAATTTTATGAAAAATATATTTTAATAAAACTTGTTCAGTTTTTTTCTCTTTAACTATTGTTTAAAAGGTTTTGTAATATTTTTCATATTAAAAAAATTATAGGGAAAAAACAAAAAACGCCTCAAGTACCATAAACATCCACTTCCGGTTTATGAATGTTTACCAAAAGCTTTTCAGTTACAGCTTTTAACGATAAAACTTCAAGTTTAAAGTTTCATCTCAATGAGATCATTCGTTTTTGAGATAGAGCGCCCAACGACAGACAGACACACACACACACAGACACAAACTTTTTTTTCTAGAAATTAGTGTAATTGGTTCAAGGGACCCCAAAACGGATATTTCCGCAAAAAAAATTCAAAAAAAATCACGAAAACAATACTTGCCCTATATACAGGGTGTCCCGTTAATGTGGAAAAATGGCTGGACCATAGATTCCTGGGGTCAAAATATGATGATTTAACGCAACTTATCTATATCCAAAAATTTACGGTTAAGCCTTTTTTTAACTCTTACTAGTTTTTGATATCTTGTACGGTTTATGTACAAAAAAATAAAATATGAATATAGTATACTCATTATGCACTCATTAATAAGTAAATAAACTTACTCAATTGAATAAAAATTAAATAATATCAATTAATAAAATAAATCAAAACAACATCTAACACTTTCAAACAATTTTCTTTGCAAAATCTTAATACAAACAAGATAGCTGTTTGTTCCAAATATGAATATTTATGAACTATAATAAAGGTAAAAATTAATTGTTAAAAGACACTAAATAATTATTATTATACATAATTTACATTTTTTAAAGAAAGACGGCCACGAAAAACATTTATTTTCGATTCGATGAAAACCTAGATTTTGTTTTTACTAGATAAAAAATATATATTTTATTTTTTTGTGACAAAACCTTCAAAGATATCAAATATTATTAAGAGATGAAAAAGTTTTTAAATTAAACAGTCTTTCAAGCAGTATTTTTTTAATTTTTATTAGATCCACCAATAAAAAAATATTTTAGTTTTTTAGTGGTGGTACTACTGTTGCTTATACTTCTTGTTAACCAATAATAATCATAATAACTGAATTGGTGTATTATATTATGGTAGTTATTAAAAATAAATTTCATTCAAATCAAATAAAGCGTTCAATTTTTATAAACAAAAGAAATAAAAAAAAAATTAAACTTTGAAGCCAAATTCCGGCTTAACCGTAAATTTTTGGATATAGATAAGTTCCGTTAAATCGTCATATTTTGACCTCAGGAATCTATGGTCCAGCAATTTCCCCGCATTAACGGGACACCCTGTATACTACATATATAGGGAAACTAAAAATGTAAACACAGGTTAAAAAGAAATAAAATCGGATACTAAATACGGCCTTGTAAATCATAAACATGGCTTAGATTGAAATATTTACGGTTATTAGAAATAGATTTTAAATATCTATTGAGTACTTACAGATTAGGTAATCACTATTACGTATAATTTTTAAAAGGTTCGCGCGTTGGGTCAGGCAGGTCAAAAATGCAAATTAGTTTGCGGACCTCTATAACGTGCACTCTAATTACCAGATGCTGTGATGTGCAACTGGCTTTCTAAAATGTGTTTTTTTTTGTTAAAATTTCTTCAAAATTTAACAATGCTTGTCATAGAGAGCAATTTACGAATAATGGGCAATGAAATGTTTTTACAAATAACACTTAAAGTTATAATATCCTAAATAAACAAATATTGCAAGATACAATAAAAATATAAGAACAAGATTTCAACGATATTTAAATTTGAACATGCCGCCCCCTTGAAATACGTGCTTATTTCAAATACCGTTGGTTAATGGTCTGCATTGATTGCAAAGCTGATAACTTTGTTAAAGTAAGCTTGTTTTAGCGGAAGTTTTCACTACCACAACACGACTGATATTGTCGTTCCCAGGATGGACGTCAATTATTCGCCCGATAAGCTATTTGGAGGGTGATAAATTGTTTTCTCTCAGTATAAACATTGTTCCAAGGGGGATATCTTGATGTTGATTCTTCATCCATTTTGGTTTTGACTGTAGTGTCGTGAGATATTCAGTTGAACACCTTTTCCAGAAGTAATAGGTTAGTTGCTGTAACAGTTGTAACCGATTCAATCTGTTTTGTTAGATATTGGTACAACCAGGGTCTGGTGTGCTGGTTATTGGTCTTCCAATTAGGAAATGGGATGAAGTTAAGGATTGCAGGTCGTTTGGATTATTGGAAAGTGAAGGAAGTGGTCGGGAATTCAAAACAACTTCTATTTGAATTAAAATTGTATTCAACTCTTCATTAGTGAGTAATGCATTTGCAATTATTCTCTTAATGTGAAACTTAGCTGACTTAACTCCAGACTCCCAGAGCCCCCCAAAAATGTGAAGCTCTTGGCGGTATAAAACGCCATTCAATTAATTGTTTAGATGTGAAATTAAAAATTTGCTTATTGTAATTTTCATTGTTTAACATACTCCAATAAACGTTGTTTCATTATCAGCATATATATGTTTGGCACCCACGTCGGGATGTAAAACGTCTCAGAGCAGCATTCGGTAGACAAATATGCAACTAATTGTAAGCGGGGTTTATTTGCAATGATGGTAAATCTCTCATAAATGTTGTTATTGGTTTCGAATTAGTTTTAAAACAAATTATACACTTATTAATATGACGCCTGACAAAATCCAATATTTGTTTCTTCAATTCATAAGAAGCATTTGCGGGCCACAATTTAAAAATATACAGTGCTATAATCAGAAGCAAACTAGTAGGGCAAAATACTTCAGATATAACATATAAACAGCACTTAAAATATAAAATGATTTGTCGCTCATTAATGGATTAGGGTTGTGTCCTATATCCCAATCCCAGCAATCCAACTTCCCGCAATATTCAAGCCAGCATTCCTTCGTACCCTAACAAAACTCCGGCGTCCTCTAAATCCTTTACATAATCCTTCAAACCAACTCCTCTATGATATAATCCTAGTTATCCCCATTAAAGAACGTCTTCGATTCCTAGCAGAATAATTCTTCAAAAATCCTTTCAACTTTCACATATTATCCCTATACCGTCTTCTTAGAAACCAAAATACTATTCTTGATTTCATTTTATTGTTTCACCTATCCACACATTCATCGCCCCAGGGGACCTCAAAACGTATACTATATCCGTTGAAATTTTAACTTCGGAAAAAATCACGAAAATAATAATTTCCTGTATGTTGTACGTGGAAAGTGAAACCTTAAGATAACTAAAAGAAAGCCAAAAAATTTGTTGCTAAACACATAAGTTATTTTCAAATTAAGTTTTTCGAGATATCAGTACAATAAATTGTGCGAGAACTCAGCACGAGGTATACAATTTATTTAATGCAAAATTTCCAAATCACCCGATCCACAATTAGTAAGATTGAGTTCAAATTCAGAGAAGCTAATGAAGTTAAAGATATACCAAAATCTGGACTACCACAAATTACCGAGAATAAAACAATTGACATTTTGTTGTATGGAAGAGAAACCTCATAGTACCTCTAGAGGAGTTGCCTCAGAAAACGAAGTTAGTCAGACGACTGTGTATCATGAGGAAAGAAAAATATTGCTCCTACAAAATTCAGCTCGTACAAGAACTCAACGAAGACGACCCGGGACGGTGACTGCAATACTGTGAAACGTTGATAAATCTTTGTCACACAAATCCAAATTTAGACCAACAAATACTTTTATCCGATGAAGCTAAGTTCTGTCTAAACGGCACAGTGAACTGTCAAAATTGCAGACAGACTCAATATCAACAAAATTTAAATATGTGGGCTAAAATAGTCGCAAACAGAATAATAGGGCGTTTTTTTCTTCGAAGAAACTCTCACAAGTGAAATATATTTCAAGTTTTTGCAAAATGACCTAGTTTCAGTTTTTGCAGTTTTCACAAACGACATTCCAGATAATACACTTTGGTTTCAGCAAGACGGAGCACCTCCTCACTATGCGCGCACAGAGGTGGATTGGCAGACGAAGACCGATATAATGGTCCGCAAGATCCCCAGATCTTACACCTCTTGATTATTTTTATGGGGTTATTTAAAATCAAAAGTTTACTGCAGAAAACCACACAGTTAAGCCGAGCTACGAGATCGCATTAGATCGATGAAATACGATCCATTACGCTGGAAGTCAATCATAAGGTGCAAGAAGAATTTTTACCAAGACTTGTATATTGTCAAGAAGTTGATGGACGTCATTTCGTACACTTAATTTAATTTTTGTTATTACTAAAGATTTCATTTTAAATTTTTTGTGAAAAACTATATTTACTGTTACTTAACATTCAATTGTCATTCCTGGATGATTGATTATGCGACGCCGGCAATATCAAACGAGCTTTCTATTGCAATGCTTTTGATTTTTTCTATCTTTACTATAAAAATCTCTTTACCCTATGTCCACTATTTAATCATCTACTTTTAAATTTATTTTTAAAATAAAGAAAACTTATAACTTTTTTATACCACTTTTTATTTCACTTTTTGCTTTTCGCAGATTTTATCTGGCAGCAAAGTATTAGATAATACGATAATTACGTCTCAAATAATACAATAAACAAAACTCCCTTCGGAGTAAAATATAACCATTGTAAATCTATAGTACAGCCACTAAATATTTCATCTGCTTGTTAACTCCATTATTCGATGAACACATTATCTATGCTAATTGTGCCATCCCTTGGGTCCGAATTTCAAAGGATTACGAAAAGGTAAATTCCATTTGCAGTGTGGGAGTTTCTCTGTAGAATTACATATTCTAATTTTAACTAATCTCTGCCGGTACATACATTTAACCTAACTCGGCTGGTGTAATCGTGGCGCAATTTCAAATGTGGGTATTTGCTAAAGCGGAATATTTATCTGGGGGTGGATTCCTAAAGGATTGCAATTAGTATAAAATAGAAATAATTTGCTTTATTCGACTTTATAAATAAAATATGAAACTGAAACAAGAAATATCGAATCGGAAAGAAGTAAACTGTTATTATTAAATATAATATAACTGTGGACGTATAACATAATAAATCAGAAAATCAAGTCAGCACAATGGAATGCTAGATCTCTTCTAGCAAATAAATATAGTGTCATTAAATACCTTAATAAAAATAATGTCGATATTGCTCTAATTTCAAAGACGTGGTTCAAACCAAGTAATATGTTTCATATTAATGGGTTCTTCTGGATTCGAAAAGACCGTAATAACGGCAAATGTGGTGTAATGATATTAATTCAAAACAGAATTACAAATAAACCGCAATCGTATACAATGTGCGATGTAAAATGGAATATTGTGGTATCACTATAGAACTTAATAATAAAGATGTCCATATTATATCAATATATAAACCTCCAAACTATATATCCCTCATAGAAGATTGGCTAGAGATTATTAATCGCTATAAACATTTCTATATGTATGTAAAATCGGTGGTGATTGAAATACCCGCCATCCTATGTGGGGATTATCCTCCCAAGATAACCAAGGTTCAATTTTAGTCGATTTGTTAATTGAGACAAATTTAATTGTTTTAAATAATCGTTGTAAAACCAGATTATACACCCCTAATAAAAATAAATAGGCTATAGACCTAACACTTTCATCTCCTTACCCTATTACCAACTTTCTTTGGACCACCTGCGAATATACTGTAGGATCGGATCACTATGTAATTTAAATTACCATTAATACTCAGCTTGAATTTATGGTCAAAAAGAAAACAACTTGTAAATGGAATACAATTGCGGCAAATTCGTCAAACTTCCCAAAAAATGTAAATGAATTAACACGCAAAACCTCCTTAAACAAAATTGAGCCAAATATCCTTCCATCTGCCATAGGAACAAGTGCTAACTTATCCATTCCTAAAGTTAAGTCAGTAATAAAGAAAACTACCCCGCCTTGTTGGGACAGTCATTATACACAAGCTATCATTTCAAGGAAAGAGGCGCTAAAACTATATAAATCCCTTGGAACTCTGGAACTATTCAAAAGCTAAAAAAGCTTTCACGGAAACTGAAACCGAAAGAAATTTTAAAAAAATAAAAGCTAGAGACAGCTGAAAAGAATTCTGAAATGACATTAACATAACGTCACCTATATCAACCATATGGAATTAAGTTGAAATTATTAATGGTTTTGGACCTGAGCAACTAAAAACTGTTTATTAGGTAATTGGAGGGCTGAATCCAAATAAGCAGCCAGTTTTTCTTTTTTTTTTAAATTGGTTCTAGTTTTTGAAATATTCAATAAATTCATTTTTTAACTATTTTCGACCATTAATAGCCATTTATTGAATTAAAAAGTATAAATCAGAAATGAACAGAGGTTGAACAGAGTCTTTTATACTGGTTGGGTTGTGTTAGGCCCTTTAGGCTCCAACAGTAGTCGTCCATCATGCCTTCGTCCCAAAATCCTTGGTATCTCCTTTTGATTTTCGCTATATCTTGGTGTAGTCGCTCTCTTTACTCATCGATCGTCTTGCCCAAGTTTTCTGAGAAAAGATCAAGACGTGAATGCAGAAAATGAGAGACATGACATTCGAGCTCCAATCTTGTAGTAATTTTGCAAAAATTTGTCGATTAATTGCTTCTAATCCGGTGACTTGTGGTTAACGAGAAAGTTTGAAACAGCACGTTTAAACGATGCGCATCTGCTTCTTCATAAGGCTTTAAACATTTTGTAAACTTTGCAAGCCATTAGTTTTCGAATATCAGGTTTGACAAATATTCCTTCTTTGATTTTTTCGTTTTGGAAGCATCTTGATTAAGTACTGAAAAAACAGTCCTTTGCGATTGAGTGCTTTGATAAAGTTCTTAATAAGACCATATTTAATACGAAGTGCGGCAATAAACCATCCTGTGGGTTCACAAGTAATACAGAGAACACATGTTGTTGTTCTGGCTCATAATAGGAACGACTCGACCACACCTTGCAAAGTACTGCAAATACGCATGTTTGAGTGCATTTGTCATGATTTTCCCAGTATATAAAATCGACAAACGTAACAAAAACACTTTGAATCAACTTGGAACGTTTCTTGAAAATGTTTCATATCTTCTTATACTAAAACCTGGCGAAGATAATATCTCCAAAGCCACATATCGCCCAACATCTTTACTATCTTGCATCACGGTACCGCTGACGCACTTGTAAATCTTGACACCAACATTCAAAACCCAGTTTTAGAAAATTACTATCAGACCTGTTTCTTTGCGGATTTAGAAGGAGCATATGATGCAATAGATCTCAATATTCTCGAAGGAAAAATGGTTCGTATGGCTATACCCAAAAAAGTTGCTATAAATATTTCAGCATTATATAAAAATCGAAATGTTTATATTCTCGACAATGTTACTGGACAGATAGGTCCCAGAATAACTTCCTCCGGAGGACTACTACATGGGTCAGTTCTGTAGCAATGATTGCTTAACGTTTACACCGCGGATGTTCATGAAATTTTTCCAGCAGACATTAAATGTGGGCAATATGCTGCCGATTTTGTCTTTCATACATCTTGCAAAAACATAAAACAGGCTCAGAACACTCAGAAGTGCCGTCATATTGTATATAGAAAGAGTAGTTTAATAATAACGGCTTCGTCATCTCTGATAAAAAATCAAATATTTTATTCTTCTCCAGACAACATAAAAGTAGTAGAATAGACACCAAGATCTGTGGTCTGAATTTATAGTTCGGGAAGTAAAGTACCTTGGATTGACCTTTTATATAAAACTGATAAGACAAGCACACATCAAATACATTATGGGAAAGTGTGAAAAGGGGATAAATATAATTAGAACAATTTGCAACTTGGTGGGGTGCAGAACCATACACAAAAAAAATCGTGTTTTATATTTAGTAATTTCCTATGCTGGGTGGTCATTTTTACTTTGTCCGTAGGAGAAGGCATTGTTTTCATGCAAAATCCGAAATATTAACGTAAATATCTGTTTCCCCTAACGAATCCGATCATTTTTGGAAAATGATGGCCACCTAAAAAATTTTCAACAGACACAAATGAAATTTATTTTTTAGGAATTACTACACATAAGAGGAAAAAGGGTCAAGGCAGTAGTAGTGGAAGCGGAAGCGATCATAGCCATGACAACACTGAAGTTCCACGATTATTTAAAGGTCAGGTCACTGTGACACCGATCAAGTCGGGCAAATACCAAATTCTATAGCAGTACCTGTCAACATAGTTGCCCCTGTCGATTATTGTCCATCAACATCTCAACAAGCTTGTGTCAATCCCGAACTTACAATAAATGATGGCTGTCATGAAAATGATCTTGGTCGTTATGTTGGGCTGGCTACCCAGTTAACAGTGGAAAAAAGAAATATTTGTTAGAAAATCCCTGGGTTCCACCAAGGAATTACGATTTTGAAACTGATGCAAGTCATTTGATAAGAAAATTCAATCATAGTTGGTTAAATCAATATGAACCGTGGCTAGTATATTCCAAGTGACTAAAAGGTGCTTTGTGCAAGCACTGTGTACTGTTTCCTCCCGTCACTGGCACTGTTAGAGGAGTTTTAGGATCATTTGTGATCAGGCCATTCACAAAATTCAAGAATACGCACGAATACTGCCGAAATCATGCCTCCACCCACCTCCACCTATCTGCAAAGTTTGATATTGATATTCAACTGCAAAGTGGCCACCAAAAAGCAATCGAAGAAAACAGGCAAATATTGTCATCAATTCTTTCTTGTATAGTATTTTGCGGTATACATGATATGCCTCTTAGAGGAAAAGAAACAGATGGAGGAGTTTTATTAGATTTATTGAATTTGCGAATCGATTCTGGCGATAAAAAACTAAAGACTCACCTGGAAAAGTGTTGCCGTAATGCAGTTTATACGTCGCCAAAAATACAAAATGAATTAATTTCTTTATGTGGCGAAGTTATTAGGGATTAGGGAAAGCATAATAAGTGATGTTAAAAAAACGCTGGCTTACGCGGTCTCAGCTGATGAAACAGCTGACATAGCTAGGAAAGAACAGCTTTCAATTGGCTTGCGGTTTTACGATGAATGCAAGGGGATAATCCGAGAAGAATATGTAGGTTTTGTGGAACTAAAGGCACAAGATGCCTCATCAATCGCTGAAGCAATTGACATTTTTTTAATTAGCTATATTCTATCACCAGAATATTGCGTAGGATTGGGTTTCGATGGCTGCTCTACAATGGCAGGCAAAGAGGGCGGTGTACAAGCAATTTTAAGGAAGAAATACTCTCAAGCATTATATTTTCATTGCTCAAGCCACAAACTAAATCTTGTGGTGAACGATTCAAACGAGATACCGGAAATTAGAAATACTATTGCCACTATAAAGGACACAAAAAACATTTTCAGAGAATCGACTGCTCGTAGAAATTTCGCTTCCAATCTATCACGAATGTGTGAGACAAGATGGTTGAAAAAATATAAATCAATCCGAAAATTTTCTCAAAATTTCCCCGAGATTGTATAAGCGATAGAAAAATTATCGACAGAAGAAAACTACAAGAAAATCTGCATTCATTTCAGATTCATTCAGCGGTTACAAAACCAGTGTTTATCGTTACCTTAGTTACAATAGCAAAATACTCGGCAGTGTTGGAACCAGTAGTTAACGCTTTGCAAGCAAAGACCATGGATTTGATTGCTGTAGGAGAACACATTACAAGAATCCTTGAAGTACTCAAAAGAAGCAGATCGAATTACTGACCAATTAATCAAAAAAAGCCGAAGACATTTCAATAGAATTGGAAATAGAAATTTCTGCCCCACGTTTTGCTCAAAAACAAAAACACAGGAGCAATCCTCTATCAGATAATGATAATGAATACTGGCGGCGTTCACTTATTATTCCTTATCTTGATTCATTTACGTCATCGTTAAATATTCGATTTTACCAAGAAAATACCCCAGCTTTTGCTTTAACAAAACTACATCCCTTATACATGACAGAATCTAGTATTATAGACTTATACAAAAATGCAGAAATGTTTCAAGATTTTTATGATTTGGATGACATCACCGGAGAACTTGACCTATGGTATAATTTGTGGACGAATAAAGATTTACCTAAAGACAAATTAAAGAATATTGAAGTCACTGACCTGTTTAAGGAAATCAATATTTTCTTCCCCGCCTTGAAAAAAGCAGTGTTAATTTTGAGCACTTTACCATGCACTACGGCGACCGTCGAACGATCATTCAGTACGCTTCGGAGAGTGAAGACCTGGCTTAGGAGCACTATGGGAGAGACAAGGCTGACTGGATTATGCTTGATGAGCGTACATCGGAATTTTGTGAAAGAAAACCGTGAAATGGTGGAAACGAAAGTAATGGATAAATTTTCAGCAAATCCGAGAAGATTATTATTAATGTAAAAATTTAATTAAGTACAGTTTATTAAAATACTTAAATTTATTTTGATTTGTTTTTATAAAAACCGTCTCAGTTGTAGCATGGCACGTCTAATGATTTATACAGTTTCTCGGTAGTTTTTAGTTCCCTATTCTTTCCTCGAAACAAATATGAGCTGCCCCCCCCCTAGTTCAGAACCTGGGTATGCCCTTGGATCAGCATGTAATAGTTCACTGCAGAAAATTGATAGATAGCCGTTAGAATTGCTATCGAGGCAATTAAATCTTCAGTTAAATAGGTAATTGTGTAGGCCTCTACTTTGTGATACATTCTTATTAATAAATTATTGTAAATACCTTTTATTTATCACACATTTGTATCTTTAATGTGTCTATAGTTTCGACAGGTCATCTGTCATTTTCAAACTATGCTTCAAATTTTTACAAACAACTTTATAAAACAATTTTACAAACAATTTAGATGGCGTTAAACAGAGGGGTATATATTAGGTCAGTTTTATCATTTATTACTAGAATTTCAGGGTTACGTTTAATTTAATAAATTTCCAGAGACTCGAGTAAATTTTTAAGCCCTTTTCAGCGAAATGAATTATCTCGAATACAGCTGTGGCATCAAAATTGTGACTATTGTTTAGTAAATGATTAGCAAAAGTTGATTTTTCATTTTTATTATTAAATGAACTTATATGTTCTTTTAGTCTAATTTTAAAATTGCGACCTGACTGACCAATATATACTCCTTTACAAGTTAATTTATATATGCCTGACTTATTTATTTTATTTATCAGAGTTTTGTTATTAAATATAACAATAAATAATTTATTTAAAGATTTTAGAGAAACGATAATGTTGTATTTTACGAGGATGTTTTTGATTATATTGCTAATTTTACTTGCTAATGTCAACGATTTAAATATTGGGGGGACTTTCTTATTATCAGCATATAAATATTTTTTAACTGAGTTTAGTTCTTGTTTCTTAATAAGATTATCTATAATTTAACTGTAGTTAGTGTAGCAGAAAAGACTAAAATACACTTCAAATTACGATTGAAACACAAACAAGCAATCAACAATATCAGATTTAATCAAGAAAGTCTCAAATACAAGATAGTACCCAAATATGTACTAGTCAATAATAACACCAATTCTATTGCTGGGAGAAAAGCTAAATCATTTGATCTTTTAGATGACCACGTAAGGAGCTAAGTTAGTACTATCGTCTACAAGAAATCTCATGTACAAAAGAAGAAAATTAAAAAACTACGATATCAACAATACCGTAATACTAATACTAATAGAACTACAACAAACAGCTATAATTTTCATAGTAGAGTTATAAACCTATCAAACTCACAATTTACTTAACAAGAACAATCATTGTTAGAATTAGGCCCTAAATATTCACCGAATATTAATTGTATACATTTTAAAGAAACGCTAATTGTAGAAACAGAAATTGCACTAAAAAATGTTAGTGATTGTCAATTAACCAAAGAAAAAATTACTAAACTTATTAAACACGCTGAACTTGATAACAAATTTGATTCAAAATTAATTAAAAACATAAAGTCAAAACTGAAGATCTAACTCTAACAAAAGCAGACAAAGGTAATTCTACTGTAATATTAAATAAATCAGGCTATATACAAAAAGTAAATAATTTTATTAATAATTCCGGAATAAAAGAGCTTAAAAAAGATCCAACTTTTGATTTTACAAGATTTTTAAAATTAGCAATTTGTGATTGTCGCAGCATTATTTCACAAAAAGAACAATACAGCATTCTTCCAATGAATTCACAATATTATAGATTATATGGAACAATAAAAATCCACAAATTAGATAATCCCATAAGACCTGTTGTTACATATATAAATTCTGCAGCCTACAATTTATCAATTAAACTTAATAGGCTTTTCAAAGAGTTAACCCAATTTAGAGATCCACGGTCAATTAACAATTCACTAGGTTTAACTGAACATTTAAATAATTTTCATTTAGAACACAATATTAAGCTAGTGTCATTTGAGGTAAGTAATATGTTCACCAACATACTTTCACTAGAATGCATAATATTTATTAAACAACATTTAGGATCATGGAATGTTAATCCGGTCATAACAAGAATTTTTAAATTTAAGAGAAATTATTTTGAAATAGAATTATTTTTTATTTAAAAATAAAATCTACCAACAAGAAGAAGGTTTGGCAATGGGCTCCCAATTAAGTCCTCTATTAGCTGAAATATGCATGCATGATATTACTCAAAAAATATTAAACCTCGAGTCTACCAAAAAACATATTAAGTTCTGGTATAGGTATGTAGATGACATTATTTCGGCCTCTAAAGGCACAGACCGTCAATTACAACAATATCTAACTGAGGTCAATAACATACACCCTAATATTAAATTCACATTAGAACAATAATTAAAATTTTTAGATTTGTCAATTACAAAAACAATAGGTAATAAGTTTAACTTTGAAATTTACAGAAAACCTACATTTACAGATACACTAATTCCAGCACAATCACGACATCCATTAAAACATAAACTTTCTGCTTTTAATGAAATGATTTTCCGAGCCAGATCGATCCCACTAACTGACATAGGGTATAAAAATGAAATAAAAATAATTAAATCACTAGCAGTTAATAACGGCTATCATTGACATTTTTTGGTAAAATTAGCAATATAATTAAAAACATCCTCGGAAAACACAACATTATCGTTTCTCCAAAATCTCCAAATAAATTATTTAATGTTATATATAATAGTAAAACTCCGATAAATAAAATAAATAAGTCAGGCATATTTAAATTAACTTGTAACACTTGTAAAGGAGTATATATTGGTCAGTCAGGTCGCAATTTTAACATTAGACTAAAAGAACATATATGTTCAAATAATAATAAAAACGAAAAATTAACTTTTGCTAATCATTTACTAAACAATAATCACAATTTTTATGATACAGATGTACTCGAGATAATTCATTTCGCTGAAAAGGGCTTAACAATGGATTTACTCGAGTCTCTGAAAATTTATAAAATTAAACGTAACCCTGAAATTCTAGTAATAAATGATCAAATTGACATAATATATAACCCTCTGTTTAACGCCATCTAAATTGTTGGTAAAATTGTTTTATACAGTTGTTTGTAAAAATTTGAAGTATAGTTTGAAAATGACAGAAAATCTGTCGAAACTAAAGTCAAATTAAAGATAAAAGTGTGCGATAAATAAAAGGTATTTACAATTATTTATTAATTAAATATTCGCCAACTTACATGATATTAGCTGAATGCGTAGAACCTCCACTGAGCATTAGAAGGTAATAACTGGCATAAAAAGCTATTATCAAGTATAGGGTAATTGAAAATATATATATTTTAACATCAATCAGTTCCTTAACACTTTCACCGCCAAGCGATCTTGTATGTATATTGAATTTAGGCGACTATGACCGCCGGCTGTACATGTGGCGGTTAACGTGTTAAACACTGAAGTACTGAAAAACGCCTATTGTAAAAGAAACGACCCTCTTCATTAAAAATAGGATTTATCAAAACTTTTCCGACAATTTTGCAAAATATGCAAACAACACAGTTTCAGAATTATGAGTTTACTTGATTATCTTTCTTCCATTCCATGATTTTTGCATAGATTTCTTCAATCCTCTTTTTCGATTTTTCTGATAATAAATACGCATAGTTTTTCTCAGCTTGATTTACTATTTCTGGTGGAGTATTGGGAAGATCTAAATCATTTTTTGATTCAGAAATCATGATATGACGAAGTTGCGAACAGCACAAACTCACAAATTGACGTTTAATAATGACAAGATATAGTGGCAACTAGTCGGAGGTGAAAATTTTTAGGTAACTTTCGTCTCTAGTGACGAAAGTTAACGTTATGGGATTTTCTGTCACTAGTGACGGAACTCAAATTTTCGCTGGAGTATTCGGTGACAAAAAATGTCCTTTTATAAAGGGTAGTAGAAAAAATAATAAAATCAATTAAAATGTCATAAAAATATAGAATCATTAGAGAAATGGCTTGATAGAGAAAAGAGTACGGATTACAAAAAACTAAATGCACAAGACGAAGAATTTGAAAAGGCAACTGACAAAAAATGCTAAAAAATAAAAACTAGTGCAAAAGTAAAAAATGGTGATGTGACCATCATAGTACTTTCCCTATATTTTTCTCGAAAACTATGAGGTTTACGCAAAAAGGCTATTTTTAACGATTTATTCACTTTTTAATTGTTTACAATTATTTGTTATATAAATTTCATGTAACTCCAATAGTTTATTAGCAATTGGTAAAAAATGTCAAAATTTCCAATTATTATTTTTTTTTCTCGAAAGTTAAAAATTTTATAAAAAATATGTTTAAATAAAACTTGTTTGTCTTCTCATTCCCTTTAACTTTTGTTTTGTAATATTTTTTATATTAACAAAAATATTGCAAAATGAATTTGTGGATCTTACCAAAAGCTTTTCAGTTCCAGTTTTGAACGATAAAACCTTAAGTTTAAAGTTTCATCTCAAATGGACCATTCGGTTTTGAGTTACAGCGCCCAATAGTATCCTTAATTTTTCGGTGAGCAGAATATGATGTTTCAATTATAGACTCCATAACTAAGAATTAATATTCTTCATTTCCAGTAATTGGCTTTTGTCGCTCTGTTTTTTATAAGATACACTTCTTGTTCTTTTAAACACTTGCAGCAAATTTTCTAATGAACACTTGTCAGGATGACGCTTGTTTGGAAATTTTTGAGCGTAAACTTTCGGTGCTAACAAGCAATTCTCTTCACACTCACAAATTATTAAAATCATACTAATTCTTTCTTCTCGGAAATTGGTTCTTATTTCAAATAAAATGGTTTCCTTTAAACAACCCAGAACAACAATGATGGTTTAACTAAGAAGTACTGTCATTGTCAAATAATGTTTATTTTTGATGAATAAATTAATGTTTGAATTAGAAAATGCCAAATTACTCAGAAACTATAAAAACTAGGTATAGCAAACCTTAATACAATTTTAAAACTGATTAAAACCAGAATATAAATACGATAATAAATGTAGGGTATACCATTTAAAATAAGAACGTTATTTGACGTTAATGATAGGCAATGTAAAATGTTTATTTTTATCCACCCTGAATAATTTGTAGGGATCAATTTTATTTTATAAAGTCAAGTCTAATGCTTAGGTTAAAAGATAAATACGGCTTAAAATATGTAGCTTAAATATGTAAGATAGCCAAGCATCTTAATTTTGGTCTACATTTTCAAAAATTGTCAAATGTCTTAGAAATTGCTGTAGTTAGGTATAGGAAAGATAACAGTAAGTTGCCTTTATTTAGCCTGCCTGTACTATCAAAATATGTAATAACATACAGGGTATTCCAATTAAATTTACATAACTTTGGTGTGTATCTTTTTTTGAGTCACCCTGTATATATCAAAATAATTTTAAACGCACTGCAAACGAACCTACATAGCCCTCAACAAAAATATTTTAAAAACATTTTACCGTTTGCCGTATATAAGTCGACGCTAATGTGGTGCGCCACCTTGTATAGTAGTGAAACATTGACCAGAATGGAAAAACACAAAATGAAAATAAATAAACCCAAAACCTACAGATAGAACCTGTTTATTATAACATTCTAGAAGGACAGCTTAGATGGTTCGGATATATGTGCCGCATGAAAGAGGAAAGAACAGCGAGAAGAATATATGAAACAAGATCGCAAAGAAAAAAATACCGAAGAAGGCCACGAAAATCATGGAATGACCGAATTAGAGGAGATGCGGAAAAAAAAAGGATATAGACTAGAGAGAGATTAAACAATTAACTTAAGACAATGGAGAGAAAATATAAACTAAATAGACACTTAAAATATCCCATTACACCTAACGTTGTAGAAGAATAAGATTAAAAATAATCCTGCGCAATATTGCATTTGAAGTGGCACAAAATGCTCTGTGGGTTGCTTATTTCCCACTTATCCAAAGTCATATATTATACGGTCTACAAGTTTCCAGGCATTCTGTTATCAGACAGAAGCTGCACCTGTGTTATTAGAGCATAAAAAGTTTATCTTAAATAATAAATAATATGCAGAACGCAATTTAAATCTTAATAAGGGCTTTAAAATAAACAAAGCCCAAAATCGGGAAAAACACATCATTAATGACGAAAATAAAATTTAGTCATCGCCAATAATTAAAAACCTTATTGTGTTATAATGTTAATTGATGAGTTACGTGAAGATGATGCAATATTATATTATATATTAGATTATATAAAACCCTTATTACCTAACGATATAAAATTCTCGATTTCTTTTGCCAATTACTCTTGAAAATGTTATTCGTAACGTCGACGTAAAAATATATATAATCAGTGAAAATAACCAATTCTTGCTTCTTAATTTATATCTACGTTTATATTATAGTTCGTTGTATTCATTATTTATATTTAAGTGTCATTTTCAATGAGAAATTAAATTAACGGCTTCACATTATTATTTATTTTAGGCATTAGAACGAAAACCGTAAATTTAAGTTATTATTAATGTGTCAACATTAACGGCGGATCGATTTTGAACTATTATACTTCATCCGCTTACCGTAATTGGTGATACTCAGGAGTTATAAAACCCCAGGCTTCCGTTTAGGATAGATTCACTAATTAGGGAGACATATATATTGTCTAAGCGTTAAACTAATTTCCCCAATACTGTGGATAAACCACCGCCAATTAAACGGAGCTGTCGACACAAATATATTGCTGATGTATTAAATTAATGCTTGCTTTTCAATATTAGGTATGAAATAGAATTATTTTTCTTTATATCCTTTTTAATGCGACTCTGTAAGATAATATAAAAGAAAAATATATTCTATTTATAATTGTTATTAATTTAAATACTGTTTAATACCAATTCAATAACTATTTAGCGCTTTGTATAAGCTAAAATTACAATAATATCATAACATTATAACAGTATTGTTGTAGAATGTAAAATGTATTGAATTTCTTTTTGTAATATTGAATATCATGACGGGGTTTATCATAAAAAATCGAATTTTCTCTTGCAGGAAGGTCCATATATCAGCAACGACACTTTCTTTCCTGAATGGGGAGTTCGAGGTCGAGCCAGCTTATGGAGAAAAGAGGGAAGAGGCATTAAGAATAGCTGGCTTAAAAACATTCTTTATTGGAAAGGTTCTAAAGCCAGTAAGTATATTGACAAAATCTTATTCCAATAAAAGCATTTCACCAATTAATATACTCATTAATTTAATTCATAATTAATACACAATACCTAATATTAACTAAACCCAAATCGCTTAACACGACTTAATTAATCTACATCTTTTGTCAAGTAGAGCATCAAATTATAATAATTGAATATATCATGCACACAATCACATTACCGTCATGTTAATTAATCGATATTTAGTAATATGGCTGTTAACCATTGTGAAATTTAATTCGTATTCAGAAACTTATTTATGCACGAACGGATTCCATCATCCTCTGAAAATCAATACCTCAATATAACACGGAATTAAATTAGTCTACTCGGGACGAACACAAAACTTTCCCCCGGGGGAGAAATTTCTGAGAACTATTTGCCGGTTTTCCGCATCTCTCTCTCGGATCGAAGGTGACAATGAAATTATATTTCGTTTTCTTTTTTTGGAATAGCTGCAATCGGAAAAACAGGAGGTACAAAATGGGGCAGGTGTCATACACGAGGAAGATAGCTGCGTGATAGCAGATTTAGGCTCTGATACTAAGGACGAGGACGCTGTAAGTAAATTATTAACACGGAATTTAGCTAATCGATAAGTTGCCAACCGAGGCAGACATTTTCATTAATATTTAAGATGTTGTAAGACACTTTAATTTACTTCAGCAGTTTTAGATACTAGAAATTAATTATTTACACTTTGAATACTTATTATTATTTAATTGAATATTACAATTATAATTGATTGACTTATTTCGCATACACCACGTATTAACTAATTAATGCCTATTTTATTATTTATGTTAAAGGATGGAAGCCAGTTGGGAACATTACGTCCACGTCAGGATTCTGAGGATTTCAAAAAGCGGCTTAGGAAAGAGTTGGTTAACAGAGACGGACATAGGTAAGAGGATTTCCATTTATCTGCTCCATATAATTTATATATTCATATTAAACTAAATTTCTCGTATTCCATTCCATTTACGTTTGTAAAATGCGTGTAATATTTATGTAAAACGCTAATAAATAGATTACGGTGATTTAAGGAGTTGTGGGGGCTAATTGTGTGCCAATTAGGATTCTAACCCCTTAAATGTTTGCTTTTAGCCGTGATATACTTCGAGCATTATCGAGTTTGTTATAGGTTACTCCAGTTTCTCTAACAATCTCCAACATACTTAGCATCTTGCTCTCATGTTCTATAGTAACATTACATTCAGTACATCAGAAGAACTATTTTAAAACCTGAAGAACAATTAACCAAAAATAATGTGAAATAGCACGTTAGAAAGTCCAAGATCATATAATCCCAAGAGCTCAAATAAGCATTTACACAAGACCTCAATTATGCGAATTCACTTTGAAACTGGATATACTTTTTAAATTAAATTCCATTAAAAATTCTCTTCTTCTTATATCATTTCAGAAACTAAAAGCCATATCTACCCTAAAAAAATACTTTTGTCTTGATACTTATGGATCGAATGTGCTGAGTGTTTTGGCAAACGCATCTTCATAAACTTCATACAATTTACACCTGGACCACCGTTATTAGGACCATTACCAGAACGTGAAGGATTAACAGCTAAATTCTCTATAAAACCTCAATTCATTTCTACCTACATGAATTTACAACCCGTTTCGAACAAAATCGATACTTCGCCCCTTATATGGCACATGTAGTCAATTAAACCTAGGAATCGAGTACCAAGTGTTTTTTTTTGCCACCGGTTAAGAATACAACGAACTTATACCACAAGCAAGTTATTAATTTCACCTGGACGGATTTACAACTCATCACTAGACCACACCGGCGCTAACTCTAGAGACCATCACCGCCAACTTCACTCCACTTAGAAGACAATCTTGTTTTAATACTGGGGATGTGGTAGCGAGTATTTCTTGAATGACAACATTTTCATGCATGTTACACCGCGATCTTCAATCATTCTTCATCAAAATAAAAAAAATATATTTGTCACATCCGCACCAGGTCTTACCTGCTAAAACGCTACGTACTACCACGTCATCTTTAAGTTTTGAAAATGCAGTAATTTAATAAATTAGCAAAAGAGCGCAAAAGCCTTCGACAAATAATTAAAGGCATTTCCAGTTAAAATTAAGAGGCCAGCAACAGCTGTGTCCGAAGTAAATAGATTCACAATGCCAAAATTTGGGAGCAAGTTGAATAAATCGATGAAAAATATTAATCATTCAAAATATTTATATTAAATTGTTATATCAGTAAACTAAATATAAGTTCGATGTAGTATGTAGTAATGATATCACTGACACTATAATTCATGAGGACATATTAGAAGGGCATAAATTCAACTTCGGCACCGACATCACTGCCAACCATTTGTTTCCGACATAAGTTGTTAATTTTTTAAATAACGTTATACCACATTTGAAATATAAATCGAGATTGAATAAAAATGTATTACAGATGAGCAGCATATAACAATTCTGGAATGAAATCTTCAAAAAACGTACAGTTCAATAAAACCATCAAAGTAAAAAGTCATTTACATTCATTACTGATGACAAGTTTTATCAGAACATACGTCCAACTACTTAAATAAAATTTGAAACCAATTTCTGGGTCCATTTATTAGTAGAATTATTATTTGAAAACAGGGAGAGCAAACAGCTAGGTTCTTTTATTAAAACCTAAAGTCTTCTCACAAAGTTTCTGAGGTAATCGCATGTCAAGAAAAGCAATTAATATCCTTAAAACAGAATCAATCAATACGCTTCAGCATAATGTTAGATGTCTACCGTTGTTCAATATTTCTACTATATAATGTACACAAAAAAATACAACGTCATTTCTGAAATAGAAATAATTAAAGGCCAAATATCGAGTTAATGATTGGAGCAGTTATGCATTTCTAAAGAATCTTCCAACAGTTGATAGCCGTCATATTTTTGAAGCTAGATTTATTGAATTGGCTGTTATTTATTCAATGTATTTTGCTAAATCAGTAAACACGAATATAGCGGTTAACAATACGTGCAAATTATAAAACTGCTATATCAAAACGGCTGTTCTGTTTGGGCAACAGGAGCTAAAAGTAAACGACCTTAAGACAACGATGTGTGTTCATTGAATAGGCCCTAGAAAAATTATACCATGAACCAAATTTTCACCAAAAAATTATCTTAAGCGATGAGGCCCATTTCTAGATGAATTAACAAACCAAGTGGTCAAATTTTGGCATGATACCGATTCGCATCCCGAAAAGTCACTGTTTCGTGTAGATTTTGGGCTGGGGGCGTGATTGGTCCATATTCCTTTGAGAACGACGTTGGCTAGGCCATCGCCCATTCGTCGATGATTACCAACTTTCTTGGCCTGAAATGGATGATGAACATCAACGACATGTCACATTATACATTCTTCATGAGCGATTTGATTTGAGAGCATAGTCATCTCACGTGAAGGTGATGTGAACTGACATCGTGCGATTTAGCTCCATTTGAAATTTTCATGTGGAGTCTTCTTCAGTCGCAGGTCTACGCGAACAAGCAAGAATTCAAAGCGGTCCTCAAATTCAAGCCAATATAACCTACGCCATCAGTCAAATTCATTCTAATTTATGCGCCAGTGTTTGGGTAAATTAGACATTCTGGATGCGTGCCACCCAGCGAAACCCCAGTGGTCATGAGCATAATATTATATTCCATACATAATGGCATTGATATGCCTTTAAACCAATTAAAAAAATCGATGATATCTCACACATACTTTGTTTTATTTAAATTTAAAGATATGAAGCTATTAATGAATAATCTTATAGAAAAGGCCAACTGACTTGGCTTAAGTTGTTCAGAGTTATCTTCTCTACATACTTAATAATTAAGTAATAAAATAGAATAGAATATCATTTATTCGCATAGCTAGATCATAGTAAATAACACATTGCTAATTACAGGGTAGATTCGAACGTCAAAAGTAATTAAATTAAATAATTAAATCTTAGAATAAATTAAAATTATAAATTACAATCCTTAAAGTATTTATCTATTGAATAATACGCAAAATTAAATAAATGAGTTTTTAATTGTTTTTTAAATTTGGAGAATGGCAAATTCCAGAACTGTGAACGTTTTTGACATATAATAAGGTCTTAAAGATGTATATTGAAGGTAAAGTTAGTATACGTTCTTGAATAAAACAGTTTTTACAGATTTCTCGGTAGGGTATATCAAATATAAGCCTCAATACTTTTTTTTGTAAAATGAAAAGCCTTTTCATTTGTGGTGCTTTACCCCACATTAAGATATTTCTTGATAAATGTAAATAGACACAACCGTAATAAATTTGCATGATGGCATTTTTGCTTAAGGTATACCTTAATTGTAATATTGAATAATAGGCTGAATTAATTTTTGTACAAACTATTTGTTTATGCCAATGTAATTTGCTGTCATTTACTAATCCCAGAAACTTTACAGAATCTTTCAATACTTGTTCTTTCCCTTTGATATTTATTTTAAAGGAAGGTGACAATTGCTTCTTTTTGCTAAAGTGTACTCAAACGGTTTTTGTAATATTTGTTATTAAAACATTCCGATCACACCATAAATTAAAACCATTTATTATAATAAAATGTATTAAAATCCTTTAGTTCGTTGTAGAAAATTAAATAATAAATTTAAAAATACGAAAACATTTCGTGAATCTACAACAATGAGTCTTACTAAGTCTTAGTAAGACTCATTGTTGTAGATTCACGAAATGTTTTCGTATTTTTAAATTTATCATTTATTATAGTTTCAATGCCCTGTCTTAGTTCAGATAAGTCCGACGATGACACTAAAATAGTTGTATCATCTGCAAACATAATAAGTTTACTAAGAGTTAGTGATTCTTGTAAATCGTTTACAAATAGTATGAATAACAAAAGGCCAAGAACAGATCCTTGAGGTATTTCTCCATTTAAAATATTGATATACTATTCTCAATTTTTACTTTAAACTTTCTATTTTGTGCATTTAATACATCCAAAAGGTTCGTTTTTGCTACGCTATTCTCCAGAAAATTTATATTAAAATCTCCGCATAAAAGAAGATTATTTTTTAATGCCGAACAATGTATTTTCATTAAGATCACATTCAATTTTTCTATAAACTTGTTTAAGTCTCCATTTGATGCCCTATATAAAACAATTATATGTAATTTATTTATTAATCCGCATCCCTCAAAAATACATTCAATAGAGTATACTCAGTATACATGCCCTAGTCGCATGTGTAGACCCGTATCGCGAGGTATAACGCTTATAGGGTTACGAGTGAAGACTACACTGACAAAAAAAGGCGGAGAGGTTGGATCTTTGTACGGCAGATTTGGCACAAGTGACAAATTGCGTTGAAACGCACAAACGTGACTGGAGAGTCGATAACTACTACTAGCGAGAAGCAGTTATTACTAGTAATAGTTTCAAAGCATATAAGAAATGCTTCTGGAGTTCTCTTTACTATATTACTACGGGGAGGATTGTTGTAGCAGTCACAGTGGTACTGCTATGAGGAAGGCAAGAGTAAACCACTTCATAAACGTTTCTTTAGTAAGCATTAAAGACAACTCAATAAACGAAATGGCTTAAACCTTCATGTATTAGGTATCTTTGAAACAACATTGACAAATAACTGCAAGTATGATTTTGAAAACGGATCGTTATATTACGCTGGAAGCGATAAGAAACATAAATAAAGTCGACATACTATTATTAATGAAGGTAAGTCAGACGATCGTGAACTGGCATAACGAAAATAACACTAACAGAAAGAATTATGATACTTCAATTTCGACGCAGCCCAATAAACAAGTATATGTCCCTACAGCGCATAAAAATGAAGAAGAGGTGGAACTTCTCTTTGAGAATATTAAGATACTTATGAAGCGAACCAACCAGGAAGACCAGAACATCGTAATGGGAGGCTTCAACACCAACATTTTAAATAAATAATTCAAGGATATTTTGAGCTAGTTCGAACGTGTGAGGAGGCCGCCCGGTCAAACTGCCACAAAGGAGACTCTACACCTCCCCAGGACAAATCATGAAATCTAGTGAGCAACTTCATTATAGTTAGCAAAAGATTTGTTAACAGTGTCGGGTTAAACAAAACACTGTTTAGAATTCAGTTGATTTGCAATTTAAACTCTATATTATTTAATTGTAAATATTGTTTTTTTTTTCTCATGAGGTGGTGTCGCTTAGCGTCTCTGCACTGCGGTCTCCGTGATCCTTTTGTGCGGCACTGGATGTTTTGATGTTTTACTCCCTGTGTACTCCTGTTTCTTCTATGAAGTCTAGGAGTTTCTGCCAGGGGATGCTCTTTAGCTCTTTTACAGGAACCATTGGCTTCCCGTTTCGTTTGTGCTTATTCAGGTCACATTGTCCAGTGAGTAGTCCTGTGATTTTTCTTAGTTTCAATCTGCTCAGTCTTGACAGCATCAACATGCTGTCAGGTACAATCTATGAGTCTCATATTTCCGAATTCATGAGGTATACCAAAAGTGGGTTCAGGTCGTATTAATTCACCTGCTGTCCCTTGTTTGGTAAGTAAATCGGCCCCAAGTGTCCAATAATTCTTTGGTTTTTAGGTATCCATACTAGCCGTGTTTTACTTATCGCCAGTGCGTTTACTTTGCTTATGCAGGTCATGACCAGCCTGAAATGCACTATCTCTGGAACCAACACGCACTGGAGGCGGCACAGGGGTGCCTGGCGAGGCTCACCATCGATTAAAAGCCGCAGGCGCAATGGGTAGCTCGTAAAATGGATTAAACTATAATTACGCATTTGTTACCACGTTCAGGTAAACTGAACGCCGGTAACAATAGATACCAGCTACGATTCTTTAGTATTTTTGGCCTCATCTGTGTACCAGATGGTTTCTTTACTTGTTCCCGGGTATGTTCCATTTGTCCATTCACTCCATTGTGGTATGATTGTTTTGAATCTGCGGGATGGGTGTACGATTTTAGTGAAATCGGACTACTGTAACTTTAATAACTTTTCGAAGGACCATTAATGTAAAACATTAAAACTCGAGAATTGACCACATTACTATTTAATTGAACTGAACTTAAACGCAAATATGTGGATCTCTAACTATACACACATCGTAATAATAATAAAACGGATTATGTTGTTGCGAGAATACCTTGTCCAGTTCTGTGCCTTTTTATTTCTCTCTCGCGGTGCTCGGTGTTTCGTGGGGGACTTATTTTTCCTAGTTAAAGTAGGGGGTGTCACCCTTCCCATTGGTCCTTTCTTGATCTGAAGAGATAGTAACTTTTCCTTTTGCCGCTAATCTTCCCACGGTTTTTATCTGGCGGTCAATAACAAAGACTGCACATTTTTGGCGTGAAACGTCCTTATCGCTTAATTGCTCTTGCTCGAACGCACGGCCTCCACTCGTATCAACTAAAAAAAAAACCCTACGTTTACATATCTAACAATTAGCTAGAAATCCATATATACAGAAGCCAATATTACAACGAGAAGAGTCCTAAACTACTATTTACAAAGAGAAAATTTAATTACAATGAGAAAAGGTCTTAGAGTTCGGAATATTTACACTTGTTTAGATTTATGCGCACTTGTTATAGAATTTATATGTCAGTTCTTGGAAAGACGCACACTTTCACCATAGGTCGTTTCACAATTCCTGCTCGGGTGCGGAGCGACACGACGCGGATGTGTCCATCTTTCCCTGGATGGACCTCTTCAATGCCTCCCATTCTCCATTGGCATGGCGCCATTCCATCCTCTCGTATAAGGGCGAGCTCCCCTTTAATTGGTTCCAAGGTTCGCTTCTGCTGCCATCGTCCTCTGGGTTGCAACTCCTGCAGGTACTCCTTGTGCCACCGGTTCCAAAAGTGTTGCTTAATTTGCTGAACATGTTGCCATCTGGACAATATTGTGATGTTAACGTCACTGAGGTCTCGTTCCGGTAGGGCTTGCAAGGACTCGGCAATAAGGAAATGTACTGGTGTGAGGGCATATAAGTCATTTGGATCGTTTGATAGGGGTTGTAAAGGACGCGAATTCAAAATGGCTTCGATTTGTGTCAAAAGCGTATGCGTTTCTTCATATGTTTAATTAGCATTTTTCGTCACTTTATTAAGGTGCATTTTAACTTGTTTAATACCTGCTTCCCACAAACCCCCGAAACGCGGTGCTCTGGCTGGAATAAACTTCCACGAAATATTAAGTTCGCTTAATTCTTTTGTGATTGCCTCGTTACTTTCGAATAAAAAGTTATTTACTGACTGGAGTTCCCTGTTTGCTCCCGTTAAAAGATCATCCATGTAAAAATCATTTTGTATGACTTTACATGTTTTGTTATCCTCACATTCGTATCCCAGCTGATTTAAACACCTAACCGCTAAATATGGCGCGCAGCATGTACCATAGGTTACCGTGTTTAATTCATATGCCTCAATTTTATGATTTGGTGCGAATCTCCATAGTATCCGCTGATAGGTCCAATCTTGTGGTCTAACCTTAATTTGTCTGTACAACTTTTGTATGTCCGTGGTGAAAACAATTTGATGAGTTCTAAATCTAGTCAAAATATCTACTAACTCATTTTGCAGAGTGGGCCCTTTATTCAGGCAATCGTTTAATGAGTGACCTGAACTAGATTTAGCACTTGCATCAAATACCACCCCTAATTTCGTTGTTAAATTGTTCTCATTCCTAATTCAATGATGTGGCAAAAAAAATAAATCTAACAATTCTTGGTTTTTTAAATTTACCCTTGTCATGTGACCTAACCTTAAATAGTCGTTCATAAAGTCATTGTACAACCGTTTAAATTGCGGTTCCCTATTCATGCGGTTTTCTAAGGATATCAAATGTTTATACGCTACATTATATGATGTACCCAATTCCATTGTATCCCTTTTCCATGGCAAAGCAACTTCGAAACGTCCTTTTCTGTGCCAATTTAATTTTTTTAAAGTAATTTTTATATAAAATGTCTTCTGACGATCTAGTGCCCTTTTCCAAATCTACCGCTTCAATCTCCCAAAAGTTTTTAACTTGTGAATCTAGTTTAGCCCACGTTACTGTATTACATACTGAATTCGACTGACTGATTTGACCAACCATTCCACTAATTCGTATCCAAATTGAGTCGCTTGTAGTGCTAAATTCCCATTGTTTAAATAAATATTGTTATAATTGTTTGTAAACACCTTATGGTACAATTCCCCCCTAGAATCAAGTCTATTTCACCGGGCGTATGGATCGGCTAATAAAATATTTGTTGGAATATTTAGCTGTTTTGTGTCAACATAATTTCCTGGAATGATATTATTTAACTCATCTATTACCTTTAAGTCCACTAATAATGAAAATGAGTTTATTCTTGAACACACTGTTGCTTTGATTGACTGATTAGTTACTATTGTTTTCGCCCATATTCCTGCTATAGCATTGGTTTGCGGCCGTGACTTTAGATTTAACCGTTTTGCACATCTCTTTGTTATTAAATTTACCGTTGATCCTGAATCTAATAACATTCTCGCTTTTTGACGAATTCCTGATGAATCAATTATATCAACTAAGCATGTTGTTAATAACACGGTACTTTTGTTTCCCTGTAACTGTAATGCGCTCGCTTGAGGTTCTTGTTGACCGATGTGCAACAGTGAATTATGCCTTTTATTACAATTTTTACAAGACTTGTTAACCTTGCACTCTAAATTTATATGACCTGGTCTTAGACAATTGGTACATAGGTTTTTTGTACGAACTAGTTCTAAACTTTTCTTAGCATTATGTTTTAAAAATGAATCGCATTGAAAGATAGCATGATCGCGCATGCACATGAAACAAACAATTTCCTTTGAAAATTTAGGACCTGTTGTCCCATTATTATCTACACATATCTTTGAATCCTGCATTACCTCTTGCATTTGACATTTTTTAATTAAATAATTTTTTAATCTTCTCAAAACTAGCTAGTTCGTCTTCTGCTAATTTACTTTCCCATTCCGCTCTCCCCAGAGGTGGTAAACGACTAACAATTAAATATACTAACATATCATCCCAATATTGTACAGGACGGTCGATTGACGCTAATGCACGTACATGTTATGAAGCAGCGTTTAAAATAATTTTAAAAGAATCTAAATTCTCCGCGATAACTGGTATATTAAATAATTCCTAAAGATGACTATTCACAATAATTCGCTTGTTTTGGAATGTATCTTTTGAAATTTCTAATGCAGCTGTATAATTATTTTCCGTTACTTCTAAGCCTCTAATTACTTCTGCGGCATTGCCGCGAAGTGCGGATTTTAAATATTGTAACTTCTGAGTATTTGACAACGTTTCATTACTATCAATTACGGAATAAAATGTGTCTTTGAATGACAACCACTCTTTACAATTTCCACTAAAGGTGTGTATTTTAATTTCAGGTAACTGAATATTTTGCGCAGTATAACTGCCCGAATCAGAGTTCCCTCGTTTCGGTTCTTGTGACGCAGGTACGCGACGAGCCAAAGCATGATATTTACTTGTTAAATTTCTAATATTTACAAATTTATCGCTAAAATCGGGATCATATGCCCTTGCCTCAAGCTTTTTATATTCGCCTATATAATTGCTAATTTCGACTAAGTCACACTTGAGGTCTTCAACAATATCGTTAACGTCTGTTGCGTTATTAACAAATTGTTCTAGATTATTTAACTCTAGTTGAATATACGCACGCTTTTGTGACAATAATTCTAATTGTGACGAAAGTTCCGGAAAAATCTCAACCATTTTGAGACACGATATAGTTATGCAATAAAGGAAATGGATTGATGGGACTCACCGAAACTCTGATTTCGCTGGCTGCTGACTTCTGAACAACCCGGTGATGATGATGACGCCTCCGCTAATTTTGATGAAGTGCGCGGCTCCTTCCTCGCTTGTTGTCTCGAAACCGGGGTCTTCGTTTTTGTAGATCGAAAGGACTAGTCGTGAATCGTTCACAATAGCAGTTTTTTTGTTTGTCAAAACCTGAACTGTTCTTTTTTTACATCTCGCACAACTTGACTTGATATGCACTGGCATTCAAAAGCTTTTTGAATAATATCCGGATCGAAGGACCAAAAAATGTTGTGACTTTAATAATTTTTCGAAGGACCATTAATGTAAAACATTAAAACTCGAGAATTGACCACATTACTATTTAATTGAACTTAAACGCAAATATGTGGATCTCTAACTATACACACAATTTAATAATAATAAAACGGATTATGTTGTTGCGAGAATATCTTGTCCAGTTCTGTGCTTTTTTATTTCTCTCTCGGGGTGCTCTGTGTTTCGTGGCGGGACTTCTTTTTCCTAGTTGAAGTAGGGGGTGCCACCCCTCCCATTGGTCCTTTCTTGATCTGAAGGAGGTGGTAACTTTCCTTGTTGCCGCTAATCTTCCCACGGTGTTTATCTGGCGGTCAATAACAAAGACTGCACTTTTTGGCGTGAAACGTCCTTATCGCCTAATTGCTCTTGCTAGAACGCGCGGGCCGCGTGTTCGGTACCTGGGTCCCACGGTCGGAAACTTTTATTTGTATTCGCGGCAACACGGACCTCATTTTTAGGGTCTCTTCTTCTTGTAGTACTTTAAATGTTGCTGGTCTTGATGACCCCACATTTAAGGTATATTTATGTGTATCCTATAGGCTGCCTGTTTAGCTTCCATCATAACAAATAGTTGTAGTCGTGGTAGTGATAATATGTGTTCCATGGATGATGTGGTCGTTGTTCTCATTGCCCCAATTATTAGCCGACACGCCTGTCTTTGCACTTTTTCAAGATTTGCTGCTGCGCTTTTGGTTTGGGCCTTTTTTCCCCAAACGAGCGCCGAGTGTGTCACTATAGGTCATATGACCACAGTGTACAGCTATACAGCCACTTGGTCATAGTGGGTCTCAGTCCCCATATGCGTCCTACCATTATTCTGGTCACAAAAAGTCCTCTCATAGCCTTTTTGCTGATGCTGATGGAAGTTGAAGTTCAATCTGGTATCAAGTATGACCCCTAAATATTTTATTTCATTTTTGATTAGGACTTCCATTCCATACATATTCCATATATATGTAGTGATTTTATGTCTTCGGTTTGGTCTCCTAGTTAAGGGAACAATCGCCGTTTCGACCAGGTTTAAATGTTGTTTATATAAAACAATATATTATTTGTGGTAAAAATATGGTCACTATTTAAATTTATGATTAATATGGATTATCTTTAATTGACCAGTAATAATCTACTTGATAATTATATGAAATTATTTATCTAGCTATAAGATGGGTCTGTAATTTCCACACTAAAACTTTGAATTTGAACATTTTATAAAAATAATCAATCAACTTGAATATATGAATCGTTTATTAGAAATGCTCAATTCAAGCGTTAAGAAAGAAGAAATCTGCAAATCAAGTGAAACTGCAGAAATCTGAAATACTACTAATGTCACAAAAATGCGAAAGATGGACGGAGTTAATAATGAAATAAATACAGTAAAATCCGTACTCACGGTAAAGCAAATGCCATTATATTTATCTATGATAAACAACAAAAACCAAAACAATAATCAACTAGATATTCCATCCATTTGTAAGAGTATAAAATTTGATAAGTATTTTTAATTGATTTTTGGGTATTTATTGTATGTATCCTAACAAACAATCGATTTGTATTTTATTTGCAAATATTTCAGTTAGTCGGACTCGCGTTTTTTTTTTTTCGCGGAGGTGTTTTCTTCTTATCAGTCCTCTTCGGGTCAGATTTAGTCTCATCCTCGTGGCGATTGAACGCAAATTTTCACTTAATAATATACAAAGTGTGTTTTATTTTATTATTATTACGACAAGTACGTCATTTCATTTCATTAAATTGTGGATGTTATGGGAATGGATTGAGTTCACAATTCGACGCATTGTTTATTATTATTTTCACCACGGACAAGACTATCTGCACTCTTTCTTAATCAAACACTTGGAGGAAATTTATCAAAATTAATTACGACCCGTCCAAGAAATAAACCCTTGGAAAATGAATCAACTGGGTTTTGGTGGAATCAGTTCTGGTCGGTGGAGGAGGTCGTTGGTAGGATTCGAGGTTGCAGTCCTGGACGTTGAGGTGGATGATATAATACGGCAGCCAGAATTATATATAGTGTTGTTTTTTTTTTCTTGAATTAGTTTATATTTTGCGAATTATTATTATCTTTATTTTTTGGGACGTATATAATTATGATTCTATGTACTACCGTGTATTTATAGAGCATCTTCGGGGTTAATTAAATCACTGTTTTCGTGTGTAATATGACGTTGGAACGGAACGATTAGCGCTAACGGACCTTCGCGATCGACTTTACATTTATTCGGTATATCTATTTATTTATTATTAGCATTATTTTATTTTTATTAGAGTTCTCTATAATTACCGGTCTAATTTATATCTTGTATTTAAATAATATACGCAGTATTCAGGTTTTACGTGCATCCTACTGATATTCAAGTAAAATGGCCGCCGAACAAGACGGTCGTGATTTATTGAACGTTAAAAATAATATCAAAAACAACAAAAGTAGCAAGAAATTATGTGCTTGCAGTAATGTAGCAAGATCCGGCACACAGTGTAGTGTTTGTGAAACATATTATCATACATCCTGTGTACAAAGAGTCAAAGTATGCTGTGGTGATAACCTAACGAACAATGGAATCGGACCAAGTGAAACAAGTGAACAAGAAGGTGATTTTAAACTGGAGGCATATGAATACCTAAAAGCCCTGGTAAATCAATTAAAACTCTCCAATCTACTC
The DNA here is from genome assembly GCA_963969525.1 of Ontholestes murinus. Classification (NCBI taxonomy): domain Eukaryota; kingdom Metazoa; phylum Arthropoda; class Insecta; order Coleoptera; family Staphylinidae; genus Ontholestes; species Ontholestes murinus. The sequence goes on along the minus strand of OZ018397.1, from coordinate 19,218,464 downwards.
CTACAAGAGAAAGTGCAACGGTTAGAGAATTAAAATAGGGAACTTCGGTCGGAGGTTCAAAATTTCCCGCTAAGAAAAACGAATAATAATGAAGTCAGGAGAACATCATAATCCTCTGCAGAGATAAACACTGGTCAAGAGAACACCAAAGTCCCCACAGCAGGAAAAGATCGCGGCAACCGTACACCCAAGTCATCGAGCGCGAGCGCGCGCGCGACCTCCAAATCCTCGAGCGCGGCACCGGTCATCAAGACTTCGAACACAGTCGCGGCTATCAAACAAACAACTAATGAAAACAAAAAACGCTGAACCGTTAATAATACATCCACACCTTCCGTTGATATCACACAAGACAACGGCGAACAATTCAGAAATGAGGAATGGATAAAAGTATCCTCAAGGAAGAAAAAGCGCTCAATAAATACAATTGTAGGTTCAAAAAATTTCATTACCATGGCCCCGCCAAAATACGCATGGCTCTATGTAGGCAACTGTATGAACACAATAAGTGCAAAAATAATCGAGGACTACATTCAAGAAAATTATCCAGACGTCAAAATAAAAGAAATATGTCAATTAGAAACCAAAGGTAATACTAACTCATTTAAACTGGACGCTGAGTACAATGACTTACTCGTACTAATATCACCTGATACTTAGCCAGCGAGAATAAAGGTGAGGCGATATAGTTTTCCTAGACATGAGAAAAGGAGTGAAAATTTTCTCCTGCAATCGGCCAAACAAAGAACAACCTAAAAGAATATCTACAAATTACACAACTGAACATACAATCTATTAGACGAAAAACGACATCTCTGGAAACATTTTTACATGATAATGGAATACATATTGCATCGATTAATGAACATTGGCTGAGGCCTGAAGAAGAGGAGGCACTAACCGTGAATGGATAATACGTGGCGAACATATTTTTAAGGAAAACTTGGAGGAACTTTGATTTTAGTGGATAAGACATTTAATTATGAAAGAGTTCAATGTATTGACAACTTATCAGAGGAAATAATATGTGAAATCTGTGCCATTCAGTTACATAATCCCCAGTTGATTTTTGTATCTATTTACAGATCTCCTCTAGGAGATTATGAATATTTTTAAACAGTATTTGAACAGATGTTAAATAAATTAAATAGTTTTAATACAGTGTCGATAATATGTGGAGATTTTAATATAAATTTTAAGTGTAATAATAATAATTTGTATAATTTTAGTATGTTAACAGGTGCTTATAATTTCAGGATATCCAATTACTCAGATACTAGAGTAACAAAACTCACAAGAAGCTGCTTAGTCAACGTGTTGATAAGTGGTCAGGTTCGATATCATGCGAGAGTATTTGATCCGATTTTATCGGATCACAGTTCCATCATTGTAACGATATACATAGCTATTCAAAAGAAGAAAAATAAATTTATCACAGGTAAATTCATAACAAAGAAAAAAATGATTCAATTCAAACATAAAGTGTCCAACTACAGCTTCTCTGAAATACTTAATCCAAACCCAGTATCCACATTTAGTAAATTTGTCAATGAATTCATGTGCATTTTTAATGAGTGCTTTCCATTGACAAAATGTTTGCTTAATAATACATCTTCACCAAAACAGGAATGGTATACAATCAATTTAAAACAACAACAAAATACTATACAAGCACTAACTACAGTATAAAGCACAGGACATCAATTTATAAAAGACGAATTAAATAAATTACGTAACACATACCAAACTAACATAAATAATGCAAAGAAGTCATACCATGAAACAAAAATAATAAACGCCCTAAACAAACAAAAAGAAATATGGAAGATTGTAAATAGTGCATGTCGAAGTAATAAATATATTCCTATAGCTAACAATATCACAGCAAATAGTTTTGAACATTACTTTTCTAATGTAGTTAAAAATATTAATGCTACTTTAACACGTAATATGACAGACTTCAAGAATTCATTGAAAAAGTTAGAAATCAATACAACCAAGTCATTTTTCTTAGACCCAGTTAGCGAAATCAAAATTAAAACCATTTTGCGAAAACTTAAGAATTCCAATTCAACCGATATATACGGTATAAATATACACGTATTAAAAAATATTGCTGAATACATAAGCCCGATACTTGAACACTTAATTAATTTATCATTTGAAACAGGAATATTTCCCAGTGAATTAAAAAAATGTAAGGTGGTGCCTATTCACAAAAAGGTGATATAAACGATGAAAGCAATTATAACACCTATATTATCCAAAGTATACGAAGTAGCAATTAAAAATCGTTTATATAACTATATTGTAAAGTTTATTAGTATTAGTCACTATGGGTATGTATCGGAAAGATCCACACTGGATGCAGTGTTAGATCTGACTGAGAACATACACCATGCATTTGAAAACGGCCAAATAACTACAGCCGCCTTCTTAGATCTCAGCAACGCGTTTGATACAGTATGTTGGGATAAGCTCCTGTATAAACTGGAGTACTATGGTATACGTGGCATCCCTCTTTCATTAATTAGATCATTTTTATACGGCAGAGAGCAAACGGTATACTTTCAAGGTACTTGTTCAAACAGAACGACATTGAAACAAGGCATTCCACAAGGAACAATTTTAGGGCCTTTGTTATTTCTGCTGTATACAAATGGCTTAAAAAGCAATGTAACAACAGCAGAAATATACCAATATGCAGATGATACAACCCTTGTCAAAAAATATAAGGCTTGTCCCCGTACTATGCAAACAGGGTTTGAGAACGAGGCTGTAAATTGGTTCAAGCAAAACAATCTCGCGATAAACGAACAAAAAACCAAAATCATTCATTTCACATTGACAAGTGCAAATAGAGCTGATACTGTTAAATTTCTAGGCATTACCTTAGATCCCATATTGAGTTGGGAAGAACATATAAACCAGATCAGCAAAATATTAACCTACTACGCAAAATATCAGAAAATGTTAACTGGTATATCGTCCGTATGTCATATTATGCTTATATTCATAGTATAATTCAAAACAACATAATACTATGGGGTGGTACAGCTACTGCCAACAAAATCTTCATATTACAAAAGAGATGTATTAGAATAATAGCGGGACTGAAAATGAGGGAGAGCTGTAGAGGTCACTTTAGGAAATTAAACATTTGTACGTCACCTGGAATATATATACATTCTTGTTTATTATATATATACGACCGAAGAACAAAGCACCGTTGTTACGAAGACATACATAGCTATGATAAGAGATCAAAATCTGACTTAAATATGCCAACACATCGTCTAAGCAGAACAAGCAAAAGTTTTATAATACAGGCCGTCAAATTCTTTAATTATTTACCTGATTGTGTAAGAAATTTGCCAAGAAATACATTCAAACAAAGAGTCAATGAAGGCCTAATCAATTCAGAACCGTATAATATCGAAGATTATTTTAAAATCGATCTGGGCCTGTATACTAATTAGAGTACAATAATTTATTATCTAGTCACCAATTTTAATATGTTATTTATGTTTTAGCGGTTTTATTTTTATCTGTACACCAATTTTAATGTGTTATATATGTTTATTCATTTAATTTTTTAAATCTTTACACTTATTTGAAATTTTAATATGTTGTGTATGTTTTATTTTTAGCTATAGTCAAATTTTAACATGTTTTATATGTTCATTAATTTATTTCATTTTATCTTTACACTAATTTTAAATTTTAATATGTTCTATATTACTTTTATTTTCATATTTATTTACCTATACTGTAAGTTATGTTTTATTTTTGTAACCATTTACAGATCCACGTTCTGTGATAGATACTGTATTTTATATAAACATGTGTCTACATTTGTATTTATTCTGTATCCCTATCTACTTATATCAAAAGTGCGTTTTTTTTATCTATTTCTATACATACTATGTAATGACCTGTCCTCATAACACTGCCAGGTATTATTATTTTGGACTAATAAATATATTCTATTCTAAATGTATTCTATTCTATTAATTTTTTTTATACAATATAATTTTGAACTTTTATTTTATACTTATACTCAGCATATTTGAGAATAAATTTTTGCTTGTTTTGGGGAAAATTAAGTTTTATTATTGAACAATAGGTAGCTTTTTTCCCATCGTTATTTAATTGTTTCGTGATTTTATTTAACGTCTTTTTACCCCATCTCCATTGGGTAAGTCGTCCGGCGACCACTTAATATAAGGTCGGGCAGAACTAAAGGGAGCGCCACTGTTTTATTGGCGCCCAACGTGAGGCACATTTTCTCTAATCCCGGCGATTTTTTTTCTAATCTTTAGTTATCGTTTTGACTTAGGGTATTTTTTTGTGGGACTTGAAATTACTTCTTAGAGGATCGTTTATTTTGATTTTTATTCAATTAGTCGGCTTAATTCGGGCCTGGTTTTGTAGGTGTCTATGTTTAGTTTAATGTTTTTTCTTAAATTATGGTAACATTGTTTTTGAAAACCGTATATAATAAACGACTAGCGGTAACGTGAAGATCGGAGCTGTAAAATAACGATTTACGATTTAGTTTATTATTGAGAATTTTGTTCGGAGGTTAATCGTGTGTTTGCTAGTTAGGAAATTTTTAGTTTAATAAGGAAGTTCGTTGGAGAGCGATTTAAAGGTAATTATGTCTCAGAGAATCGATGTTGGAAGGTTGGTGCAAGATGAGTTGGCATATGAGGTCACCATTAGGGGTGTTGGGGAGATGCGGAAATCTCTTAGGCAATTATTGTGTTTGGAGAGGCGAGATTCAAGTATCTCTACTCCTGAGTACCCTTTTTCTTTTGAACAGGATAGAGAGGCTTTAGTAAATAAATTAACTGAAATAGGGACATTGTTAGATGCCCCTGAGGGTGACCGCAGTAGTCAACAGTTGAAGAAGATCCAAGCTAAATTGGCCTATGCGCTGCGAAGGGCAAATGCAATGCTAACATCCAACAAGTAGAAAAAGCTCATATATGGTGAATTATTTTCGGAAATTCTCGGGAAGATGGATGATTTGGAGAAACCGCTCGAGGAGGAGTTGGATGCGGTTGAACCAAACGCGGCTTCTTCTTTTATTGTTACAGGGGAGTCAGGGACGGTGGTCAAGTCCATCCCGGTGATGAATTGGGGGCTCAAGTTTTCCGGTCGAGAAGCCAAGGGGTCATTAAATCTTTTCTTACAGCAGGTGGGGGAACTACAAGTGGCCAGGAATGTGTCAAATGCACAACTTTACGCTTCTGCTATCGATTTATTTTCTGGCCAGGCACTATTGTGGTATCGAGCAAGGAGACACCTAACTAAGGATTGGGATTCGTTGGTTAAGATTTTGAGAGAGGAATACCTCCCCACCGACAACTATGAACGGAATCTATTAGTAGCTACATAATGATCATGCAGAATATGTTTTCTAGGTTGAGTGGGAAAGTATCTGAAGCAGATCAGCTGAAAATTTTGTTGAGGAACTTGACTCCTTTTTACCAAATTCATTTGGGTCTTCAGTGTATTAGTAGTGCAGGCTATAGATAACTTAATTCCACCCCGTTCACGCCCAACAGATTTGGAACCGGATCTTGCGTTTGTGCGTACCGAAGACTGCAGCACAGTTGACCAGATGTCACCAGAAGTACGGTGTTAAAATTGTCGGGAGCTAGGGCACCTTCGATATCAGTGCAAGAAACCGTTGGTAAGAAGGTGTTTCGGATGTGGGAAGATCGGAGTCATCCGAAGAAATTGTTCAAATTGCAATGTAACGTCAGGTTGCCTGGCATCGAAGGAGTCTGAGGCAACCAAGATTCTTTTAGATTTTATTTTGTCGCATGTTCAGGGTGATAAACGACCTTACTTGAAGGTGAACATTTTAGGGAGAGAGTTTTTGGGTCTGTTAGATTCTGGGGCAACCAGAACTATTTTAGGTGGTCCAGGCTAGAACCGATTGAGGAGTAGTGGTATTGGGTTAAATTTGGGTGAAGTACTCTCTTGTAAGGTCGCTTATGGTGACACATGTCATGCTATCGGAGAATTCGAGGTTCCTGTGCAGTTGGAGGACCGAATAAGGTTAATTAAATTTTTGGTTATCGCAGAGTTACCTCATTCATTGATACTCGGTATAGACTTCTGGAGAAACAGTACCCAATCTCAGGTCAGGTATTTGGGAGTTTTTGACGGAAACAACCTTGCATATCGATTCAATAAAGTCAGAGGGAGATATGTCTAGAAGAATTCTTGCGTTAGAGCGGTCAGTAGAGCAGATGTCTCGAATCGATGGTCTGTTGAATCCTTATTTTGAGTCTACACCGGAGCTAGGTTGTACTAAAAGGGTAGAGCATGTCATCCGCACCACTTCAGAGCCTATTAAGCAACGGTATTATCCAGTTTCCCCGTATATGCAAAAACACATAAATAAGGAGCTAGATGAGATGTTTAGGTTAGATGTAGTAGAGCCTTCTACTAGTGTTTGGTCGTCGCTATATTCTTGGTGAAAAAGAAGGATGTTTCATACCGGTTCTGTGTAGATTTTCGGAGATTGAACAAGGTATCGGAACGAGACGCGTACCCCTCACTCTTTGTTAATAATACCCTGGATAAGCTCAGAAATGCTTGGTATTTATCTACGTTGGATGTTAAGTCAGCTTATTGGCAGATTCCGGTAGCTGAAGAGTCCAAACAGTATACTGCATTTACCGTACCTGGACGTGGGTTGTTTCAGTTGCGGCGAATAACATGAAACTGACCTTCAAAAATTACAAAAAGAGACCCTTAACAAGACTTCTTGACATAACTAAACTTCAAGATAATAACATCACACAATTAATATCAGAAAAAATAAACAATAAACTCACACATCTAGTAAACAACAATGAAGATAACCACCAGATTTCCTATGAGTTTGCAATTAATTAATCAGAGTCATACTAAAATTTGGGCTTCACAATGCCCCGGCTACATGGCAAAGATTCATTGACAACGTTCTGGGTGTCAAGTTAGAACCGTATGTATTCGTTTACCTCGACGATATCATTATTGTCACACCTACTTTTGAAAAGCATTTACAGGTGTTAGAAGAAGTTTTTTGTCTTTACCTTAGTAGGTCCTTAAATCGGAGTGAGCGATAGTGCCTTGCGGTGATTTGGGCTATCGAAAAATTAAGGCCATATTTAGAAAGAGTTCGGTTCGAGGTGGTAACTGATCATCATTCGTTGGTGTGGTTATATAATATGAAGGACCCTGCAGGTCGTTTGGCATGATGGGCTGTCCGGCTCCAACAATATGATCATGTCATTACGCACCATAAGGGTAAAGACCATGTAGTTCCCGATACGTTATCTAGGTCAGTTCCGATTGTTGACGAGATTGCTGCAGAAGATTAACTTGATAAGGAAGATTTGTGGGTTAAGAAGATGAGGGATTGTGTGTTGAAAAATCCTCGTAAGCTTTCTCAATGGCGTGTTGAAGATTCGCGGTTATTTAAATTTGTACGCTCCAGGGACCAGGGGGTCAATGCTAGTTGGAAGGAGGTAGTAGGTAAAAGCGAAAGGTCAAGTTTGTTAAGTCGTTTTCCTAATCATCCCACCGCAGGTCATCTAGGGGTCTACAAAACCTATAATTGGATTCGTGAAATATTTTACTGGCCGAAGATGAGACAGGGCGTTGCTCGATATGTAAGGGGGTGCAGAGTTTGTCAGCAGATCAAGGTGGAACAACAAAAACCAGTAGGATTTATGCTATCACAACCTACCGTGTTCCGTCCATGGCAAATGATTAGTGCAGACTTAGTCGGACAGTTACCTAAGACTAAATCTGGTTTAATGTATATCTTGATTGTAGGCGACTACTTTAGCAAATTTTCGTTATTTTTCCCTCTTCGGGCTGCTACCGCCGCAGCAGTAGTTGAGAAAATAGAGAACGAGGTATTTCTTGTGTTTAGCGTACTAAAGATGATTCTGGTGGATAATGGGAAGCAATTTCAAGGTTGTAAGTTTAAAGCAATGTGTGAGAACTATGGGGTGCGACCACGATTTAATCCCAGTTATCATCCCCAAGCGAACCCTACCGAGAGGATTAATCGTGTTCTGAAGACTATGTTACGAGCATATGTGTCTGATAATCAAAGATAGTGGGATAAGTATTTACCCCAAATGGGATGTGCAATAAGAACAGCTCGTCATGAAGTCACCGGGTATAATCCTTATTTCTTGAACTTTAGCTGTAATCAAGTTTTATGAGGAGATGAACACGCGTTGTCTGAGAATGTATCTGAACTTCTGAGTTCTAGAAATGCGGAACAATTAGGACTTTTGCCTGAGTACCGTGTACGCAAAAGATTGAATCAAGCATATGAACGGAACAAGAAATACTATAATCTACGTAGACGTGATATTGAGTATAATGTGGGAGATAACGTTTGCAGAAGGAATTTTGTTTTGTCGAATAGTGCAAATTACTTTAATGCTAAGTCAGCACCTAGATTCACATTAATCTAAAAGTACCAAGAATACGCGATTCCACAAGTAAGTGGAAAAGTGGTTCAAGCAAAAAACAAACCAAAAAGCGAATTTATTATGGGTACCGGAAACAATAAGGATAAAATAGTCGCGGTCCCACTATAGTACTATTTCCTTGGCCGAGGAGATACACTAACAAAGGAAGCGGTCGTAGATAATATTCTACGTCTACGTAATTACTTATGTCTCAAAGGGCATCTGAGAGTTTCAAAACTTGCTATTAAAAATGAATTGGAGTCGGCTTTTAAAATTGAAATTGAAAAGGATTATGAAGAAATGTTCACCGATCCCAGCAAGTGGCGAAAGAATTCTAAAATTTAGAAATATTTTCTTTTGCCCAGCGCAAAAGTAGCGAAAGTCCAGTTATACTATTAAAGGCAGTATATCACTAATCCGTTTTAATGTTAGATCAACAACTAATATAATAATTAATGTAAATAAAATGCTTTTAAATCATAATGAATGCCAGATTTTCGGCGTTACTGAACATTGGCAAACGGACCCCAATATCAGACAAACAACGATTGAAGATTTCAAATTGGTATCATCGTATTCTAGATCTTCCTCAAACAATTGTATAACATCTTACGGAGGAGCAGCTATTTACGCGCTTAAGGACTTTGCATGCGGGGAACGCCAAGACATAAAAATATGGCAGTGTGTAGATCCTTTAAATGTGCCGCAATTGAATGGTCTACTCAAGACGGAATTTATGTATGTATAACAGTGTACCATGCGCCTGGCCTTTACACATTGAATGACTTTTTATACAAATTTGAACTATTAATAGATAAACTATTCTCTGAATATTTAACATATTTTATTGCAGTAGACTTTAATATAAACTCGTACTATTTGAGTTTATTCAACAGAATCAGCTAATTTAATAGAATTATAGATATAACGCAACGACAGCAGTAGATTATGCGAGATGCGTTACTCAAAACACGGAAACGCTAATTGATAATATAATGACCAATCAGATTCGCGATTTCAAGATACGTTGTTTGAAACACATATATCCGATAACTTTGCCCAAAAAAATCATGACCGCTCTTAGTAACTAGCAACGCATATTGCAAGAGTGTAAAATATCGAAGTTTTAGTTCATCAAATATAAACAATTTTGTTAATTTTTTAAACGGGTGTTGCATTGATAGCCTTGCTATTTGAAACACGCAAATTACTTTTGTATTGTTCAATATCTGTCGAGGTATTAGCCAGAGAAGTAATTGTTTCAAAAGTGATTTGTTTTTGTAGTCTTATTATGACTCATTTGTTGTAGATTTACGAAAAATTTTCATGTTTTTTCTAATTATTATTATTCCTAAGTTAAGGGGTTTGGCCACTCTAGACTAGGAAAAAAAAGGTCATTTTTTAGATCTAAAAATCCTATTAAAAAACTGTTTTTATATCTTTATTGTATGCACATTGAACTTTATTTCCTATTATTATAAAAATTGATTATATTTGTAAAAATATGTTCCTTCTCTTTCAGGGAGTTGGCAAAAAGTACAAATATTCTTAGTTTAGCATTCATAGAACCGGAATTAGAGAAAGCCTACCATCACCACACTGAATCATTTTCGAGTGTCACTCTTCAAACATTTTTCCTGGTGCGATTAGCCATTGGGATCGCTGAAAGTCTTGTTCTACCAAGGTTAGTATCGAACTTTACATTTTATCAGAAATACATTGTTCTTTGTTATGACAATTAACGTACTATTATTTCAAAATACAAAATTCTTTTATTTCCACCATAACTTATTGAAGGCTAAATTTGTGACAAATATTTACAATTTAGAGCAATACCATCATACAAATAAATGCTTTTATGTTAAAGCCAAGTAAAATGACTGAAAACCTTATATATTTTTTTGATTCAGTCTGTTTTAATTTAAATTCTTCAATTTTTAATAGTTCTTAACAGAATGCAAAAATGTGTTTATTTTAATTCGATTAGATGATTAGATTAGATGCCTATAGATACAATTTTTATTATACATGTTTGACTAATTTTAAAGTTATGGCCTTTATACTTAGTCTAATACAAAACAAACTTTTGAAAAATATCTGTTAACGTATTAAGCCAAAATCTTATTAATATTCATATTTATTTATTTTATTTAGATACAACTATTGGTTGGTAAATTTACCAGATGAACCAATGTAAAAAAATATTATAGAAATTAAAACACGCCACAAAGTTATAACATTAAGGCAATCTCCAGACACTTGATTCACTGTATTGTAGCTCATCAGTGTAACCTTATTACGTGGGTGAATTGATTTTAATAAAATCGATACATTGCTGATGGAATTTATTCTCGTGGTGCGTCTAAAAACGATACCTCCGATGATCTCAATTCTAACGGCGAGATAAGATAATCTACCTGTCTCTTTGTTTAATATTCCAGTTGCTATCCTCTCTTAGTAGTCTCTTAGTTGTTGTGTCCAAATGCGGACCGGACTAGGCATAGGGCAATACTTGGCAGAGTGATCCAGAGAAGTGTCAGAACCGTGCCTCCCCAACCTACATTTTTCAAAGGAACTTCACGTCACCAAGCTTTAAGGCCCATAAAGCTACTATATACGTATTCATCTAAGAAGCAAAGAATTAGAAAGAAATAGGTGCAGGCATAGTTAGAGCGAATATATAACTAAAAGTACCTTTGGAGGAAAGATAATCTCGGAACTCACAAGAATACAAGAATACAAGAATTTACATCCCATAGTGTCATCAAGACTTGAAATGAATGTGTTATGAAACCGACAACTGTAAATAACAAAATTGCTTTACTCTGGACCAAGGCACACTCAAACACGAAAGAAAACGATAGGTCGGATGCTCTAGCCGCATTATTCTAACAGCACACAAAGCAAGGTGGAAGAATATTATCATTAGTTTTCATTCCAGAAACACAATAAAAATATCCTGCGCTAAAATTGCTCAATATTGTGTTAATCTATCTAGGTCAAATCTTATATCTCTGACTGGTGTCCTAACTGGACACTGTCACTTATAAAAACACCTCAATGTATGCGAGCCGCAGAAGATTCTAATTACCCATTCAGGAGCCTAAATACTGTCGCTCTCCCTTGTATCCATATTCACATCCGCATATGTGTAAAATAAACTGCAGCATCAGTGACAGGTTTATCTTTAATGTCGGTTTTGTCTTGTTATCTAGTGTAGTCAGAAATTACCTACTCTCTATATAGTGGTTGTCTGCCTGCTAAAGCACAACTAGTAAGCCGACATAGACCTAAGTCGGCGTTAATTATCGCAATTGTCTGTAGGTTCGACCAAATATCCAAAGAAGCTAAGAGTTCCATAAATAGTATCACTTTCATGAATTGTCTTGTCATTCTGTTGTTAAAGATTGTAAAATATTATATAATTATTAGTCGAATGCGTTAAATTCAAAGATATGATATAAATATCAATCTTCTATGCTATGCATTTTACATTACTTTGGTCTTCCTCTACCTCTTTTGTTTCCTGTTCTTGCTTTCCAAATTTGTTTTGTTTGATTTGTGCTTTCTATTCTGATTAAGTGTCCCCACCAGCTGTTTTTTTTTCAGATCTTCCCCTTATGGCTTTATTCCTTATTCTGTCTCTTCTGGTTACTTGTTTTACTATTCTCAGATATTTCATATATTTGTTACCCTCCACTTCTCACTACCATATTTCAGAATAGGTCTGTAAATTGTTTTGTATGTACTAGTTTTTGTCTTTCCAATTATCTCTTTCTTAAGCCAAACTATTGGAATTAAATAACTTTCATTTAGAATTATCAATGGGACTATCAATGATTGTAAAGTTTGACAGTTCCTACCTAGATAATAATATTTGCTAATAAACAAAGGTTTGCATTTCTGAATTCGATAATAATTGATTTTCCCAGTCGACCCGAGGTGACTGTGAACAGTGAGCTAATATTAAAGGATCAAGCATTTTCTGTGGAGTCAACCGGACGATCTAATGATTTAAGTGGGCGCGTATTTTACAGAATGGCGTTAAGCAAATCATGGTAATAGGAGGCAATTAAAAATATATGGCGACGGTAGAATTAATATATGTACTAATAAATGCTTAGCGACAATTATCTGAATACCAGTACTCTGCGATAATACGAATAACTCTACGCTTCAGGTTAAATATTTTTTTTCGCAGAATGGCTCAATGCAATAAACTCATAAGGAATAGGGCTTTACAATAGCAAGAAGTATGCTAACCGAAGCGTGCCTTTCTGTACTTTTGTTGAAAGACCAAAATAAGGAATATAGTGGAACAGAGATTTCTGGCAAGTGCCCTGACCTGTACTGTTTATGACAAGTGAGAGTCAATATATTCAAACCTAAAAAAAATAGTTGTTTCTTTTTGATTCGTTTTCGAAAGAGAAAACGCAAGGGTTGTAGTTTTTGTGCTATTTAATTTAACCCTATTACTCAAAAACCAACAAAAGGCATCTGCAATTAAATCGGTGTGTGATATCGAAACTGCGTTTTCTGTTCCCTTAAGCTAATTATCGTAGTGCCATCTGCGTATAAAATAGCATCGGCCATTCCACTCACATCGGGTAGGTTATTTATGTAGATTAGAAACAACAGGGGTCCAAGAATAGACCCCTGCGGAACCGCGTGTTGGAGCAGCAACTCGCCAGAGGTAAGGCAACAATATCAGGGAAAGATGGAGTAACTTAAAAAGAAGTATGTTTGAGGCGGCACAAGACATTTGTGGGGTTAAGAAAATGTACAAAACAGAAACAATCGACAAAAACAATGATAACTACGAACGATACAAATAAAAGAGGAAAATAGTAAAAGACGAGGTCAGAATAGCAAAGTCCAGGGAATGGGAAAAGTTCAGTGAGATAATGGATACACTTTATCAAGAAGCAGTAACAAGTTAAAAGGGCAAATGAAAATAATGTTTAAGCTTTTATACCACTATTTATTGCATAGTATACACAAACAAAGTTTACAATATATTATCAATTTTGACACAACTATAGTTTCGACCTTTGCAGAAAAGGCAATTAAGGCCAAAGGCCTAATCTTTTATAGTCATTAGAGATATACCGCCAAAGCAAGAATATTTATTCTAATCTGCTTAATGAGCAGACGGATCTAATTTCTTCACCATTATTTAAGCTCCAATAATGACATATACCTTTTATGAAAACACCGCACCTTAATCCGCTCTGCACCACAATACCGCACTTAATCATATTTACTTAATCCGTTGTAATAAATATTCTCATTTCTAATTAAAAAGGTTCATTAAAAATTCATACCTTACTTATAAATTGTTAACATCCTGTATTCTTCTTCATTCAACACTTGATAATGAGCTGCAATGGTCGAAACTATAGCTGTGTCAAAATTTATAATATATTGTGTATATTATACAATAAATAGTGGTATAAAAACTTAAAAATTATTTTCATTTACCCTTTTAAAATGAACTACCACATAGTAACGGTCGCTACCATCATTTTCAGTAAGAAGTTATTAAAGTCACTGATATGCAGTAAAAATTATAGTAGTTTTATTTTTCTTATCAATGCAAGCGATCTCACAATTCTTTTCGATGGCAAAATTATAAATATTTAAAGTATTCTTTCTTATAAAAAAGTATCTTTTCTTTCTTTCTGGTCATGGAGAACTGAGTAGCAACATGCCAGCCATTTGTGCATATCCAAAAACTAAACTGATTGGTAGGGTCAACTCTTACTTTAAGGCCATAAAACGTATTTAGTTTAATTGAGACAAACTCGAATATATGGTCATTACGTTAGGCGGTAACCAAAACTTACTGATATATTGACACCTCTAAGGTTGTAGAAGGTATTTGAGTGAAATTTATCCTAAGAACAACGTATGGTTTGAACAGTACTTATTTTTAATGAAAGCGGTGACTTTTCTGACATCAAATGAACAAAAAATTATCTAAAGCGGTCGTCTTATCACAGGAGTGTTATTTGGTAGCATTGCCAAATTTTGTGACTGCAGTATCTTGTGCGGATGTTGAAATAGCGACTACCGACGGTTCGGTTTCTTTGACTTAGAAGTGATCAGACGGGCATTATAACTCATTTAACTTTTGTTCTTGCTATCAGTACTAATTAAGTTGATTTAGGGTCATGAGAATGGCATTACACTCTCGTCATAAATACACGCTATTGAACTAAAAGAGAGCGAGAGATCACGTGGCACATTGGGCATTTCTCTCTTGAGAAGTGGATGATTTTAGTTTTGGTGGGTTTTAGAAACATAATTTTTCATTTTTTTGTGGTCTTCAGATGTGTAAAAAAATCTATCACCTTTGTCTGCAAGTAGAATAAAGATTTGTTTATTGTATAGCACCGAAAATTTATTTCGTTAATTCGATGGGCATTAAGATCAGAGTACTTAAGCTACATCATGGTAAATATTTTATAGAGACCGGATTTAATGTTATAGTAAAATATTTTTAAAAGTGATCTGACAAAAGCAACAGCAAAATTTTTGTCTTTTGGTAGAGTATCAATGGAGACTTAGTTCAGTAATTCGTTGGACAAATTGAACACAAATGTATAGTGTAGAAATCTGTACAAATATTGCATTTATAATGAAGTTCATCATTTATTAAATTTGCTTTTTTTTATTTGGTATGAAATAAAAAGTCGAATTTTTATCCAATTTTTAATTACTTTATCAGCATATAAAAGTATGTTGTATAATGAGAATACAATGATACGCATTTCAACACACTCGTAATTTTATTTTTACGTGTAATTTCACGTCAGAAAAGTTAACTCAAAAATCAAATGTGTGTTATAAATTTTATACTGTTCGTATAATATGTGTGTGTAATTGAAAAACTTTATTTTTTGAATTTAACGAACCTATTATTATGATATTTCATTATAGGAGTAGAAAAATATTTAATTGTATTCTTTTATTTACGATTTTTAATTTACATTAAACATAGTAAAAAATGTATATTTAACGTAGATTTAGCCTGAATAATTTATACTAGTGGTAACATGGCCTTACGAATTTTATTTTTTCAATAAGATTTAAATACTTGCTAAAACCCCTATTACGATTATAAAATGATTAAAAACAATAATACATTTCTTGTATTTTTTTAATTATAAAAGATATGTATTGTAATTGTCATAACAAATGAACTTTACTAATATTATTTACGTTATTAATATTAGTCATACTATCGATGAAATATTTTATTATAGGAGACTTCTAAGTTTTCTCTCATTCACTTTAGGAGCAGCAATATTTGTTGTTGTCTTTTTCATATCTTTAGTGGATGTTCTACCGATTGTAAGTAAATTGAAAAAGAAAAATAAAAAAACATTTTTGCATGTACATAACAGTAGCTGTTGCATGGTTTTTGTCTATGCAATTATATTATTTCTATGTTAATGTTTAATAGTGTTTTTTGATATTAAAACAATTTATTTTTTTACAATGTTAATATACAAACTTCTTCATGTCTTTTGATCCAGGTAAAAAAGTAAAACTGTAAACATATGATATATATGATTAATCTTTTTATGTTATTAGGTTTATAATTATTTAAGAAATGTTAATCTTATTTTTTTTCCATTTAGGCACAGATTGTTTGAAAAATAATTATTATATATAATATCAGAAGCATATTTCTTTAGATTAATCAACCTTTATTGGATTTTTTTGTAAATCATAAGTCATTAAGAACAAATTTTCAACCATCCCTTAGATTACCTTAGATTGCCGTCTATTTTCAAAACTTAAGGAGTTTTTGGCAGGAAATAAAGTTACGTATAGTCACAAAGTAGAGAAAAAATGCATTATAAATCTAAAGAAGACAATGAAAATGAATGAAAAGGAACCCAACAAAAATATCTAAAAAATAAAAAAAATTAAAAGCCACTGGAAAGGGAGAACTAGAAATGAGGGAGGTAAAACGAATATTTATAGACCTAATGAAAATAATGATGAAGAATGAACGGAAAAGATTCTAAATCTAAGTAATAAAAATATAAATAAAAGGAAATATCCAGGAAGTAAAGAAGAAGAAGTAGATATAAGGCAAGTAAAACGCATATTTTTAGATCTAATAAAGGCTATGATAAATAGTGGAAAGTATCCAAAAGGAAAGATTCAAAATCTAACGAAAAAAAATTAAAAATTTAAAAAGAAAAAAATACTTCCTCTGCTACGTTCTTGATGAAACATATATATCATTACTGCGGCAGTAATTTTTGTACCCCTTTGAAAATGACGAGCAATTGTCGAAACACGTGTCTGGAAACTGATAAATTAATTATGAAACCAAACAAGTGTTTAATATTCAAATCCACCCCTTTAAAAAGAAAAGTGGAAATTTCAATAAAGACATATGTTACAAAAAATTAAACACTCAGATCTAAAAGTAAATAATAATAATAAAAATATTTATTTAGCAATTTTGCATAGATATAAATAATAAAAAGGTAGTAATACTAGAAGCTAGCCTGGAATATAATATATTTGGTATTGATCCGCAGGGAGATTTTTTTCTGAATACAAAATTGTAAATTATTTTATTCATTCATCAAACCAAAGTCGAGAAATTGAGAATTTTCTGAAGAAATTTTAAAAATCAAGTACCCATAGTAAACAATATACAAAGCCTATTCCAAATGTCAAAAGTGACAGAGTATGTCATTTGTACAATTCTGCAATGATTTTTACTAATTGCACCATTAAAATGAATAAAGAAGTATTCTATTAGAATTTATAATAGAGAATTTTATTTCGAATATGTAATCATAAAGAACAACAAAATATGTATTTTAAAAGGGAAGAAGAAACTAATACAAATATTAAATCTATATATATGTGGTGAACCACCGCTCTAATGCAACCCGATTGTATTAAGTACTGCTATTGGCAATTTATCCAGAAAATTATTTATTTCGTTTGTTAGGTAACAATAACATTTTTTAATTAAGGCTGCCCTTAGGAAAAAGGGGCCCACTCCTCTGTCTCCTAATATTCCTCAGTACTCGTTAACACTAAATCGTTTTTGGAATTTTTTTCCACAACAACAATCTTTACGCACCAGTCGTCCAAATTGGTCGGCACATGGAATTACTCTATCAGAAAAACTATTTCTGTAGAGGCACAAAATTCTAGTACAGTAGTATAGTCCAGCAATGTGAGTCTGGCCAACGAGGAGGCGGGCCGCGCAGAGAGTGATATATGAGAATCTAAGCGAGAGGCACATAAATTTTTCCGAGTACAATCGAAAACAAAAGTCGGGCGGTTTATTATTAGCACGCGTCCTGTCACCTTACTATATTAAACTCCATGATAACTTTGTCAATGAATGTCCCAAACGCACGAACGCGCTCCGTATTATACCGATGCCCTTTCTCCTACCCTACGCCCGCACATTTGCTACAGCGCAACTGGCCAGACTGAGATGGCTGGACTATAGTAGTGTGTTTGAAATCTTCCAACATTTTAATTAAGAAATTATTAAAAATGGTTACAGTATTATAACAATGGTTGACACTATCACTTTTGAAATTTAAAAAAGGCTCTGTATATTGTTTACTGTGGGTACTTGATTTTTTATTTTTATTTTAAAATCCTCAATTTGTCGACTTTTGTTTGATGTATAGATAAAATTATTTGCAATTTTGTATGCACAAAATAATCTTCTTGTGGATCAATAAAAAATAAATATACAGTGCAATTTGAAAAAAAAAGTTGATCGTCTTTTGTTAAAAACTGGACGCAAGAAAAAAAAAATATCAGTTCAGTAAGTAAGAAAATTTTAAACTTGTTTAATATTAATGTATATTCTTCACCTGAAGAAGATACAGTGTAGCGAAATAATTGTAGTGAATTAAATGAAAATTTCAAAATCAACCACTTACTATTAATTAGATATATTTAAATCTTAGCTTACAAGGCCACCAAATATTTTTTAGAGCAATTTTTGTTGAAATAAAAAATAACACTCACTACTTTACCTTTATTTTTAAAATATGATAGTTCCTCCAACTTAAAATTCGCAGTAAACAGATGCATTTGCCTTTTAAATAACAATAACAGGAGAAGCTGTATTTCTTTATTGATAATAGTTTTATTGAAAACCTCATCGTTTAAAATTGATTTTTAATAATTAATTCAACAAACGTAATTCGTAATGCATGGCCATTAGGTTTCAGTTCTTGTGTCAGTTTATGGCTGTGCGCAGATCTTTAGTACGTTCACACTTATTGAAACAAGGACATCCCTGGCTGATACCAGAGCAGATATTGAATTAAATAATAATAAAAGTGTTTTTTCAACTTACCTCTTAGTTGATGTTCAGATTTCCATACAATTTCTTGTGCCATTTTCATATTTGTTGTTTTATATACAGGGTGACTGACGAAAAACCTTTGGTGCTGTATCTCGCTTATTTTTTATCCGATTTTAATAAATAAAACAGTAAACTTAAATCGTTTTTAAAAGACTTTAATATGAACTGAACTGATATTTTTTCTTGCGTCCAGTTTTTGACAAAAGATGATCAACTTTTTTTTCAAATTGCACTGTATATTTTATTGATCCACAAGAAGATTTTTGTGTGCATACAAAATTGCAAATAATTTTATCTATACGTCAAAGAAAAGTCGACAAATTGAGGATTTTAAAATAAAAATAAAAAATCAAGTATCCACAGTAAACAATATACAGAGCCTACTTTAAATTTGAAAAGTGACAGTGTCAACCATTGTTATAATACTGTAACCATTTTAAATAATTTCTTAATTAAAATGTTGGAAGATTTCAAACACACTACTACTACTGTACTAGAATTTTGTACCTCTACAGAAATAGTTTTTCTGATAGAGTAATTCCATGTGCCGACAAATTTGGAAGACTGGTGCGTAAAGATTGTTGTTGTGGAAAAAAATTCCAAAAACGATTTAGGGTTAACGAGTAGTGAGGTATATTAGAAGACAGAGGAGTGGGCCCCTCTTTACTAAAGGCAGCCTTAATAAAAAAATGTTATTTTTACCTAACAAACGAAATAAATAATTTTCTGGATAAATTGCCAATAGCAGAACTGAATTCAATCGGGTTGCATCAGGACGGTGCTACACCACATATATATAGATTTAATATTTGTATTAGTTTCTTCTTCCCTTTTTAAATACATATTTTGTTGTTCTTTATGATTACTTATTCGAAATAAAATTCTTTATTATAAATATTAATAGAATACTTCTTTATTCCTTTTAATGATGCAATTAGTAAAAATCATTGCAGAATTGTACAAATGACTGACTCACTTTTGACATTTGGAATAGGCTTTGTATATTGTTTACTATGGGTACTTGATTTTTAAAAATTTTTCAGAAAATCCTCAATATCTCGACTTTGGTTTGACGAATGAATAAAATCATTTACATTTTTGTATTCAGAAAAAAATCTCCCTGCGGATCAATACCAAATATATTATATTCTAGGCTAGCTTCTGAGTTGGCAGCAATGCCGCGTGATAAAGATGTTTCCGAAAGTGCTCCGGCTAATAAGAAATGTAAGTGCAATACAATTGCAAAATCAGGCACACAGTGTATGTATTGTAAGTGCATGTATCACCATGGATGTGCCAGCAAAATTAAGAAGTGCTATGGTAATTATTTAATTGTAAATCAAGAAGATGTGATGGAAGCAATGGACGACCCTAACATCAACGTCGTTGTGCTAAGAGCATTGGTCGCTGAAATCCGACTAAGCAACAGCTTACTACTGGACAAAGTAGGCTACTTAGAGATGGCAATACGTAAAAAGGATGAAGAATTCGAAAGGACGTTGGCAAAAATACGTAACCTAGTATCATCTAGTAACAAAAATTACGCGGGAATTCTCTCCAAAGGCAACCAGTCATCAGGTAAAAGTGTAAAATTAGCGCCGCTCACCTCATTTCCAACACCGGCCACGGATCATCCGAATGATTTCCAGCAGCCTAGAAGAAGAAAGAGAAGTAGTCTCAAGCGTTACGGGAACGTGTAAAATACTAGTTTTAGTGCGTTTATTCCAGATACACACATTCACGTTACTAAAATTAATATAAACACAACAGCAACGCAAATAGTAGACTATATTCACAACAAATTACCATATGTTAAGGTAACGTGCATGGAACTTGTTGTTCAGTCAGGTAAATATAAGGCATTTTAAGTCACACTGCCTGTGTTACATAAGAAAAAGGTTATAAGCGCCGATTTTTGGCCTCTTGGTATAATGTACAAGCCATTTTATGAGCAAAATTTTCCAATAGATCACAATTGAGAAGTTGCAAAGTAGAAATAAATAAGTCTTATAACACGTTTAATGTTAAAAATGATAGTTTATTTATTTATTTATTTATTTATTTATTTATTTAAACGTATCAACTTTAACAAAACATCTTAGATAAGGAAAAAACATAATTCATATATGCTCCAAATTTCAAGAAAATAAATAACATAAATGGTTGCGTAATAATAAGAGATAAAATAACAAAATAATTTTAAAAGTAATTATAAATTGTACATTTACATACTTAAGCAAAAAATGCCTGTGTGGTAAAATAAATCTAATAGCTGATTCGATTCAACACAATTATCGATGGCTAGACAGTGCAGCATAACAATTTTTGCGAAACATAGACATGGATGAGTTAAAAATATCAATACTATTAGGTAAAGTATTAAACAATCTCATGGCTCTACAAAGAGTGTTATTATATCCATAATTAGATGGATGGAACTTCAACCTAAAAAGATTGCTATGCCTTCGCAAATGTGGTGGAAGAACGTTAAAATTTAAGTGAGCAAGCAATTCACTGCACTTTAAGAAACCATTAACTAGATTAAATAAAATGCACAAGTCAGCAACCAATCTACGAGTCTCTAACGTAGGGATGTTTAAAATTGTACAAAGATACATTTTATCTGGGTTGCCAATACCAGCACGATTCGAATACAGCCTCAAAAATTTGTGTTGAACCTTCTCAACTGCAGAAACATCACAACTAACTGATGGTGACCAAACAGGAGCAGCATATTCAAGTATCGGGCGAACTAAGGGTACGAACAGAGTGCGAGCGTCTGGCGGTGCGATGTGCGCGGCTTCGTTTTTTTAACACGTACTTACGCTCAGTGGCACTCTGGAGGACTCAGGACGCCATCATGCGTTAGCACGTGTTTAACATGAAGGCCGCACGCACCCGCACCGCCAGACGCTCGCACTCTGTCCGTACCCTAACGTTAAGTATAAATGTCGTAAAGTACAGGGTGTAAAACTGAAAGAGAAACGATTAACGAAACCAAGCGTTTTGTTAGCTCTGCCCACAAGTGAAGATATATGCTCCTTAAACATTAATTTTTGATCAAACAGAACACCTAAGTCTTTAACCAAATTTACAGATTTGACTGCGATGTTATTAATTTTATAACAATATGTAATATTGCGCTTCTTCCGAGAATAGGTAATTTTACTACATTTGTTCACATTAACATCTAATTTATTGCTAATACACCATTGTTCTAGAGATGATAGATCTTCCTGCAGAGCCTCACAATCACTTATATTCGAAATTGGCTTATATAATTTTACATCATCAGCATAAATAAGAAATTGAGACGATTTAAAATTTGAAGCAATGTCGTTGACGAATATTAAAAATAATAAAGGCCCACAGTGCGACCCTTGAGGGACACCCGACGTAACGTTAATGCCATTGGAAATGTGGTTGTTAATTTTAACGTACTGTGTTCTGTTGCTGAGGTAACTCATTATCCATTTGGTTGAAGCTTCATCTAATCCCATATTAGATAATTTGGATACCAAAATTCCATGATGGACGCGATCGAATGCCTTGGAGAAGTCCGTGTAGACACAATCCGTTTGCACTCCATCCTCGAAGGCATTCAGTATAGATGACTTGAACACAATAAGATTAGATAGAGTCGAACGTCCACTGCAGAACCCATGTTGTTCCGGTATTATTATATTTTGAAAGAAAACCTTTAATTGTGATGCAATCAGACTATCAAATAGTTTAGCAATGCATGACTGTATTGATATGCCACGGTAATTTCTTATATTATCACGGTCACCAGTTTTAAATAGCGGAGTAATAAAACTAGATTTCCATAGCAGTGGAAATATTCCAGAACGAAGCGATTTTTCAAATAAAGTGGTAATAGGTTCTGCAATTGTATAAATGCATTTCTTCAAGAAATATGATGGAATTCCGTCTGGTCCACAGCTAAGGCTCTCTTTTAAATTATTTATAGCATTGAATACGTCCAATTTTGATACAGACAAAGGATTAGATTTAAGAGAGTGGCATTGTGTATGTATAGCAGGAGTGATAGTAGCATCAACGTCTATGTATACGGAAGAAAAAAAATCTGCAAATAAATTGACAGTATTCTCAGAATTTTCAGATATTTTCTCATCTAGAAACATATGTTTAGGAAAACCATTAGTCTTGCGTGAGTCATTCACAAACGTCCAAAATCGTTTAGGGTTACACTTTAACTGATTTTCAATTTTATTTAAATATGTTCTACGTAACGTCTTACTCAGTGCACTACATTGCGATCTTAAACAAGCAAATATGTTGTAATCATCAGCCCTTAAAGTATGCTTATATTGAATATGAGCTAGTTTCTTTTCTCGAATTAGACGAATTAGATCAGAAGAAAACCAAGGTGGATATTGGCTACTTTTCATCTTCACTTTGGGAATATACATATCAATGGCATGGAATATAATATCATAAAATATAGATACTACCTCATTAATGTCATCAGAACTAAGTATACTAGCCCAATCAATACTGGCAAGAAAATTGTTTATAGACATGAAATCACCCCGTTTGAAATTGTATGTACAATAATCATATGATAAATTACTTTTAACTGCAAAAGGGATAATAATGTCATATGAAATGTGATGAATAGAATTATGGGAAATAGGATCATTGCTTACGTTTGTACATAAATGGGAAATATTAGAAAAAACAAGATCTAATAGTACTCCCCTCGAATTTGGTATTTTATTTCTTTGAAAAAGGTCATGGTAAATAAAGCTCTCACTAATTATATCAGCTAATCGACAAGAATTAGTAGGTTGGGTTACTAAATCAAGATCATCAGACCAATGAGCGTTAGGCAGATTATAGTCGCCGCAAATTAAAACTTTATTATTATTAAATAATGTTAATAAATTGTCTACACTTACACAGTGATTTTCATAAGAAATATGATTAGATGCTGGCGGTATATAAACAGCCCCGACCAATAGTGAATTATTTATATGAATATACAATTCTTCAACTTGAATATTGTCTAAATTAATTTTTACAGAGTGCAGATTATTCCTAACGGCAATCAGAACACCGCCTCCTTTAGATTTAATACTAGTATCAATGGTCCTATCCTGTCTATAAACAATAAAATTCTTAAATCCAAGTTCCGCATTATTTACAGAAGAATCCAACCATGTTTCGATTAAAATTATAATATCATAAGATGAGCAATTAATAGCGTTTGAAATATCAACAAGTTTAGATTTCATGCCACCTATATTTTGCAAATATACACTTAGTTTTTTATTGAGGAACTACCACTAGCAACATTGTTGCCAGAGATAATTACAGGGCGGTTACGAATAAATTTGATGTGTGCATTGGTTTCCCCATTGTTTTTACGAACTAATAATTCTTCATTAAGTTGTTTTAATTCGGAACGTTGACATATAGTAAGATCGGATGACAAATTGACGTTAGGATTATTTACCTTTAATATTTTACGGTTTTTTAAAATCATTGAAACTTGTGATTTATTTGTCAGTGTTACTTTTAGAGGCCTTGGCTTACTGGATTTGCGACCTAAACGAATAATTTTATTTACATTAACACTAACCTCGGGAACACAGCCAATAATATTATTAAATTCATTAAGATCGTGATTTCTTCTTACATCAATGTCGGAAGAGGTAGATTCAGTTACATTATAGATAATAACGTTATTCTGCCTCTCTTGTCTATCAATTATTTCGGTTATAAGTTCTTCGTTGGGAGTACTCTTTAGAATTTCAACTTCGGCGCGTAATGCTTTGTTTTCATTTTCTAATTCAAGCATTCGGTTGCTTAAAATAGACATGTTTTCTAAAACATTTTTGATACTTGCATTAAATTCATCCCTAAACGCCGAAAATTCAGATCGAAGTAGTGATTTAATAAGACTAGCAGTTGGAATTTCACATCTAGGGCAAATCCATCTTGCGCCGCCATTTTTCTTTTCTTCAGACTTATAATGTGCTGCGTCTTTTTCAGATAAATTTTCACATTTAATATGATACCATAACGAACATTGTCCAGAACATTTTATTGCAGAGGTAACGTTCTTTGGGAGTATCGTTAGATGGCAGTGCCCACATGTTAAAGACATAATTAGATTTAATAAAGTAAAAAATATTAATTAATATTAAATAAAATAAAAATTTAACTCTGGTGGAAATAAACAGGGACACTCGCTTCACACCCTGGGGTCTGTCAGGGTGACTGACGTAAACAAACAAGAGGACCACGGTAGGGAAAATAAATGAAACAAGAGGATCACAATCAAATAAGTAGGCAACTGTATATACAATTAATAAATGTAAACAATCTTATAGGTTAAGCGGACTAAATTAAAATAATTAAACACTTACTACTTACTGTATTGTGTTAAGCAAAATTTAAGAAATAATTAGTAAATAATGATTTATAGCTTTCAAATAAAGACCACCAAATCATTACCGGAACTAGGAACACAAAATTTTAACACTTTTCACTGAGCACCGATGTCGACACAGCAACCATTCAACTACCTATGTATGTAAATAATTTTAAATATCCTCTGCTTAAATGTGCAGTCCATTAGATCAAAAATATCCGAAATTGAAGCACTTTGTGTGGACAAACAAATTAACGCATTATGTATTACTGAGCATTGACTTAAGCCCGACGAAACTCCATTATTAAATATTGACAGCTTTACTCTGGCACCTACTTTGCGAGATCATCCCATATTCATGGTGGAGTTGTTACATTAGTGAAATCAGATTGGGAATATAATTCGCTGGATATGAATGATTTATCACTTCAAATCGAATGTGAAATGTGTTGTTGTTTATTGCCATCTCTTAATATTATTATAATTGTTATTTATAGGAGCCCAAATGGAAATTTAAAATCTTTTTTAAACCATCTTAGTTAAGTACTTAGTAAGATGGACACACTAGGGAGTAATATAGTGCTTTGTGGTGATTTTAATGTAAATTTTCTGAAAAACTGCAGTGAAACAATATTACTTAGCGATTTTTTGAACAGTTTCGGTTTTTACAAAACAATTAATTTTCCTACTAGAGGGAATGCGTGTCTTGATAATTTCTTTATTAATTTTGATTTACATCTGGTAGAAGTGAACCCAATCGTGATTCATTTTTCTGATCATGACGGCATTAAGTTGAAAACAATAATTAATACCAGTTTTTCTAGGCAAAGTCGGCTGATTAGACCAAGAACAGGGGCATTTACTTGTTTTATAATTTGTTAGCAACAGAGACTTGGTATGACAAGTACTGCGATGTTAATGTTATGTGTAATTGCTTCATGTGGACTGTAATAAAACATTTTAATACAGCTTTTCCTCAAAAAAAAACGCACGCGTTAATTTTAAATCTGCAAATATAAAATGGTTTAATTCGGCGATTAAACAAATGAGAGATTTACTTTATTTATTACAAGAAATGTGAAACAGAAACGCTACACCTGAATTAATTAATCTTAAAAAGCGGTTAAGAACATTATGTGCAATAAAATCAGCTAAAATTGAGGCTAATGATAGGAATATAAGTTTATCACCAAATCCTACAAAAGCAATGTGGAACATAATTAATAAGAGGCGGATATCCAATTCTAGCTCTAATTTTACATGTGATATTTCCGCTGAAAATTTTAATTTATATTTTACTTCGATTGGAAGTCAAATTGTTAATAGTATAAGCAACTGCGTTACTGATCCCCTAGATATAGCATCATATGTGATAAATTGTCAGTCTAATTTTTGTTTCAGTAATGTTTCATGTGAACATGTGCTAAATGTTATTAATAATCTTAAGACAAGTGATAGCTGTGATGTTTATGGTCTAAGCAGTAAACTAATTAAATATGTTGCTGATGTCATTCTGCAGCCCCTGACAAATTTAGTTAATTATATATTAACAACTAGTGAATTTCCTCAAAATTTAAAAATTGCTAAAGTAATTCCTATTCACAAAAAAGGTGATATAAATGATAAAAATAATTACAAGCCCATATCACTGCTTCCTATTATAGCAAAGATTGTGGAAAAGGTAATGTCCCTACAAATAATTGATTATTTTGTGAAGAATAACCTTTTCAATAATAACCAATACGGTTTTCGGCAAGGGTTATCAACTGTGAGTGCCGTGCTAGATCTCACCCAGCAAATTATTGAAACTATTGAAACGGGTCAAACAACAATAGCTTCTTTTCTGGATCTAAGCAAAGCATTTGACTGTGTTCTGCATGAGATTCTTATTAAAAAATTGCGAATTTATAACTTTCACGGAACCAGTCAAAATTTGCTGAGAAGCTACCTGATAAATAGGACACAGGTTTTTTCTTGTAATGGAAATATATCGGAGCCATTACCTATAAATCATAGTTTACCACAGGGCTCAATTCTTGGACAGTTACTTTTCCTTGTGTATATTAACGTTGTAACGTTATTCAATTTGCAGACGGCACGACTCTAGTTGCAACTGGAGCAGATATGATTACTGCAAAAACAGTTAATATGTCTGCCCTATTTCAAACACAAACATGGTTTTCTAGTAATAGATTAAATTTAAATGAGGAAAAGACGGTCACACGAATATTTTCCCTGAGTTAATCGGTTCAGAGTAACGATTCGGTAAAATTCCTGGGAATGCATCTGGACCAAGGCTTAATGTGAACAGAACAAGGAGAACAAATCGCTATGAAAGTAAATAAATCAATTTTTCTACTTCGTAATCTGCATTGAAACCTGTCTCCACCTATGGTGCGCTCGGCTTATTTCTCCTTAGTTCATACACACTTAGCATATGGTATAATTGTATGGGGTCATTCCTCAAGCCGTCATAGGTTGTTTGCCTTACAGAGGAGGGCTATTAGAGTCATTGCAGGTGTTCGTTATCAGGATGACTGTAAGCAGCATTTTATTAGACTTGAAATATTGACGTTACCCTCAATGTATATTCTTGAATGCCTGTTATATGTTAAGAGGAATTTTCAGAATTTTTCGATGCACAATGATATTCACACATACAACACAAGGCACAAGGAAAATATGTACCAGAACACTATTAGATTAACGAGAAGTCAAACTGGAACTAATTATTTTTGTATTAAGTTTTTTAAGAAGTTACCCCAAAGTTTTCGCCAATTAGAATTTAAAAGATTCAAACCGGTAATAAAGGGCATCTTGACATCTAATGCCTTTTATAGTTTTGATGATTTTTTTAAAATTTGATTTTAATATGTAATAGGCACTTGCACTATATTACTCCTTAGGAATTATTATATTTTAATCTGTATGTTTTGTTTAGGCTTTTATGTATGTAGTATAATTACTGATTCTTATTAAATATGGATATTTTACTATAAATGAAAGATTGAGTCTCCTTTCTTCACAAAATTTATTGATCGCAAATGTACATTTCGGTCACAATGTGACCATTTTCAATGCTAAACTAAATACAAAAACAAATAAGCAAGTATTTATACCTAAACAGATACAGATTAGTGAGGGCGGTAAAAATAGGTAACGAAGATTACAATAATACTGTTTGGGTTAACTGGGGATTAGAGCGGTGTGATTAGTTCAAAGAAAGGATTAACTAATGGGCTTAAATCGAAGTTTAATAGCCGGTTTTCCACTTTTTCCATTTCTATTGCCTCCAGAGTATTAAGTCTGTAATTACTAGAGAATTTTAATAATTTCATTTTATCTAGGGAAAATTTGTGCCCTGTTTTGATAGCATGGTAGGCTACAGCTGATTTGTCCGCATTCATATTCCTAATATGTAGAGTATGCTCTTTATATCTAGTGTGCAAATTGCGTTGGGTTTGACCAACGTAAATTTTATCGCAATTGCAGCACTCTATGGAATAAATGCCTGATAAAGAGAGGTAGTCATTGTTATTAAAAGTGTTTCCGAGGTTATTTCTTAACTTGGTATTAGTGTAAAAACTTACAAACTTACAAACAAATTGTATAAACTTTGTAAAAATTTCAATTTAATTCCAGCATTTTACATTTGCGATCAATAAATTTTGTGAAGAAAGGAGACTCAATCTTTCATTTATAGTACAGTACATCTTCACGTAACTCAACAATCATTAAAAAAATGGATATTTTAATTTTATATTTATAGTTTTTATTGTTAGACCGTTTTATTATTGATTTTTTATCCTAGTGTATGTTTTATTTCCGCCTGATTTTAGTTGGATTTTATATTCTATTTTAAATTATTATTTTTAACTTTATGTAAATACTGATTTTAATACGTTAGATTATTATTGTTTGTAACTTTTCTGTTGGTTCCAAGGAACCGTTAATTTAAGATAATTTTTATACTTTTTTAACATAATTTTATTCATTTATCTATTTATTTAACTTTTACTTATTTTAAATAACTCTTTCTATATTTATACACTCTAATTGTTTTATATTTTACTTATCGTGTTGATTATATATGTTTTTATTAGCTTTTATCTATACATTTGTTTTAGCATGTTGTATCGTTATTTAAATTAATTTTATTTATACAATTTATTTATGATTTATAAATTGATTATTTTATAATTTATTTATACATTTAATTGTTATAGCTTCGTTAGTTAGACTAGTCTATCTTTATATAAAATGTGTTCCTAATTTAGCAATATGCTTTCTATGTATTTGTATAACAACTTATTTGACGTGTGTAAACTCTATGTAATAGCACAAATAAACATATTATTATTATTATTAGTATAATATTATTATTATTATATTATAAACATATTATTATTAGTACCTTTTTATTATTTATATCTATGCAAAATTGCTAAATAAATATTATTATTATTATTTACTTTTAGATCTGAGTGTTTAGGTGTTTAATTTTTTGTGACATATGTCTATTGAAATTTCCACTTTTCTTTTTAAAGGGGTGGATTTGAATATAAAACACTTGTTTGGTTTCATAATTAATTTATCAGTTTCCAGACACGTGTTTCGACAACTGCTGGTCATTTTCAAAGTGGTACAATAATTATTGTACCACTTTGAAAATGATATATATGTTTCATCAAGAACGTAGCAGAGGAAGTATTTTTTTCCTTTTAAATTTTAAATTTTTATTTCGTTGGATTTTGAATATTTCCTTTTGGATACTTTCCACTATTTATAATAGCCTTTATTATATCTAAAAATATGCGTTTTACTTGACTTATATCTACTTCTTCTTCTTTACTTCTTTGGTATTTCCTTTCCCTTATATTTTTATT